>JBCFYV010011164.1:16146361-16620766 GCA_039000515.1 Timema cristinae | reverse complement strand
AAAACTATTAATATTGTTCATCTTTCACTGTCGCCTTTTTATTGAAAAAAGACACATTGTGTTTTTTTTATTGAGTTTTTTTAATAGGAATCATTATAATTATCTTTTAATAATTTTCATTAGCTTAACTTTACATTTGTTAAGCTATGTTTAAATATCATATAAACATAAGTTGTTAAAGAAGTTGTACATTTTTTAATTGAGAAAGGGCCTTAAAAATGAACTTACTTGGCAAGTAATTTAGTTGTTTTTTAAGCACCACGTCTTACTACCCATTTGAGTTATACACAGCTTATGTACTAACTTAGTTGATGAGATAAGGAAGGTTGAGGAAGTGTACTTGCATTTTTGTGTAGAGACTTACAAACCATTTAGGAAAAACCACTTTCAATACACCCGGCCAGAATCAAATCATAATCTCCCCGTCAACAGCAGTTTAGTATAGTGCGCCTTAGACTATGTGGCCACTGACGCGGGTAGTAATTTAATCGTAAATGTGTTTGTAACTGGGGCAAAGTCTGCAATGTGTTGATTATGTGTGTACTGAATGTTAATATTTGTATTTTTATAATAAAATATTAAGGGTTAGCAATCATATTTTTATATTTATGAAATGAAATGCACTAAGCAAAATATATTAGAAAGGAAAAAGATGGAATTGTTAAAAAAAACAAATCACAAACAAAAGTAAAAATACAAACACATATTTACATACACTTTAAAATTATTTTGATGTGATTATTGCATCTTCCTCAGGAAGTTAGCTTCAATGATGCCAACTGAGCTGTGCCTTACATTGTTATTGTTTTTTTATTTGTGCTTTATTTTTCTACATTTCCATCATTTTATTTATTACACATTATATTCGTATTTTTAGACACTTAAGGCTAATATTTTTTATCATAATAAAACATAACTTCCAAAAAGTTAAGCAAATAATTCACTGTACTTGTATCATAGAAATAAATTACCAGAACATAAGATATACATTTATTTTACTGTTTGTAGTCTTTCAGTTTCCTGCATAAAAAGCACATTTTATTGGAATAGCTAATATACATTCACAATGCACTTGATTCTTATTAGAGAAATATAAAATCATTAAACACAAACTTCAGTTTTACTTGATTCGGATTGTTCTGTTACTCAACATTTATATTTTCAATCAATGTGGCTGATAAAATTGACCATGTTTGATCTGCGAAACTTTTCTTGCATACATTGTATAGTTAATAACAAGCCAATAACAGACATGTATCCATTCAACCGACAAGTATGAGTCTGTGTATCTCCCTCTACAGGGCCGTGTTAAAGTCAACTGGACGCCCAAAACTAACCTTGTACACCAAGAACCCCTGCCCTCTCTGTGATGATTTGAGACTACAGCTACAACCCTTCCTAGACAGGGTAGAACTAGAGAACCTTGACATAGAGCGACAGGACAATAGCAGGTGGAGGAGTTTGTACAAATATGAAATACCAGTATTGTTCTTAGAGGGGCAGTTCCTTTGTAAACACAAGCTGGATGAGCGGGTGCTAGAGAGGAGGTTACAGCAGTTTTATCAACTCTAAGCTTACATATATTATCAGGACAATATGTTATCAAGGAGGTTACAGCAGCTGTATCAACTCTAGCTTACAGACAGTATCAGGAAAATATGTTATCAAGGAGGTTACAGCAGCTCTATCAACTCTAATTTGCAAACACTATCAGGACAATCAGTGGCGTGTTCTCTGGGTATGCTAGCCCTACGCTGCATATCCATAATTATATGGACTAGTTTCTAAATTTAATGTTGTCTGTGCAAACTGTGTAAATAGTAAGGTTTAAATAATTGTGAATAAATATACATGCATAATGTATCTATATTATTAATTTGTAAACTAATATTTGTTCGTATTCCAAGAATATTGTGTTTTAAGTATGATTCCTCCAAAAGGGTTTTCTACCTATCCAGCTTATGAAGCCCAGGACCTGCTGTTTGAAAACAGCAGGCAAAGCTAGAGAAGTTCTAATGACCTTGACCAATGTATATGGGGTTGCAACACCCCTCCCCTTGCCAACAAACATTGGCCAATGAACGAGGGTGTTTACAACTCAGGGCCTGCTGAGTACTTATCGCAAGTAAAACTGTGTGCCAACTATTGAACAAATAATCAAGATCACAATGATTATTTACCAAGCTAGCATAGCTCAAGTAAAATAAAATAAAATAAATGCTGATAATAATTGTATATTTGTAAAATAATCATATAAATAATAAGCTTTAAATTATGCATTAATTAAATATATTTGATTATGTTTATACATTCTAGGTACATGTATCATCACGAATTTGGCAAGCATAGTTACTACCTTTATAGTATGCACTGGTGAAGTAAGGGGGGCTAATTTAACTATAGTAGCTAGACAGTGTTTTTGTTTTTAGTATGAAGTATTTATGGAGTTTCAACCTGGTTCTTTTAGTTGTTGCTTAGAGGTTTATAAAGTAATCCCAAAAGTTAGGAGTGCAATTTCACAATTTCAAAATGAGTTATCAGAAAAAGATCAAATAAAATTGTTATGCGCCGACTGTTAGGGTACGGTATCTGGTGACCGTTCCGAGACTGATTGCACCCTCTGGCGAAATCGGCAGTGTCATATGGTAGCGCACCAGGCCAGCCCTTCACCCCCTTCTTCTCGGGCAACCCCCGCTCGGACGGTAAAACAGTTCGCCATCCCCCCAAAAATCCCCCTAGTGTGCGATCGGTGGACGAGCCCAATAATTTAAACCTCTCCTAAGAGATTGAGCCAGGGCAAGGGAATTAAAACCAAAAACTGTACAGAAATAGGACAAAAAAACTATCCATATTGTAGGAATATGTGTAAATGTTGTATATAGAATTGTTCATGTTAATTATAAGAGTAAAATATACATGTGCTAGCATAAGTTTAGAGAGTAAGACTTAGGGGGGATGGTTGGGCCCAACCCTCCTCAGCTGATAAAACATGTTGATGTTTAGGGATAAGGAAAGAGAAATTCATGAATAAACAATAGGAACTTCCACCAAGAATACTTGGTCAAATTATGTTTGTCAACTGTGTCCTGCTTCTCCCTGCGCTCAGAACCATTCGGGATGCCATCTCCAAACCTCTTCCTTGCGCTCAGAACCATCTGGGCTGCCAGTTCCCTTCCTTAACTCCTACTGCTTCCTCCATGACCCCCCCCCTTTAACTCCTCCCTGATACCCCCGAAGCAAGGGAGGGCAACTCCTAAAAACCCGAGCGAAACAAGCTGGCTCTCCACCCAAAGAACTAGTACACCACCCACCACTTCACTACACCCTACCAGAGTCCGACGAGATAGAGATAAATGCAAGTTTAAAAACATTTATTTTCAGATGTAAATGTCTTATCAATAAATCAATGACGTAGCGATATAGTAATAGCTCTAATAGTAAAATATCTCCCCTTTGTTACTGCTATCACAGTTTACAGGTCTGAACAGCTTCTGGAGCATAGTTAGGATTTAATAAAATTTTAGGCCTTAATTATTATTGCAACTTGAGTTGTACAATCCACCCTATTACTCCCACCAAGTGCTGATGGATGCTTGATCCATGTACTACTTCATTTTACTCTTTTTATGTTTTTTTTACTTTACGTATTGCTACCTGTGAGTCCGACCTCATAGCTCAGTCGGTAGTTTGTCTGCCCATTGGGCTAAGGGTTCAAGGTTTATTCCCGGCATGGCCGAGAAAAATAGCATTGGTAAAATTTGGATTTCCCCTCTCACGGTGATGAATTAACAGCCGGGGGGCTGGGTGTTGTGTTGTTCTAGATTTAAGTTAGTTTATAAGTTGTGTGCTGATATAATCACTCGCCCGAGAGAGTGCACGCTAAATACCTCAAATAAATGAAAATGCTACCTGTGTGTACTTTTATAACATTCAACCAATTGAATAGGGTATGTCACACTTATTCAGTCAGGAGTGTGCTCATAACACTATTGGGGATGATAATCTTCACATTTTGGTGTGTTTTGTGCATAGTTTTGGTGTACATTTATGAAGTCAGAATTTGTAGTAGACTGTAAAGGTGGATATTCTAATAAAGATATAAATAAGTTGGAAAAAAAAAAAAAAGACGAGGGAGTTGGAAGACGCGAAATTTCCCAAGATAGCACGAGTAAAAAAAAATTATAAATGTTTGAGAACCATTATTCTAAACTAGAGGTATTCATGTTTAAATATTTCCAAGGTAAGCATATTTTGACCTTTGGGTCCAACGGTGGTTAAGGTGTGGTAGAAGGCGCGAGTAATTTTACAGTTTTTATAGCATTACATTTTTTTTGGCCAAAATAAATCAAATATTTCTCCAGTAGCAACATAGAGTTTAGTTTTCTGCACATGCTAATATCAACAGATCTTGAATATCTGTCAAGGGTGTCCTGGAATTTGATCAAAACTTTTTAAATAAAGAGAAAAAGTTTTGACCAGGACACCCTATTCAAGATGTGTTGATAATAGCATTTGCAGAAAACTAAACTCTATGTTTCTACTGGAGAGACATTTGGTTTATTTTGGCCAAAAAGTTTTAATTTTATAAAAAATGTAAAAAATACTTGCGCTCCCTTCGGCCGCACCTTGAGAGCCTTTGACCCCCGAATCTTCCCTGCAGCTTTTAGAGTAAAGCATACCTATTAATTTTCTCAGAATACGCCACTGAGGACAGTATGTATTAAAGGAGGTTACATCTGATATACTCTTGTGTTTACTGCCCTCTGATCCTCCTCCCTAATTTAAAACAAATAATGAGCTCACACATTGCCTACTGAAACCATGGCAACTCATAGTGACCGACAGTGAATGACGTCACGAGTCCTGTTTCCCCGGCCACATGGTTGCAGACAAGGTGGTGGTAGGATGTCGCAACCATCTAACAGGAGGCTCAAATGGCACGACCAAAGTGGTTCAAAGAGGGGGCAGGACACGGGGTTGGAGGATGGTCGTCAAGCCATGATGCACCTCCGAAAGAACATGATCATCAAGGCTGGGCCTCGACAGTGGTGGGAGAAGGAGGTCGTGGAATACGCGTGAGTTCTCAGTTAACATGAACCTGCCCTAGTTGCTTTCTTAACACCAGAGCTTACCACCAATCCAGTCTAGGATACTTAGGTAGTATGAGGAAAGTAGAGTATAGAGCAAATATCAGTGTTGTATCGTGGAGTATTGCCAGGGCCAGTAGAGCTTGTTCTACTGGACCTGTGATGTGTTCTCCCCTATTCTCTCCCCATTTGAACAAACCATACATAGTCTCTGCTCTACATACCTGACATGGGAATGCATATTTGTTGATACCTGACCAATGAGTGTTCTACTGACTGATGAGGACAATTCACAGGTACAGTTTAAACAAGCTCCGCTTAGCCTGTAAGCACTCCACGACGCGTCACTGTGAAATATACCCTAGATATTTTTAAGGAAGAGTTGAAACCATTTATGAATTAAATACCGCTATTACACTAAGTCTGGTTTCTAACACCGACTTCCCTGTCATGAAAAATCCGACTTTATAAACTTGACGTTTAGTCTAACTGCCCTCCTCCTGATACGTTTTTATGAAGGTACTGTAATAGGAACCAGCCCTAGTTGTTGACTCGCGACATGTTTACCTTGAGAGGAGGGGAGGGGGAGTCTCATTCCTCATCTTTTATCGGGGTAGTGGTCTTGTAATAACCGTGTCTGACTCGACTTCATACGGCGGCAGGGGCCATATACACGCGAATATACGATACGGCCTTCCTGTGAAAGGCGGGGGCGTGACATCCTTGCGGTCATTTACTCCCCTCCACTGGTACTTTACAGCCCCTCAACATAGAAGCTAGGGTGGCTTCACATTGTTACGTCACTTCCTGCAGCTCTGAGAACGTGTGTTGGCTCTGGTTATACGTCACTTCCTGCAGCTCTGAGAACGTGTGTTGCTCTGGTTATACGTCACTTCCTGCCAGCTCTGAGAAAGTGTATTGGCTTTGGTTATACGTCACTTCCTGCCAGTTCTGAGAACGCGTGTTGGCTCTGGTTATACGTCACTTCCTGCCAGCTCTGAGAACGCGTGTTGGCTCTGGTTATACGTCACTTCCTGCCAGCTCTGAGAACGTGTGTTGCCTCTGGTTATACGTCACTTCCTGCCATCTCTGAGAACGTGTGTTGTCTCTGGTTATACGTCACTTCCTGCATCTCTGAAAACGTGTGTTGGCTTTGGTTATACGTCACTTCCTGCCAGTTCTGAGAACGTGTGTTACTCTGGTTATACGTCACTTCCTCCCAGCTCTGAGAACGTGTGTTTGCTCTGGTTATACGTCACTTCCTGCCAGCTCTGAAAACGCGTGTTGGCTCTGGTTATACGTCACTTCCTGCCAGCTCTGAGAACCCGTGTTGGCTCTGGTTATACGTCACTTCTGCCAGCTCTGAGAACGGTGTTGGCTCTGTTAACGTCACTTCCTGCAGCTCTGAGAACGTATGTTGGCTCTGGTTATACGTCACTTCCTGCAGCTCTGAGAACGTGTGTTGCTCTGGTTATACGTCACTTCCTGCCAGCTCTGAGAACGTGTTTGGCTCTGGTTATACGTCACTTCCTGCAGCTGAGAACGCGTGTTGCTCTGGTATACGTCACTTCCTGCCAGCTCTGAGAACGTTGTTGGCTCTGGTTATACGTCACTTCCTGCCAGCTCTGATGAACGTGTGTTGGCTCTGGTTATACGTCACTTCCTGCCACTCTGAGAACGGTGTTGGCTCTGGTTATACGTCACTTCCTGCCACTCTGAAACGTGTGTTGGCTTGTTATACGTCACTTCCTGCCATCGAGAACGTTGTTCTCTGGTTATACGTCACTTCCTGCCAGCTCTGAGAACGTGTGTTGGCTCTGGTTATACGTCACTTCCTGCACTCTGAGAACGTGTGTTGGCTCTGGTTATACGTCACTTCTGCCAGCTCGAGAACGTGTGTTGCTCTGGTTATACGTCATTCCTGCAGCTCTGAAACGCGTGTTGGCTTTTGGTTATACGTCACTTCCTGCCATCTCTGAAACGTGTTAGCTTGGTATACGTCACTTCTGCAGCTCTGAAACGTTGTTGCTCGTAACTCATTCGCACTCTGAGAACGCGTGTTGGCTCTGGTTATACGTACTTCTGCACTCTGAAACGTGTTTCTTTCCATTGCAGTTGAAACCGGTGGCTCTGTTAACTCACTTTTCTCGAGTGTTTACTTATAACTCATCTCCTCAAAGTGGCTCTTTATACTCCATCCTCCATTCCCATACGGAAAGTAAGATGCTTCACAAAGTTATTCAAGACTACTTTTAGTAAATTAATTAATAAGTTTTTTTTTCTAGTACGCGAGATAGCAGCTGTTTTGTTGCTGCACTTGATTGATCATTTTATAGTTAAATCAAACCGATTTTATTGTTTTTGGACCGTTTGACATGTTCAGGAGGTTTATTGTTGCTTACTTATTACAATCAACTGATTGTTTGAATTAATAAGGAAAATGACGGTAGACAATAACTCACGTGTCACATGATCTGAAGCTGTCGGTGACCTGGCGGTCTAGGGGGAAGGTGTCAGACTTCTATGCTGGCGGCCGGGGTTCAATCCTCGGTCCCAGCAAAGATTTATCTGATTACCAAACCCTTCCTTCATCTCTGACAAGACATCTTGTGAATGTGAGGAATGCCAGGCCTCCACCGTGGTTCGGATTCCACGTTAAACTGTAGGTCCTCCATTTAATCTCACAATCACCCTACCATTACACATTAGCGTAAGTGCGTATAACCCAAATGGGTAGTAAGACGCGGTGCTAATAATAATGAAGCTGTTACTTGTCACAAATATTATCAATACGTATGAAATAACAATATGTTATCAATGTTGACGTGAGTAAAACTTTTTTTCTTTCAAATATGTTCCAAATGACCTTTATTAGAAGGCGTCATATAATAACAAACACTATTTGATCCAATACTGGTATCGGTAAAGAGATATTTTTATATCTGAACGATCCTAAAAATGTAATTTATTTTTTACATAACTGTGTACTCAATTGATAGTGAGTAACAAACCTAAGCGACTTGTTCCTGATTGTCCTCACTCCGGTGAACTCTACGCCTCTTAGCGCCGTGAGATACGCTGAGATACTATATGTGCTACAGAACTGCTAAGCGGGATACATATACTCACGTATTGCAGGCACTTGTGTTGAAACTGCTGACGTATTTGTATTCATACTCTATATTTACACTAATGGGATTTGATGTAAACTAGAAGATATATATCAATGTTTGCGTGGAGAGAGATTAGAAAACCATTTAGTAAAAACACCTTCAGTACACTCAACTGTCATTCGAGCCCCAATCTTCCCTTATTGGCAGTTCAGGCAAATGCAAATATTGATGCCCAAGTTCATTCGACCGCCGAAATTAAAATTAAACGCATTTATTTTCCGTGGTCTACTAGCCCAGTTTATGAACCTCTCCGTAGCAATATAAAGCAACTGTGATGGTGGCTAGTACTTTGTTGGGTGAATATCCTACAAAAATTATTGCACCTATCATGAGTGGCCAATTATTTACATAAGTAAAAACTTATTTAAGCAAACAAAAACAGGAAAAAAACGTAACTATCGTGGATACAAATTAATAAACGGTAAAAGTAAAAACCCCTTAAAAAAAGGTTTATTTAGTAGTTTTTACGTCTGCATCTTATTATTAGGAACCTCAATCACTAGAATGCTTCTTTGCACGGCGTCTTACCGCCTGTTCGGGTTATATACCTATGTACTAATAATTTAGGGATGAGTAAGGTTGAATTTAGAGGAAGTGTACCCGTGTTTGCGTGGAGGGAACGCGGAAAACCCTTATGGAAAAACCAGCTTGGGTACATCTTACTGATATTCGAACCCTGATATACCCGTCAACGGAAGTCTGGTCTATTGCGAGAGTGAAGCGTTAGACGATTATAGCAACGAACCAGGAAACATCTGTTCCCAGTTTTGTTACAAGCTTCCTTCTCACTCCTAGAGGTGATAACATGTAGGGGAACGCCAGGCCTCCACCGTGGTTCGGATTCCACGTTAAACTGTAGGTCCTTCATTTCATCTCACAATCACCCTACCATTACACATTAGCGTAAGTGCGTATAACCCGAACGGGTAGTAAGACGCGGTGCTAATAATGAATGAATGAATAATGATAACATGTATTAACCGAGCTTTAATCGAGCCCCGAGGCACCAGGTGACGGAATAACACCTAAAACCACGTGGGACATTTTGAGATAGAACTGCAACAAACATTCATTTACACGATCCGTGGAACAGCAACAGTCACACGATAACAATCTGACACTTTAGCTCATTCAGTTGCGTGCCACTCTACTAAGTTGCGTGCCACTCTACTAAGTTGCGTGACACTCTATTAAGATGCGTGCCACTCTACTAAGTTGCGTGCCACTCTACTAAGTTGCGTGCCACTCTACTAAGTTGCGTGTCACTCTACTAAGTTACGTGACACTCTTCTAAGTTGCGTGACACTCTATTAAGATGCGTGCCACTCTACTAAGTTGCGTGCCACTCTACTAAGTTGTGTGCCATTCTATTAAGATGCGTGCCACTCTACTAAGTTGCGTGCCACTCTACTAAGTTGCGTGCCACTCTACTAAGTTGCGTGTCACTCTACTAAGTTGCGTGCCACTCTACTAAGTTGCGTGCCACTCTACTAAGTTGCGTGCCATTCTATTAAGATGCGTGTCACTCTACTAAGTTGCGTGCCACTCTACTAAGTTGCGTGCCACTCTACTAAGTTGCGTGCCACTCTACTAAGTTGCGTGCCATTCTATTAAGATGCGTGTCACTCTACTAAGTTGCGTGCCACTCTACTAAGTTGCGTGCCACTCTACTAAGTTGCGTGTCACTCTACTAAGTTACGTGACACTCTTCTAAGTTGCGTGACACTCTATTAAGATGCGTGCCACTCTACTAAGTTGCGTGCCACTCTACTAAGTTGTGTGCCATTCTATTAAGATGCGTGCCACTCTACTAAGTTGCGTGCCACTCTCCTAAGTTGCGTGTCACTCTACTAAATTGCGTGACACTCTTCTAAGTTGCGTGCCATTCTATTAAGATGCGTGTCACTCTACTAAGTTTCATGTCACTCTACTAAGTTGCGTGCCACTCTCCTAAGTTGCGTGTCATTCTACTAAGTTGCGTGCCACTCTTACTAAGTTGCGTGCCACTCTACTAAGTTGCGTGCCACTCTACTAGGTTGCGTGTCACTCTACTAAGTTTCGTGTCACTCTACTGCTACTCTCCTAAGTTTCGTGTCACTCTACTAAGTTGCGTGTCACTCTACTAAGTTGCGTGCCACTCTACTAGGTTGCGTGTCACTCTACTAAGTTTCGTGTCACTCTACTAAGTTGCGTGCCACTCTACTAAGTTGCGTGCCACTCTACTAGGTTGCGTGTCACTCTCCTAAGTTTCGTGTCACTCTACTAAGTTGCGTGCCACTCTACTAGGTTGCGTGTCACTCTACTAAGTTTCGTGTCACTCTACTAAGTTGCGTGCCACTCTACTAAGTTGCGTGCCACTCTACTAAGTTTCGTGTCACTCTACTAGGTTGCGTGTCATTCTACTAAGTTGCGTGCCACTCTTACTAAGTTGCGTGCCACTCTACTAAGTTGCGTGCCACTCTACTAGGTTGCGTGTCACTCTACTAAGTTTCGTGTCACTCTACTGCTACTCTCCTAAGTTTCGTGTCACTCTACTAAGTTTCGTGTCACTCTACTAAGTTGCGTGCCACTCTACTAGGTTGCGTGTCACTCTACTAAGTTTCGTGTCACTCTACTAAGTTGCGTGTCATTCTACTAAGTTGCGTGCCACTCTTACTAAGTTGCGTGCCACTCTACTAAGTTGCGTGCCACTCTACTAGGTTGCGTGTCACTCTACTAAGTTTCGTGTCACTCTACTGCTACTCTCCTAAGTTTCGTGTCACTCTACTAAGTTGCGTGCCACTCTACTAGGTTGCGTGTCACTCTCCTAAGTTTCGTGTCACTCTACTAAGTTGCGTGCCACTCTACTAGGTTGCGTGTCACTCTCCTAAGTTTCGTGTCACTCTACTAAGTTGCGTGCCACTCTACTAAGTTGCGTGCCACTCTACTAGGTTGCGTGTCACTCTACTAAGTTTCGTGCCACTCTACTAAGTTGCGTGCCACTCTACTAAGTTGCGTGCCACTCTACTAGGTTGCGTGTCACTCTCCTAAGTTTCGTGTCACTCTACTAAGTTGCGTGTCACTCTACTAAGTTGCGTGCCACTCTACTAAGTTGCGTGCCACTCTACTAGGTTGCGTGTCACTCTACTAAGTTTCGTGTCACTCTACTGCTACTCTCCTAAGTTTCGTGTCACTCTACTAAGTTGCGTGCCACTCTACTAAGTTGCGTGCCACTCTACTAGGTTGCGTGTCACTCTACTAAGTTTCGTGTCACTCTACTGCTACTCTCCTAAGTTTCGTGTCACTCTACTAAGTTGCGTGACACTCTTCTAAGTTGCGTGACACTCTTCTAAGTTGCGTGACACTCTTCTAAGTTGCGTGCCATTCTATTAAGATGCGTGCCACTCTACTAAGTTGCGTGTCACTCTACTAAGTTGCGTGCCACTCTCCTAAGTTTCGTGCCATTCTATTAAGTTGCATGCCACTCTACTAAGTTGGGTGCCCGTGGCTAGATTACATATATGTTACAAAAATGTATCACTAGACATGTGTGATATTAAGGCATCCTTTTTCCTAGTGTTGAATTAACGGGTAGAGGTCTGGTTGTTGTGTCTATTATGAAATTAAATATTTTTGTAAATCATGTGATGATATCAGTCGGTTCATAAAGTGCACATTAAATACTAAAATAAAACAAAATAAATCATTTAATGACATCATACTGGGTTTATTCAACTTTGGAAAAGTGTCATCTCCTGCAGCTGAGTAGGCCCTAGTCAAATGGAGTAGAAGAAGGACACTGCCTGGTTCTTGCACCCAGGACAGGAGAATGCACTTGCACTCTGTCTGTCACGTGACTAGCCGTGATATTGCTACGCCCGAGGTGATATCGTCGATACTTGCCCCTTGTATCGGCAACTCATCACACAGTACCGTGCTGAGAATAGCGGGATCTTGCCAACTTAGGCTTGAGGCTATTCCTGCATGTGTTGGCAAGGGAATTTCCTTTTTCAAAGGAACTGTAGGAATATCCTCATTGGTGAGCACGCAGACTAAATGTAAGGCTCATCTGATTTGGTTTGTAGAGGTAGGGACTTGAATTCCAGCTAGATGAACAGTTAGGGGTTTTAATCAATTATTTATCACTTTCCCTCCACACAAGTTTGGGTATATTTCGTCTGACTTCTACCTAACTCACCTCTACCCCACTAACTCAATTACTATGCCTCTAGCTTTGACAGGTAGTAAGATTTCGTTTAGAACCACTTATGAGAGAACGCAATCCACATCTTTTACAGTCGAGTACAAAAGTCTTATATAAGTTATATGAATGATGTACAGGTCGATTATAAATCTAAAAGACAAAAACCCACTTCAGTGATCACGTGTTCTATGGTGTCACTCTTTAAGTAGACAGGACTGACGATGATGGGGAGATTAGGGTTTAAATCCCGGTCAGGTGTACTGAGAGTGGTGTTTTTCCTAAATGGTTTACCTAAATTGTTTTCCACTGTCCCTCAACGAACATTTGGGTGCACTTCCTCTAAATTAGCCCTTAATAATTTCTAATACTTTAATATAATTTGTACACACGTTTAACTATAAATGGGTAGTAAGATGAGATGTTAAACAAGAATATTATTATTATTATTATTATTATCATCATCACCGCGTCTTACTACCCGTTCGGATTATACGCACTTACGCTAATGTGTAATGGTAGGGTGATTGTGAGATGAAATGGAGGACCTACAGTTTAACGTGGAATCCGAACCATAGTGGAGGCCTGGAATTCCACACATTTACAAGTAGACAAGAAAAGAAGGCAAACATTTGAGATGAGGAAATGCGTGAAAAACATTTTAACAGGAGTACCGACCTTAAACGCAAAACATACCAAAACCAAATTTCTATCTCAAATGATTGCGAGGACGTAATTTTCCCCCCTCCCCCAGCCCCGCGAGTGTACAAGCGGCGCAACAGGGTGTTGGAAGGTGACGTCACGTGAGAGATAGAGGGAGGGGAACCAGGGGAGGCAAGTGGGTGACCGAACACTCCAATATCAGTGTATCCACCGGGCGGAACAGGAGGCGAGGGAAGTGATTGCGCTAGGACTCGAACCCACGACCGCCGGTGTGTTCTTGAAGAGAGGAGAGCTATGTCTTCATTAGTTCTGTTATTTTATTACTCTGTGGGTTTATTAAGACTCGATATTTGATTTATTGTGCGCAAAAGTGTTTTACAAACTTTCTTCAGTCGCGTACCCATATCGGGGCCATATGCAAATCAAATTATCCCTTCTGTATTTCGTAAAAAATTGAAAGAAATATCTGCCATTTTGTAAAGTACAAACTATTGCTCTAAATTGTAATAGGTCTTTATGGATAAATGATAAGCTAAACAAATACGCGACAAAAGTGAATGAAGTATTATAAAAGTTCATGACGCCACATCAAAATCTGCGTTAATTTTTACTATCAGACTTACAACTTTCAATGTTTTTTACGATAATTAAAACTAGGTGCTACTTTGCATGTGCTCTGTAATCCTGCTCTACCCAGGAGGTACGTGTACCACAGTTAGGGAAACCCTGGTGTAGTAGAGCTATGACTCATCAGAGAAAGTAGTAGTTCTGAGGCATTCTCGGAGCAGTGAAGAACAATCCATTATTGTGTCACAACACTAGTAACACGTGTTAAAGGACAGAAGCTGTGACACAGCACTAGTTACACGTGTTCAAGGACAGTAGATTATGTTACATAACTAGTTAACGTGTTTCAAGGACAGAGATTTAGTTACTAACAGATTACAGTGATTTAATACAAAATCTATGTACATAACTAGTTACACGTGTTCAAGGACAGAGATTGTGTTACATAACTAGTAACGTTGGTTCACGGACAGAACATCTGTGAGAAGATGACGGAGACAGATTGAAGTCATCTTGAAAAGAACTACACCACATCTCTCGTGAGGGGCCAGAACACGACGCAAGATGGCGGGAGGGGGGATGTGGGTGACACTGGATCTCCTGGGGGGCAGGACCAGGACAGGGACCTAGTGAACACTGTCGATGAATGGTGGAAACTGTTACGGTGCGTATTGCTGCGGCCAGTGCAGACACGGGTACACCTACCTCTGTCGGGGTACCAGAACTACCAGAGGAGAGCCTCAAGCGATCCACCTCTAGGTGAGTATGTGGAGTAGTGTGGTAGATCTACTGAACCACCTTAGATGAGTTGTGGAGGAGTGTGGGAGATCTATTGAACCACCTCAAGGTGAGTATGTGGAGTAGTGTGGGAGATCTACTGAACCACCTAAGTGAGTTGTGGAGTAGTGTGGGAGATTACTGAACCACCTCAAGGTGAGTATGTGGAGTAGTGTGGGAGATCTACTGAACCACCTTAGATGAGTGTGTGGAGGAGTGTAGGAGATCTATTGAACCACCTCAAGGTGAGTATGTGGAGGAGTGTGGGAGATCTACTGAACCACCTAAGGTGAGTTGTGGAGTAGTGTGGAGATTATGAACCACCTCAAGGTGAGTATGTGGAGTAGTGTGGGAGATCTATGAACCCCATTTAGATGAGTATGTGGGAGTATGTGTGGGAGATCTACTGAACCACCTTAAGATGAGTGTGTGGAGAGTGTAGGAGATCTATTGAACCACTTCAAGGTGAGTATGTGGAGTAGTGTGGGAGATCTACTGAACCACCTTAGATGAGTGTGTGGAGGTGATCTATTGAACCACCTCAAGGTGAGTATGTGGAGGAGTGTGGGAGATCTACTGAACCACCTCAAGTGAGTATGTGGAGTAGTGTGGAGATTACTGAACCACCTCAAGGTGAGTATGTGGAGTAGTGTGGGAGATCTACTGAACCACCTAAGTGAGTATGTGTGGAGAGTGTGGAGATTACTGAACCACCTCAAGGTGAGTATGTAGAGTAGTGTGGGAGATCTACTGAACCACCTTAGATGAGTGTGTGGAGGAGTGTAGGAGATCTATTGAACCACTTCAAGGTGAGTATGTGGAGTAGTGTGGGAGATCTACTGAACCACCTTAGATGAGTGTGTGGAGGTAGATCTATTGAACCACCTCAAGGTGAGTATGTAGGAGGAGTGTGGGAGATCTACTGAACCACCTTAGATGAGTTGTGGAGAGTGTGGGAGATCTACTGAACCACCTCAAGGTGAGTATGTGGAGTAGTGTGGGAGATTACTGAACCACCTTAGATGAGTGTGTGGAGGAGTGTAGGAGATCTATTGAACCACCTCAAGGTGAGTATGTAGAGTAGTGTGGGAGATCTACTGAACCACCTTAGATGAGTGTGGAGGAGTGTGGATCTATTGAACCACCTCAAGGTGAGTATGTAGAGTAGTGTGGGAGATCTACTGAACCACCTCAAGGTGAGTATGTGGAGTAGTGTGGGAGATCTACTGAACCACCTTAGATGAGTAGTGTGGAGGTGATCTATTTAACCACCTCAAGGTGAGTATGTGGAGGAGTGTGGGAGATCTATGAACCACCTCAAGGTGAGTATGTGGAGAGTGTGGAGATTACTGAACCACCTCAAGGTGAGTATGTGGAGTAGTGTGGGAGATCTACTGAACCACCTTAGATGAGTGTGTGGAGGAGTGTAGGAGATCTATTGAACCCCCTCAAGGTGAGTATGTGGAGGAGTGTAGGAGATCTATTGAACCCCCTCAAGGTGAGTATGTGGAGGAGTGTAGGAGATCTATTGAACCCCCTCAAGGTGAGTGTGTGGAGGAGTTGAGGAGATCTATTGAACCACCTCAAGGTGAGTATGTGGAGGAGTGAGGAGATCTATTGAACCCCCTCAAGGTGAGTATGTGGAGTAGTGGAGAGATCTACTGAACCCCTTAAGTGAGTGTGTGGAGGGAGATCTATTGAACCACCTCAGTGATGATGTGGAGGAGTGAGAATCTACTGAACCCCCTTTAGATGAGTGTGTGGAGGAGTGGAGGAGATCTATTGAACCGCCTCAAGTGAGTATGTGGAGGAGTGTGGGAGATCTACTGAACCACCTCAAGGTGAGTATGTGGAGGTAGTGTGGGAGATCTACTGAACCACCTTAGATGAGTGTGTGGAGGAGTGTAGGAGATCTATTGAACCCCCTGAAGGTGAGTATGTGGAGGAGTGTAGGAGATCTTTGAACCCCCTCAAGGTGAGTATGTGGAGGAGTGTAGGAGATCTGTTGAACCATCTCAAGGTATGTGGAGTAGTGTGGGAGATCTACTGAACCACCTTATGTGAGTGTGTGGAGGAGTGTGGGAGATCTATCAGTGAGCCACTCCAAGGTTAAAGGAAGGTGGATTTGGTGGACTCACCAGCGATCCACCTCAGGGTGAGCATTTGCAGCGAGCTGGGAAAGTGTTTTGTACTATTTATTAATTTTTTAAACTCCTATTTAACTGAGAGCTAAGGAACTGACTTTGTAGAAACTAAAACCAGTTCCATGTGCTCCAAACCAATTTTGTAAATCTAAAAGAAAAAAACAAACAATTATTTGATGTAGATGTTAGACTGAATATGTACCGTTAATGTGAGGGATGTTTAGCTACGGCTGACATTGATTGACACGACTGGAGCCAGTCTTTCTCCTTGACAGATTGACAGACATTGACTCACAGATTGGCCAAACACGCACATAGCACCAAGGACGACCTTCACACGTGATTGGTTTCAGCCACCAAATAGTTCTGGTCTTGGTATTGACACAAGTGTAGCTTTAGATCACGAGTGTAACCTCCGACCAGCCACGTGTTCTACTGTTGGGATGTTCATCATCATTCTGACATATCTCAAAGTGTACATGTCTTCTATCAATTTCCTCCACCATCGTCTGGTATCTCCTGGTTAGAATAACATCCAAATATATCCTAGTTAAAATGTACGCCTGGTATCTCTCATGAACTTTGTATAGTAATATTAGTGATTTACCTACATCTTTATCTCGCTCCACAATTCTTGTTCTCACAAATCTTTACTTAAACATAAAAATCTGTCCACTTTCGCACTCTATTATAGTTTCTTAAATTAAATTAGCAAAGCGCTCTACCTGCAGCAGAACCTCTTCTGGGGTTGGATACTATCTTTACTAATATATACTGAAATAGTGAAATATACTATCTTAAAGTTATTGTAACAAATAGCGTGACTTGCAATGAATATGGAGGGAATCGCTAGGAAGATTTATATTGTTTCAGTATTCATGGAAAATAATTGGTTAAAATAAATAAAGAGTGATCCAGTAGTTGTGTTAAGTTTAATATTACACACGTAGTAATAATAAATCAAGAGTTGTTTAATATCTGTCAGGAACATTGCACAATATGAAAATGCCCATGTGTGGTAAATTATACTAAATATAGCTACTGGAGCAATAGTTCATTTTAATTTGGTAAAAATAAGTTTATTGTCATAAGAACTGCAAAAATATGAGATTTATCTCAATTGTTTTTCTATTTACCTCGATAAACCAAGCTTCTAAAAAAACTACCAGTAAACAAATATATTACCATTTATTTCTAAGAAAAAGTTTCTTCCAAACATTTAATTATTTTTCATATAAATTAAAATTTGGTTTTAGTATAGGAAACTTAGACATGTTGGAGCTTTTAAAAGTAATTACCAAACTATATTTATTTGTTTATCTTAACGCCCTCCGTTTTGTATTTTAAGTTTATTAATTCGAAGGAAACATTTTAACAAATGTTTCATGTTGAGTGATTGCCCTCCTTCGTACCTTTGCAGGAGAGGTATTTTACTCGAAATTGCTATTGTTGGGGATGAGTGTGGGGGAGGGGGACAATCATCTTTGTCAGAATGACGGATCTCAAAGGAGAGGGGCGTATTGCCTCCTTGTGAATGGTTCCTAGCAATCGATAGACACGTGTAGTAATTTGAAAGGTGGCGTGTCGAGGGGCCAAGAGAGGGGAGGGAGGGTACAAAGGACTGGTGATTGTACGTTTAATTGAGGGGGAGGGAAAGGACAACTTCCTCAGAAACATTCGTTGCATGTCACACGAAGTCATCGGAAACTTTGGTCGGTTTCTGTTAACCTTCAAACAATTGAGTCTTCGCTAGCACCTTCTTAAGTCAAGTGCGTTTAGGGAATAAATTGCTTTAACTGGGGTACGATTTAATTTACTTTTGTTTATGGGACTTCTTCCCTAAATTCCTGTAACTCCCTCTTCTTAACTTCCCTTAGGAAATAAACTCGTGTATATTTTTTCTTCTTATTTAGAACGTGGTAGGTATTTAAGAACGGATTCTCAAATTATTCATAGCACAATATTAGGATGGTAATATTATTTTCTTAAATTTATATTCACTAAGCCTTATATTTTCAACAAATTAAGATTCATTCTTTAACTAAAATTCAATAAATAACACTTGATAATTTAACACATACCCTTTAGTACGTAATTAAAAATACATTGTAGACTAGAAATATCCAGTTAAACATTAATAAAAAAAAGGCGCATTATATAATTTAATCTAAAAAAATAAAGGGAAAACCTATCTTCGTTTCTAAATTTCAAAAATATATTTATATGTTCCTAAAATATTCAGAAACTGTTTCAGGCTTACAACAATCATTTTTCCCATCTCTATTTCGTAACACATTTGATGCCTGCATGAAATATTGAATACTAGCCCGCTCAACAGATATGTATCACATATAGTATCCAGAAGTATCTTACGGCGCTTTCACCACGAACCTCTCTTTGTTTTATGAATAATTTTCATGGAAAATAATCATTCCTCTTGAGCTGACCGCCAGGGTCTATTGCTGGATACTACAGCTATAGTTGATTTTAAAACTACACAATAAACTACGCACAGAATTCTAGCTCCTTTACCTAGAACTTTATATATTTACTTGAAACTCGTATGATATGTGAAACAAAATAATATACAATTTTATTAAAATATATTGAGAAAAAAGCAACAGCTATGTTTTACCAAAGAGCATACAAATCAATTTCCCAGACCTCCATTTAAAATATATATTGGCATATATCTCGGAAACTATTGGTTTTACAAACATAACATATATTTTGTATAAAAGTTTTTCATTTTTAATAGCGCTACAATGATAATTAATTTCGTATCTCAAAGAGTTGCAGTAATATGGCCGAAATTGAGGATATAACCTTTTCTAAAGTACCACATAAATAATTTTTACGGACTAATGAAATTTGTATTTTTGTTGTATGTTAATCGTCATCATAATCATCATCATCATGTCTGCGGGTCATCTGGCACATACTCGTCCCTTCCTGTCTGATCTCTCACACGTCTCTAGTCCACTCCTTTATCCTCCAAGTCTGATCTTCCACACTTCTCTTTACTCTCCAAAACTTTCTTAGACCTGCTGTCCTCCATTCTCATCACATGCCCTAACCACAACATCCTTTTTTTCTTCAATGGTTATAAAGGTATAACCTCTAAGCTATCCCCAATATTTGGTTCCTTATTCGTAACATTACCAGTCCCTCTCAGAAACCTCATCCGTGCAGTCTGCAATCTATTTAAATCTTATGTCCAGGTTTCAGTTCCATACATCATATTGGTTGATAACAAGCCTCATATAACAGAATTTTGGCTTCTTTTCCTGTTACATCGCCAAATCATACCCTCAACCATGTGATATAATTGTCCACTCTTCCATATCCTTTGTGCTATTTGCACCTGAATATTACCGTTTGTGGTAATCTTAATTCCTAGATAACCCTTGTAATGTTTAACAGTGCCTAGATACGAATTTTAACCAAAATCGGTTGAGCAGATTTCGGGAAATTCGTTTTTATCTTTATTCACCCTTAGTTAAATTACTTTTGGGTGACCCTACCCCCCGGGCTTGATGTGTCAGATATCTTGTGGGAGGAATAAGATCGTAGGAAAGGTTCGCAATAATATGTAGGTTTCCGAATTTTTGTTTAATAGTAAAAGATGACACAAAAATGTGACGTTGGTCGTAAGATAAAGAATAATAAGAATGTATACCCGTGCTTGTGGAAGAACTGGCTTAAATCGTGAATACTTAGACCGTCCAAGTTGATTGTTACTAAGCGGTGCTTCTACCGAACTCAATCCCGGGACCCTGGGCGCCGACGATGCCCTCCAAATACCTGTGCTATCGATGACCCGAAGAATTCATCTGTATCGATAAGGCGTCGGTCAGAGTGACCGCCCGTGAAATAAATAGAATTGTGACGCCCCTTTGGCAAAAAGTCAAGGTGTTTTTTTACCACGATATGGCCCTCTTGGTCTAACTAGCTTACTCATTGTTATGAATTGTCAGCACTCTACGGTAACCTCCCAAGTATGTTATTTCATACAAGCTAGGCCAGCAATAATAGCATGTGCGTCAATCGAGTTATGTAAGTCAAAACAAACATTTAAATATTACTCGGTGGTTATGACAATACCCTTAATTTTAGGGTTGGATAGGTGATTTCAAAAATACCCCCGGAGAACCTATAAAAACCCTGGATACTAAGTTTTAACTTGATCGGTAAAATAGTTTCGGTTTTAGATCGATATACAGACGAACAGCATTGCGAGAACCACTTTTCAGGTTCAGCAGATCTAACGTCAATATACATTAATATCCCAATTAAATTGTGTTGACGATCACAATACTACCTCTCTCTGAGAGATCGTGAGAAGTAAATACATAATTGTTTTTGTTTCAAAACATATACACAATCTTGTCTGGGCCCTCTTACCACTCTGCTACAAGGAATGTTGAACCTTAAGGCCCGTGTTCCTTATCTGGGTTAAAGGCGAGAGAGCGCCATGGTGCTAGTGACCCACCTGACACCCTTGTATAGCCACCCTGCTCTGTTCCCACACCAGCTCTTTGTTCTCTCGCCTGTGATTGGCACATTCCCGATACCCCAGGGACTGACAGTCCCTCCTATACACGGCCCCAACATTAGGATATCATCTAATCACAAGTGGACTCACTTTAGTGGTCGAATGCTCTAAGGCGTCACTTTTGCAATAGATGTACTAACGATGACAGGGGGATCAGGGTTCAAGTACCGGTCAGGTCTACTGACGGTGGTTTTTCCTAAATGGTTTTTCACTCTGTCTTCACGAAAAATGCGAGTACATTTCCTCTAAATTCGACCATCCTCATCCCTAACTTACTAGCGTAGTTAGTTAATATGAATATACCTGAACAGTTAGTAAGACGCGGTGACAAATAAATCAGAAAATTGCATCATGTATTACCACATGTAATTACACTAAATGCGATGTAGATGAGAAATTTAGAGCATCAATTCCAAGCCAAATAACGTAATTAAGACCCAACTCTAGCTGAGGAAAATGCTGACTTCTTGGTGGATCCTCATTTTGTAGAGAATAGTTTCTATTCTAAATGTTATATATACCTTCTTTACTCATGTATTTACCGAGCTAAGTATCAAAACTATTATGTCTGTATATTCTAGAGTTTAGTCATTTGCTCTACGAGAAACGAAAAACATATGCACATCTTTAAATTCTACCTTTGATACTATTTATATTTAAAAATAACGAGTCACTGTTATGTTGGAAACTTTCTGTTGGTCGTGAAACATAAAATACAAACTAACCGGGAAACTAAGATATAATCATGCATGAATTTAGTTACAATAACGGCATAGAGATAGCACTACAAACATTCATGTCGGTAGGCATGTTAGTTCTCTATTTTCTCAATAGGTCGCTGTAGTATTGAGGCAAATCAATAGGATCCTCCCGTAGAGGTTCCCGGGCGGATCTAAAGATGGCGGGATATGACGTGAAAGTATGGAAACCGATTACCATGTGCTTATTCAAAAACTCGTTTTGGGGAGTATCTGCTTCTCTTTAACTCCTTCATCTCCTCCCTTTATTCCCACAAAAAGTAACCTATTTATGATTGAGAAATTGAATATTTAAAAAAATAGAGTTTTCTTTAATATTTAATAAGTGCTTGATGTTGATATTCTGTAAAATGAATACTAAAGTCTTCGCCCCGACTGGTGGCTACCCCATTCACTGGCGACCAATGAGCGACTATCTCATTTGTATTGGGTATAATATATTCAGGTTATATTTGATATAAGGACACAAACGGGTTAAAGCCCGTAAAATGGCGGGACAGGGCAGAACCAAAGATATAATGAAATTGACGAACATGAACGTAATTTGATTCTAGAGACAGATTTAATTGGACAGTTCGACAGTGGTCGGAAGAGTAGTGGTAGTAATAATATTGTAATAACCTCCACTATTAGGCATATTATGTTTGACCGAGAGCTACTAAAAGAGTTTTTATCATTAGTCTGATTGTTAATAAAACACCAGTTTAGGATATCTAAACTGTCTAAACCAACCTACAAAGACAAGATAAAGAGGTTGAATCTCTAATATAAAGGAAAGATCATGTCCTTCCTTCCGAATTCCTTCTGCATGAATTGATCTAACACTTCTAAACATCCTAGAAATCTGAAATTTAGAAGGTAAATAAGGGGCCCTTTTGTACAACAAAACATTTCACAAACAAGGGAAATTTCACTATGGGGCACAGGGAATGGGGGCGTTTTGGGGTATAAAATAGAAAAATTCTATTGGGGATGGTAGATAGTTGAAACTTGATAGGAAGGTAGAGAAACTACTATAAATAATCAAACAAGTCTTCAAATTTGAGATTTTAAAGTTGATGTTGAGGAAATGGGTGAAGGGGGACTCAAAACTTTAAAAACTACTTAAAATATGGTACAAAACTTAAACTCGGCAAGCAGGTTAAAGGACCACTTCAAATAAAAAAGTTTGTAATAAAATTTTTTTAAATATGTTAAACTAAGTAAATGGGATGGGGGAGGGGGGGGAAGAGGTGTCATAATAACATAAAAACACAATTCAAGGTGAAAAATAAAATAAAATTTGCCTGGAATGTATTGGTATTTGTTCAAATACCTAAATAATTCTGAAATATTTGAAATTTTTAGTGGGGTTGGTGAAATATGGGAGGGAAGGAGTTTCAAAATTTCCAAAACTTATATAAAAAAATTATTCTTAGTGTCGTAGAAGATATAGGCTATATTTGTCAGGAAAGTATAAGAACCACTTCCAATACCAAAAAAAAAAAAAAAAAAAAAATCATAGATAAGTATTTGAGAATTTGGAGAGTAAGAGCCCCCCAAATATAATATGTTCGCTTCGGAATAGCAGATCGTATTAGGTCAGACACGTTGAAAACAAATATTCCCTTTTCTAAAAAAATTTAAACTTTTGCTGTATAACTTTAATTTAGCGTACAACCCGAACTGGTTAGGTTAGTTTAGGTTAGGTTAAGTAAGACGCGAAAAACAACAACAAAAAATTAATTTGTTTGAATTCTCACTCCACTTTTTTCTAGCGCCTTGCCATGACATTGTTTATACAATAAATTATTTCCAAAGCCATTTCTATATAAAGTTTTGATTTAATTTCCAATGTTTACTTTTAATTTTATTATATGTTCGTGTGCTACAATAGTTTGTTGTGTTCTGTTATTGAAGCCATTCTTTTTTTTTGTTTTTTTTTGTGATTGTTATTGGATTTTGGATACGACATTGGATTTGACTTTGGATATATTGGACTTGATTTTGGATACGACATTGGACTTGTTATTATTCTTGAATAGATCGTATGATTTAAATTGTTTATTGGGGTTCATTGTGACCTATTTAATTACTATTGTTTGGATTTGGGATACATTGGATTGGCTATTGTTCTTTTATATTGGTTATTGCGGTTCATTACGACCTACTTCATTTGTATTTATTTTGATAGAATAGATACTAGCGTGTCTGAGGTTCTGAGGTGTAGTTATACCATATCGTTACTACGCCGGGGGATGGTTCATGTCTGTTTCACTCCCTTTCCTACTTGATCCATGGTAACATTCTAAAGTCTGTGGATGTCAGAGCGACCATCGTGTCTTACGTCATAGCAAACTGGGACGCTTTAAGCCCCTCACTTACTCAGATGACAGGAGAAACTTCCCATCGGAAGAGAAGTACCGCGATGTCATGTTGAGCCTAGCAACGTATGGATCCACCTGTGAGCCGGTTGCAGCAGGGGAACTCCACCCCTTCCAGTTTCAGGTTTACTTGCTGGGGGAACTGCTTCAGTCCTTTGGGGAGCAAGGAATCCGATTAAAAAACTTCGTTTCGCCAGTAATATGAACAATGGTCACTTTGATGTATATGATGTCGATACTTTACTAATCTCTGAATCCCTTTCTAATAGTACAGTGTTTCATAAACAGGAAGAACGATGAAGGTTAAACGAGGCAGACGTCCTCATATTAAGTAAATGAAGGAAGTGGGGTGAAAATGTAGTAACAGAGAAGAAACATAAAATGTTGGAAAGTGAGAGGAAGAGGAAGAAGGAAGCCAGAGAGAGTGATACCGCAGATTAGAGAGATAGAAAATTATTGATTGATATAAAGAGAAAGAAGGATAATAAGGAGAATGAAACTGCCGAGGAGAGAGATAGAAAATTAACGAATGATAGGAAGAGAAAGAAGGAGGCTAAGGGAAATGAGACTGTAGAGGAGATAAATAAAATGTTATCGAATGATAAGAAGAGAAAGAATGGACCTAGGAGAATGAGATAGAGCAGGAAAGAGAAAGGAGGTTACACGAGAGAAAACAAAGAGATGCTTCTATGAGAAATATCCCATGGAAAAACAAGAAAGGATCGGCTTTCAAGTACGATCGTAACATTATATATGATGCAGATAAATTAGTCACCTTAGGGACTATGAACATTATTTACCCCCATTGTAAGGCCCTGAAATGGAAAGAAGAGCTGACTGACCTATGCTGCCTTAAGGGAAAGATCAAACTTAAACTTATTGGGGGTCCCCTTGAGCCCCTGTACAGTTTGTTGACCCCAAATCATCCCCAGTCACATCTCTTCTTAGTTCTTACTAGGAAATATAGCTCGGCCTTCCAGATAACTTCCTTTGGTTGTAATAAAGTAATGAAAGAAAGTAACTTTATGCTAACTTTCAAGGTGAAAGGGCAGGTGTACCATTTAGTGAATCTCTTCTACCGGCAACAAAAGAAGATCCAAGATTCCTAGAAATTTATTTCTTAGAGGACAAAGAATTTGATGTCAGATGAAAGAGAAACCCTGTTATAAATCCTAATATAGTTAAACATCTACAAACCATGCTTCACCAAAATAATAGTTGCATAAAAATTTCAATATGCAATATAAAGTCAACAAATGGACAACTTCACAGTCGGGATACAAGAGACAGAAAACCTGCCAATGCTCACATAGGTAGAGTAACTCTCCCAATGTCAATGAAGTTGTTATTTTAATCGATGGGCAGGATTTTCAGAAAAGGGACATAGTTTTGAAAACTAAGGACAATAGGTTGAAAAGTATTGCTGAAGCCCATAGATCTTACGACTCACTTCAATACTCGATGCTTTTCCCATGAGGTGGGGATGGTGATAACTTCTTTTTAAAGCAGAGCGACTGCAATACAGATTTATCTGCCATGTATTTCTATGCATACAGAGATTTGATGGGGAAAAAAATAATTCAACCATTTACATCACTTCCGACAACTTTTCAATCAGTTCTTGGTAGATAATTATGCCAATATCGAGACTGAACGACTTAACCTCATACGACACGATCAATAGAAGCTCAGGGTAAAGGACTACATTCATCTTAGAGATGCGATAAGCAGTGACGGAAGCACTCATGTTATCGTACAACCATTCATTCTTCCTTATATTTTCACAGGAGGACCCCGATACATGCATAAGAAAATCCAAGATGCCCTAATGTATGTCCGAAAATACGGACAGCCTCATTTGTTCATAAACTTTACATGCAACCCCAAATGGGAAGATATAGCCAAAGAGCTTTTTGCTGAACCGAAACCCCATGACAGACACGATATTGTTTCACAAGTTTTCAATTTGAAATCTAAGGCAATAATGAAGCTGCTGACTAAAGATGAGATTTTCGGCCCCACAAAATGTCACATGTAATCTATCAAGTGGCAGAAGAGAAGCCTTCTTAATGTCCATTTGCTCATTTGGTTATGAAATAATATTGAACCAAAACTCACCGACTCCATCATCTAAGCTGAACTGCCAGACCCCCAGATAGACCATATTCTCTTTGACATTATATCTTCAAACATGATTCATGGACCCTGTAGAATTCTGAAATCTCCTTGTATGAAAGATGGCAAGTACTCCAAGAGATAGTCCAAACCCTTTGTCAAAGATACTTAGACAGGGAGTGACGGATACCCTACATATAGAAGAAGGATCCCTGAGCTAGGTGGAGTTTCTTTTCAAATGTCAGCAAAACAATGGTCCCCTAACGATTGACAGCAGGTGGGTGGTCCCTTATTCCCCAGTGTCTCTGCATGACATTTAAAGCCCATATCAATGTTGAGTTTTGCAATTCAGTCAAATCCATCAAATATGTAGGCAAGTTTGTAAACAAGGGTAGTGATCAAGCCACATTCACAATTTAAAATGAGAAAGACGAGATTTTGAAGTTCCAGACTGGCTGATACGTCAGCACATATGAGGCAGTCTGTAGGAACTATCATTCCCAATACATGACAGGAACCCTACTGTTGAGCAATTGGCAGCTTATTTGGAGAATGGTCAAAGGGTTTATTTCAACCCTGATGATTTTCTTCGCATACTACTCCACCACGTGAAAGGTCCCACTTCTTTCGAATCACTTAGAATAGTCATGTTCACACTGATGACCGATCAGCCTGCAAAGCTCATGATCCTCTGGAGGATGACTTACACTGGCAACAAACTCTGTCCGAAGCTGCTGTCAGCGATTCTCCACAGAGATTAAGGGATCGGTTTGTTGTCATATTGGTCTTTTGTGAAGTGTCAGATCCATTGCAGTTGTGCCTTGATCATAGAAATGAATATCTGAAGACATCCTTCACAAAGCTCAACTTCCAGGAATTACAGTCACCTTCAATGATGAAATATACAATATATGTTTAATTATTTGTGAATATAAATCATTGGCAATGGCAGACAAGCATTTAATGATTATGGCCTTCCATTACCAAACAGATGTGATGAAGGAGTAATAGGATATATTTATCTACTGGAAAGAGCTATAATTCAGTCAATTTGGTTAATTTACTCAGCAAAAATGAAGGTTTACTGCAAGGGGAACCAAAACCAGTTTATCATAGCATATTTGAGAGTGTCCCCAAGTATTTAGGTAAGTTGTTCTTTTTAGACGCTCCCAGAGGTACCAGTAAGACCTTCCTATCAAATATTATTCTCGACAAAATACGGTCAACAGGCTAAATCTCTTTGGCAGTAGCTTCCTCAGGCATTGCGGCTACATTACTTCAAGGAGGTAGAACTGCAAATTATTTTTCAAGTTGCCCATACACTTAACTTACACAGGAAATTCTATATTCAACACAAAGAAGAGCCCTGTTCATGGTAGGGTACTAAGGGAATGCGTTTTGATCGTGTGGGATGAATGTACAATGTCACACAAGACAACCTTCGAAGCCTTAGACAGAACACTAAGGGATATCCGGGGCAATGCTATACTCATGGGAGGAATTACAATAGTGATGTCCGGTGACTTTCGACATACACTTCCAGTTGTTCCTAGAGGCACCAGGGCGGATGAGGTCAAAGCTTCTGTAAGAAGCTCTTTAATTTGGATGCAAGCTTATAAGCTCAAATTATCTGCGAACATTCGGGTACATTTGAAGGGTGACTATTTGGCCAATAAATTTGCAGACATGCTTCTTAAAATTGGGAATGGGAGTCTAAAGAAACTAGACAACGAAGTAGACATTCCCTCACAACTAAAATACTGTTAATATTTTGGATGCACGTATTGTTAAAATATACCCAGACATGGCAAATTTGAAGAAAAAGAGCATACATTGATTTTGTGAACGATTCACCCTAGCTCCTAAAACCAAACCTGTTGATAAAATTAATTCAAAGATGATGGGCTTGTTTGAAGCTGAAGAGAAAACTTATCTTTCTAATGATCGGATGGTGGAAGAAAATGATAGTGTTAACTAACCTATTGGATTTTTGAATTCATTAAATCCCACATAAATGCCTCCACATAAATGCCTCCATATAAATTATACTTAAAAATAGGCACTCCAATAATGTGTCTTTGAAATTTGACTCCACCTAAACTCTCCAATGGCACTCGGCTGCAAGTGAAAGCCACAATGAGAAATCTTATAATAGCCGTTATCCTCACAGGATCGGCAAAGGATAATGTGTTTACATCCCCCGAATATCTCTCATACCAAGTGATTACCCCTTCCAGTTCAAGGGGTTACAGCTCCTGGTCAAAGTTTGCTTTGCAATGACCAGTAACAAAGCTCAGGGCAAGTCCATCGAGTACACGGGGAATTTATTTAAGAACACCTTGATATTCACTTGGACAGTTTTACTTTGCATGTTCAAGGGTTAGTTCACAAAATAACCTTTTTTTACTAGCACCAACAGAAAAGACTTCAAAACCTTTTAACACATTTCTGGATTATATCCTATTTTGAGATTATGTTTAATTCAACCTACTTTTCAAATTTTGTCACACACTTCACACCAATAAAAAATTGATTTTGAAAAAAGAATGTATTATTTGATTACTTTTTCTTATTTTTATATAATAAATAATAATTAACGTATACATTCCCCGTGTGAAGAACGGGTGCAATTGCTAGTTGTATATAATTTAAATAAAATGCTTCTAAATAGAAAATGGGGGAAAACTAGGCTGTTCTTACGATAAAACCTCCACTACCTCCCTCACCCAAGAACTGATGCTGGACCTTCCTAACAATGGACGACCAATATATTTCGAGACTTACATCTTAAACCACGTAAACAATATTGTACAAAACAAATTCGAATATGTTTATTTAATTATTACGTTTAACATCACGTTACCAACTAACCTAATAGGCGAGGAGGATCATTTCAGAATAAGTGTACAAGAAGGAGGGAAAAATCACAGTTATAAAATCACCCCCTTCTCTAGGTGATATTTGAGCCTCATGATACCCGTCAAGGTCGACCAGGTATATTGATATGCCTTAGACGGCATAGTCATCCGTTCAGTTTAAAAATGTAAAAAAACAATAGATACCTAGGAAATGTATTTGCTTAAAACAAGTGTACTGTAAAATGTCCAAATAAGAACAGAAGTCTCGTCGGACAAATTGGAGAATAGGGACCCAGGAAGTAGCACAAGGACACTGTCGATGACATTTGACCTGGGACATCCAACAGTCATCAACCACACGGATACGATCAGCGAACAGCACCTCCTCTTCTTGACAAAAGAAGAAAGTCATCTGGATAGATAAATAGATAGATATCCACTTCGGAAGTATCTAACGTGAGCCCATAAAAATACACCAGAGGAAGAAATACGGAGATAAGCGAAATAATAATAATAATGAAACTTTCCTTCGTGAGGAATTGAGTTCGCGTGGCAGATATTTATTGCTTGTCTACATGTGAAGAAAATAAAATAGTTTAGAAAAAAATACATAAAAAAGAGCAAAAATTGCAAAGAAAGAAATAAAAAATATGGCAATAGCGTGCTGTGTCCGTGTCACGTCAACGAAGACCTGTCAGGGTGCTGTGACGTCATGTAGGAGGAGGGGGTCTGCTAGGCCTGAGGGGGATTGTCCCAGTCTGTAGTAGGACTGGGAGACTATCACTGCTAGTGTGTGATTTTTTACAAAGTTGATAAGAGGGGGAGTGGGAGGGGAGCGTTTAAAATAACAAGGGGTCAGGGGTGTGACATCACAGCTTTAAGAGGGTGGGGGGGGTCAGACATATATTCACCCTACTGACGAGCTAGCGCAGCCGAAAAAATGTAAGTCCATCCAGCCATACAAATTACTTGATTTTTTAACTGAACTAAAAAAAATCTTGCAAATCTTACTATGTAGATTGTTGAGCTTTTTTAACATTAATCCTAACCTATAAAGTTTAAAAAAATATTTTTTCAAAATTTATATAAACAAGTTGATATTGAGTTACTCTTCATTAACTTTTAGAAAAAATAATCATTATAAGATAAATACATTCATTTTTGATAAATGGTGAGGGAAAACATTCATTATTTTAATAAATTTATTCAGGGGATATTAAGAGTTTGTTCCAGCCTGGATGTGGTTTAGAGCATAAAGGCGTCAGTTGCTGACCGACCAATCGTTATCTAGACCAGAGTTCTCGTAATTAGCTCCCAGGCACTAATTACTCTAAATATACCAGATGTCTGTACAAACCACGTTGTTGACGACAGAGGGTTTGCGATATTTTAGACAAAGGCATTTTAAAATGTTTTTATAAGTACAAACATTCATAGACATATTAAGAACTAGTTTTGAAATTCAAAGCAATGAAATATTTTAAACGTCATTTGTAACAGTAAACTAAACAAATAAGTGTAAATAAGGTTCAAAGTTAATTTGAAATTTTTTATCTAACACAAAATTAAAATAAATAAACAATAACTTGTAGCTTAATATTAATTATAAATTAACTTTGAGCATAGATCTATTTAACTCCTATAATAACGAATCGGTTCTTATTTGGTGAGTGAACTCAATTTTCCTTGAAGTGATGAAACAATTGTTCTATTTTGAGAAGAAATTATTGTCAATCACTTGGTTAGTGAGTTAACGTGAATCTGTGTGTGTTGACTTCTCTTAAACTAGAGAACATCAGGGGCGAGGCAACTATCTGCCTGACAGTGTAGTGAAGCGGGCGGTAGCACGGCCTATGATCAGGCGTCACAGAAGGGAACGAGGTCACTAACATGATCATGGCGAGGTCCTTGGACCTCCTGACAAGGGAAGGATTACAAGGGGTCCTAGCACGTGACAAGAGCTGAGCTAACCATAGTTTTAGGGGCTATGGTTACATCCCAGGGGATGTCTTCTATTATAATATTTTGTTCATTCTTGAACCTAGATGTTTGTGTGTAGCATCAAATATTGCTGTCCTAGGTTAAGTAATTTTGTATATCATGTGATGAGATAGCCATGTGTTTAGAAGGTGTCCATTGCTAGGCTGTGACTGTTGGCCTAAACCAACCAATATTCAAACCCCGACATCCATCACAAGTGGTCGTGACTATAGAGAAACTGAAGTCTTAACCTGTGTGACCACCAGTGCGGATGTATGGCATTAGTTCCCCAAATATATGAACATTTGATATTTATAAATGTATACATTCATTGACACAATCATGTGCGTATGAACACATAGGCATCAGGACTGATTAGAATCCACGCTGCACTCATTATTTATAGAACCCCTCGGGTTTATAATTGGTGGGAAATTGATGCCGGACTCATGGAACAGCCTGTACATTATGAACAAAAATTCAAATAAAACTTCTTAAATAATGTAATTGAATATAGTGGTAGTAGCTTGATTTATCAAAATATAGTGAAATATCACAAACGATCGTCGAATATTTTATAGCCTAGATCATTTCAGTACCTCTAGGAATTCACATAGGCAGAGTATGATATTTTTTAAATCATAAAACAATAATTAACAAAAAATAGTATAACTTATATCCGGCTTGGATAATATTTAATATATTCTATTAGAGTTCGCTTCGACTTGTTCTAAGGCAGCATGCTAAGTCACGTGAACTCCTTAAAACTCATACTGGGGACATGTGGTCTAAGGTGTGAAGATGGGACAAGATTGCATTACCGGCGACTAGGGAGCTCCGGGTTTCTATCTTGGGCTTGAAGGTAGTTTAACACATGTAGGTTTACCATATCACTCTTCTTACCTTCCTACAAAACTACCCTTTGATCCTTGTTTCTTAGATTACTACAATAATAACCTTACTATGAAGACCATATATTATAATCCGCTGAAATACAAACATGTCACTATAAAATAACTTAGGTCCATTTGATTTGAAATATAGAACAGATACAACATCCAGGCCCAAAGGCTATTAATTTTTCAGTGTAAAGGGAACCCCCACTTGCATTAATTATTATATTTTTGGCCTTGCCGATAATCGAACCCGGGATGTTATCTCAATGTGCAGACAAGATACCGACTGAACCAAGGTGTCTGATGTCTGGAAGACTGTTTTGAACCACCTGATGTCTGTGTAGTGTTTTGAACCATCTGATGTCTGTGAGAGTGTTTTGAACCACCTGATGTCTGTGAGAGTGTTTTGAACCACCTGATGTATGTGAGAGTATTTTGAACCACCAGATATCGTGAGAGGTTTTGACCATGATGTATGTGAAGTATTTTGAACACCTGAGTCTGTGAGATGTTTTGAATACTGTAATGGTAACTGTTTTGAACCACCTGATGTCTGTGTGAGTGTTTTGAACCATCTGATGTCTGTGAGAGTGTTTGAACCACCTGATGTCTGTGAGAGTGTTTTGAACCACCTGATGTATGTGTGAGTGTTTTGAACCATCTGAGTCTGTAGAGAGTGTTTTGAACCACTCTATGTCTGTGAGAGTGTTTTGAACCATCTGATGTCTGTGAGAGTGTTTGAACACCTGATTCGTGAGAGGTTTGAACCACTCTATGTCTTGTGAGTGTTTGAACCACCGATGTCTGAAAGAGTGTTTTTAACCACCCGATGTCTAGGAGAGTGTTTTGAATCATGACACGTCTGTGGACAGGGATTCGTCTAGAGAGAGAACTGGAAAACACAGGATGAACAAATAACAATCTCGATGAAGCTGGTAGTTATTGGGCCTTGACCTCACGTAGAATAAGTCAGGCAAGCTAACCGTACGTACAGCCCTGTTAGTTTTATATTTCTTGGCTCATTATTACATCTAAGATTTCAACAAAGATAATCACCGCGTGTTATATGCATATTTGCTGATTACGTTGGTTTGCAAAGGATGAGGAAGGTTGAATTTAGAGGAAAAGTTCTGTCATTTAACTTGTCTGAATAGTATATTTTACGACTGCCATTCCACTTTGGACTGTTCGGACAGGATAGAACATGAATCAACCAGCCGTTATGTCCACGATTGACGCGACAACTTTCGGGGACAACATTTCCATATTGGCCATAAACTCTGGAAGTTTCTTCCCCACCTCTCACTCCCCTCCCCCGGGAGGGAGCCACACAGTGACTCAAAACGCCAACACGAAAAATAAATTCAACCAGGAGTCTAATAAAATTTATACGCACATACATAAAAATAAAGATAAAAGTGGATATAAAAATGAATGATACTGATAGCAAAAGGATATACTTAACAAAAGAGTCTGACACAACAAAGTTTGTTGAGGTATTGAGGGGAGTGCAGGGGTGGTATTTCCAACAGTTTTAACATTCCTGTCATTGGCTGGATCGATGCAAGTCGAACTCTCAGCCTTTCAGTGGCTGGTAAAAACTTTAGTCGTGTGAAGATGTCGGACGAAGCAATAGTAGGACCGACGCTTGCGAAGGCTGACACGTCACGTGATTAAAAACAACATAGAGTGTGTGTGTGTGTCATCGAGAGGCCACAATTTTTGTTTTTTGCTTCTTTTAGCCGTTTTTACCCTTCCCCCTCACACAGGTTAGTCGGCTAAACAGTCTTTTGTTTGTATTAGATCAGTTCGTCAACTGGCAGATGCCACGGTGTGTTGTCAAAAGTAAAAACAAATGTTTATAAATATATATAAAAATAAAACACTAAAACATTCAGGTACAGTTTTAATAAAATGCTTTTTTCTAATCAATAATTAATATATCAAAGTTTTATTGTACCAAGGTGACCTGGTGGTCTAGGGGTAAGATATCAGACTTCTGTGCTAGAGGTCCGGGGTTCATTCCTCGGTCCCGGCACAGATTTATCTGATTACCAACCCTTCCTTCACTCTGACAAGACATCTTGTGAATGTGGGGAATGCCAAGCCTCCACCGTGGTTTGGATCCCATGTTAAACTGTAGGTCCTCCATTTCATCTCACTATCACCCTACCATTACACATTAGCGTAAGTGCGTATAACCCGAACGGGTAGTAAGACGCGGTGCTAATAATAATTATTTATTTATTGTATTATGCAAAACATTTTTATTGACTCAAGCGTGTGTAGACAAACTTGTCAGTAATTTAAAGACTGGATTATTATTCATGGATTGCCTGTTTTTAAAATAAAAATCTATAAATAATAATGATAATATAATATTAGGAAGTATGGCTTTATAGAAACTAATATTTTATTGAAGATTTCATTGTAATTATTTGATAAAATGAGCCACTTAAGATAGCTCTGCAATGCGCATGAAAATTAAACTGAGTATTTATTCTTAGGATTAGTATTATCAGATGAAATAAATGATTTATTGTATACTTGATAATACTTTTTAACTAAACGAGTACTTATAAAACCATGGGTTTAATAAAGTTGTATTGTTTTGCGCTTTACAATTATTTTTATAAAATTCATAAATAGCATTTTCATAACTTTGGCCTACTTAAACTACCTCGAAATGAAAAATGTTTGTTTCCCCATGTTTTACAATCATGTCAGTATATTTATTTCAGAATGTTTTATGATTTTATTTTTGCAAGCTTTTATTCAGACTGTCATGCATGAACTCATACGAATAGCTATTATCAATCTTGATAGCTGTTCCTCATGCTCTTATTGAGACGTGCTACGTTCCAAGGTCAAATGCTCTTTCTTATATCAACATTAAATCTAGATAAAATGTATCTAGAATACAATATATATATTTTTAATCGTTTTATTATCGATGTATACCAAAATATAGTTCAACACATTAGTTTTGATAACGTGAATAAAGATTGTTTGGTGAGTCTAATCGCACATTATGTTGTGTTAAATACTTCCCAAAATTAATATTCAATCAGCTAGTTACAAACATAATATTTACAAAATTTGAAGCATTAAAATTAAATATAATATCCCTGCATAACTCAGTTTTAAAAACCCTTGTAAATAAATTGTTTCACTGTAGTATCCATATATAATGGTTTAGGAACGTCAACCCCTTATTAATTTATGTATACTATCCCGCCTAGCAGATGTGTATTGTTATAGTATCTAAAAGTATCTCACGGGGTTGATATAGTTTAAGTTTATTATTAATTATATTTATTATTATTATTATTTATTTATTATTATAGCACCGCGTCTTACTACCCATTCGGGTTATACGCTCTTACGCTAATGTGTAATGGTAGGGTGATTGTGAGATGAAATGAAGGACCTACAGTTTAACGTGGAATCCGAACCACGGTGGAGGCCTGGCATTACCCACATTCATTTAATTATAAAATATAAACGTAGACAAAGCCCGATAGTCGTCAGATGTAATCGCGGGCTATGTCTGGTTTCAGTTTCAGTCATCACACCAACACCTGTGAGAGCTGGTGTTTGTTTAAATCAATTTACAGTCACCAACATGTGAGAGCTGTGTGTTGTTTAGTTTCAGTCATACCCACATGTGAGAGCTGTAGTGTTGTTTCAGTTTCAGAACATCCAAATGTGAAGCAGTGTGTTGTTTAAGTTTCAGACACCCACATGTGAGAGCTGTGTGTTGTTTCAGTTTCAATCACCCACATGTGAGAGCCAGGCTAGAGGAGCTGATGGGAGCAACATTGTCCGGGTGACGGACAGAGCCTACATGCAGAGACTGCAGCAACGAATACACGAGGACCACGTGACTCGACAGCAGGAGAGGATTGCTGTCAGGGAGGTTAGGGCTACTTGCTGACACTCTAACACTAGCCTTGCTGACACTCTTAACATTAGCCTTGCTGATACTCACCTTACTGAGTAATAGACATAGTTAATATAGAAGTGAGTACACAATTTGTGAGTAACACAATTTACAGCACCTATTGGACATGTAATATTGTCAAGGCGTGAATTATGTCTCAAGTTTTTCAAATTAAAAATATAAATTAATGAATAGATAACAATCATTCTTATAAAACACTTATTACTAAACAACACAAAAACCTGATTTCTCCTTAGCCCGGTAACTAAATTTGTAGTGGTCTACTTTGACCTTGAATCCACGGATAAGGGGTGAAGCCTCCGGAAAAGCTTCAAGCACGAAAGTAGGCCAAGTAAAATAAATTATTCTCAACAGTTAACAAAGAAATGTGGTTTTTTAAGCCAGAAGTCTCCATTTTCAAACCAAGGTGTGATATTATAAAAAAAAAAAACGCAGGTTTTGTTACCTATCTGACTTTGTGTCGAATTATTTTCATTTAGATAGGAGTTCCTTACAGCTCCTTTTGCATCGTTGCGTGACTTTTAAAATTCGCTCCTAATATGACGTCATATATCACGCAACTTTTATTCCCTTATTATTTTTATTATATATTATTATTATATTATTATTACTACCAACATTAATCATTCTAAACAATATAATACAACATTTTGGCGAAGATCAAGAGTAAGTCGCTAACTAAAAAAAAAACAAAGATTATATTTACCGAGCGAAAAGCGTGCACTCAAATATTATTTACTTTTTGAAAGAACAATCTTAGAAAGAACTCCAGAACTGAAGTTTTTTTTTATAGTACTGTGAGGGATAGAGGAGTTAAGGGGAGAAAAAGGTAGGCGTACCACCACACACTACCCCTTCACAAAAGTTCGTGATATCTGAAATTGGGTTTTCACTTTTCCTCACTGGGTAGGCTCATTGATCCACAGAAACTTTAGACGTCTCGTACCTTGTTGGGTGATGATACTTAAAATTGACCGTTAATGTGAAGTGGGTGTATTAGGTAATTAGGGGGGAAGTTATCACGAACAAAGGTATAAAGCCCCTATTGTATCAGGGGCCTTTTATTGAAATAAATTAAATAAAAAAAAAACTGAAATTTTAATTCCCCGAACGTTTATTTTATAGAATATGATTGGGAAATTATTATTACAAACAACAACATTTATTTAAAACCAATTAAAAAGTGCTGCTTAAATTGGTTATCCAACATTTTATTGACTAGTTTTTATTAAACACTTTAATATAATTATTTTTCGTGTTAATCAGTATAAAAATATTTTTACACTTTGCATTGCTAATTTAAACGCAATTTTGATTTTTTACCATGGTTGAGTGGTCAGGGAGACTGTATACGGGTCTAGTGAACATCCATTGAATCAATTACGTGAAGTGACTACCCAAACAATAACAGTTTCCATTTCTGAAATACAAAATTCTGTCAAAACATAAATAAATATGACCTAGAGCCCATCCTTTGAAAAGAATGGTTTTATGCCGGAATGAGTGACCTTGACTCGAAACTGCGCTATTTCCACCGAGAGATGGATAACTCAACAAGACAAAACGTTTATACTGTTCATATCTCATAATATTCTTTATACGTAACCCTTTCTCAATATATTCAAATAAAATGTAGAAAGACTAAAAAATAGCATAAGAACTTAGGAAATAATACTACTGCAAGTTAGTTCTGGAGTCATAACTTAGACACTTTATTTCACATAGACTTGCTATTTTTAAATAAAGTGAACTTTTTAAATCCCGATGCAATTCTTATGTAAGACAAAAGTTTTACACGTACGTACATTACACGGAATGCAATGGATGGGAAATGGAAGAAAACAAAATTTGGGTCAAGATGACCTTTTAAACTAGTTGTATGGTAAAATAACTCATTTTGGACTTGAGCGTTGGATGTATAATTATGAAATAGTGTTGTTTATAATCCCAAACAACAGTAATAATCACTTGCGAAACGTAAAGTAACTTATAATTTAGAAATGTGTACTCTTGGGTTTGTTCATAGAGAAGCTTCGAGGCCACCAGAACGTAAGCTCATCATTCAACCCTGTCCTGACACACATTCTCCTTCAAATACATTCTCACATTATCCTCTCATCAACGTCTTCGGTCTACCAAGGGCTCTTGTATCTTCAGGTTTCCCAACTAAAACTTTTTTGGTACACGCCTGTCAACATCACCCATATGCGTCACATGACCCACCCCACCTCATACTGCGCCCCTTGATCATCCTTATTATGTTTGGGAATGCATACAAACCATGAAGTTCTTCATTAAGTAACTCTCTACATTCTATTGTTTGTTAATACCTTTCAGGCCTAAATCATTTTTATAAATAGTTTGCTCTCAAAAACTCTATTGTATTAGTACAAAGTGAGAACCAACGATTTACATCCGTAAAAAAACTATGATTAGGATAATGTTTTAAATTCTTTAGTTTAATATTTCGAGAGAGAAGATGAGACGACAACAGTTCATGATCTCTGTATCCACTCTCAAGCTACCATGTATATGATTCAGTAGTAGAGCTCCACTCTCAAGCTACCATGTATATGTTTCAGTAGTAGAGCTCCACTCTCAAGCTACCATGTATATGTTTCAGTAGTAGAGCTCCACCTTCAAGCTACCATGCATATGTTTCAGTAGTAGAGCTCCACCTTCAAGCTACCATGTATTTGTTACAGTAGTAGAGCTCCACCTTCAAGCTACCATGCATATGTTTCAGTAGTAGAGCTCCACCTTCAAGCTACCATGCATATGTTTCAGTAGTAGAGCTCCACTCTCAAGCTACCATGTATATGTTTCAGTAGTAGAGCTCCACCTTCAAGCTACCATGCATATGTTTCAGTAGTAGAGCTCCACCTTTAAGCTACCATGTATTTGTTACAGTAGTAGAGCTCCACCTTCAAGCTACCATGTATATGATTCAGTAGTAGAGCTCCACCTTCAAGCTACCATGCATATGTTTCAGTAGTAGAGCTCCACTCTCAAGCTACCATGTATATGTTTCAGTAGTAGAGCTCCACCTTCAAGCTACCATGTATATGATTCAGTAGTAGAGCTCCACCTTCAAGCTACCATGTATATGATTCAGTAGTAGAGCTCCACCTTCAAGCTACCATGTATTTGTTACAGTAGTAGAGCTCCACCTTCAAGCTACCATGTATATGTTTCAGTAGTAGAGCTCCACCTTCAAGCTACCATGCATATGTTTCAGTAGTAGAGCTCCACCTTTAAGCTACCATGTATTTGTTACAGTAGTAGAGCTCCACCTTCAAGCTACCATGTATATGATTCAGTAGTAGAGCTCCACCTTCAAGCTACCATGCATATGTTTCAGTAGTAGAGCTCCACTCTCAAGCTACCATGTATATGTTTCAGTAGTAGAGCTCCACCTTCAAGCTACCATGTATATGATTCAGTAGTAGAGCTCCACCTTCAAGCTACCATGTATATGATTCAGTAGTAGAGCTCCACCTTCAAGCTACCATGTATTTGTTACAGTAGTAGAGCTCCACCTTCAAGCTACCATGTATATGATTCAGTAGTAGAGCTCCACCTTCAAGCTACCATGCATATGTTTCAGTAGTAGAGCTCCACTCTCAAGCTACCATGTATATGTTTCAGTAGTAGAGCTCCACCTTCAAGCTACCATGTATATGATTCAGTAGTAGAGCTCCACCTTCAAGCTACCATGTATTTGTTACAGTAGTAGAGCTCCACCTTCAAGCTACCATGTATATGATTCAGAAGTAGAGCTCCACTCTCAAGCTACCATGTATATGATTCAGTAGTAGAGCTCCACCTTCAAGCTACCATGTATATGTTTCAGTAGTAGAGCTCCACCTTCAAGCTACCATGTATTTGTTACAGTAGTAGAGCTCCACCTTCAAGCTACCATGTATATGATTCAGTAGTAGAGCTCCACTCTCAAGCTACCATGTATATGATTCAGTAGTAGAGCTCCACCTTCAAGCTACCATGTATATGTTTCAGTAGTAGAGCTCCACCTTCAAGCTACCATGCATATGTTTAAGTAGTAGAGCTCCACTCTCAAGCTACCATGCATATGTTTCAGTAGTAGAGCTCCACCTTCAAGCTACCATGTATATGATTCAGTAGTAGAGCTCCACCTTCAAGCTACCATGCATGTGTTTCAGTAGTAGAGCTCCACCTTCAAGCTACCATGTATTGTTACAGTAGTAGAGCTCCACCTTCAAGCTACCATGTATATGATTCAGTAGTAGAGCTCCACCTTCAAGCTACCATGCATATGTTTCAGTAGTAGAGCTCCATCTTCAAGCTACCATGTATATGATTCAGTAGTAGAGCTCCACCTTCAAGCTACCATGTATATGTTTCAGTAGTAGAGCTCCACCTTCAAGCTACCATGCATATGTTTCAGTAGTAGAGCTCCACCTTCAAGCTACCATGTATATGATTCAGTAGTAGAGCTCCACCTTCAAGCTACCATGCATGTGTTTCAGTAGTAGAGCTCCACCTTCAAGCTACCATGTATTTGTTACAGTAGTAGAGCTCCACCTTCAAGCTACCATGTATATGTTCAGTAGTAGAGCTCCACCTTCAAGCTACCATGTATTGTTACAGTAGTAGAGCTCCACCTTCAAGCTACCATGTATATGATTCAGTAGTAGAGCTCCACCTTCAAGCTACCATGCATATGTTTCAGTAGTAGAGCTCCACCTTCAAGCTACCATGTATATGTTTCAGTAGTAGAGCTCCACCTTCAAGCTACCATGTATATGTTTCAGTAGTAGAACTCCACTCTCAAGCTACCATGTATATGTTTCAGTAGTAGAGCTCCACCTTTAAGCTACCATGTATATGATTCAGTAGTAGAGCTCCACCTTCAAGCTACCATGTATATGTTTCAGTAGTAGAGCTCCACCTTCAAGCTACCATGTATTTGTTTCAGTAGTAGAGCTCCACCTTCAAGCTACCATGTATATGATTCAGTAGTAGAGCTCCACTCTCAAGCTACCATGTATATGTTTCAGTAGTAGAGCTCCACCTTCAAGCTACCATGTATATGTTTCAGTAGTAGAGCTCCACCTTTAAGCTATCATGTATATGATTCAGTAGTAGAGCTCCACTCTCAAGCTACCATGTATATGTTTCAGTAGTAGAGCTCCACCTTAAGCTACCATGTATATGATTCAGTAGTAGAGCTCCACCTTCAAGCTACCATGTATATGTTTCAGTAGTAGAGCTCCACCTTCAAGCTACCATGTATATGTTTCAGTAGTAGAGCTCCACCTTCAAGCTACCATGTATTTGTTACAGTAGTAGAGCTCCACCTTCAAGCTACCATGTATATGATTCAGTAGTAGAGCTCCACTCTCAAGCTACCATGTATATGTTTCAGTAGTAGAGCTCCACCTTCAAGCTACCATGTATATGTTACAGTAGTAGAGCTCCACCTTCAAGCTACCATGTATATGATTCAGTAGTAGAGCTCCACCTTCAAGCTACCATGTATATGTTTCAGTAGTAGAGCTCCACCTTCAAGCTACCATGTATATGTTTCAGTAGTAGAGCTCCACCTTCAAGCTACCATGTATTTGATTCAGTAGTAGAGCTCCACCTTCAAGCTACCATGTATATGATTCAGTAGTAGAGCTCCACCTTCAAGCTACCATGTATATGATTCAGTAGTAGAGCTCCACCTTCAAGCTACCATGTATATGATTCAGTAGTAGAGCTCCACCTTCAAGCTACCATGTATAATGATTCATGTTCCAGTATAGAGCTACCACTCATATCTCACCTTCAGCTACCATGTATATGATTCAGTAGTAGAGCTCCACCTTCAAGTACATCATAAGCTCACTTCAAGTCATGTATATGATTCAGTAGTAGAGCTCCACCTTCATACTGTATAGATCGTATAGCTCCATCAGCTACATTATTGTTCAGTAGTAGAGCTCCACCTTCAAGCTACCATTCAGTAGTAAGTATGTCATGTAGTAGAGCTCCACCTTCAAGCTACCATGTATATGATTCAGTAGTAGAGCTCCACCTTCAAGCTACCATGTATATGATTCAGTAGTAGAGCTCCACCTTCAAGCTACCATGTATATGATTCAGTAGTAGAGCTCCACCTTCAAGCTACCATGTATATGATTCAGTAGTAGAGCTCCACCTTCAAGCTACCATGTATATGATTCAGTAGTAGAGCTCCACCTTCAAGCTACCATGTATATGATTCAGTAGTAGAGCTCCACCTTCAAGCTACCATGTATATGATTCAGTAGTAGAGCTCCACCTTCAAGCTACCATGTATATGATTCAGTAGTAGAGCTCCACCTTCAAGCTACCATGATATGTTTCAGTAGTAGAGCTCCACCTTCAAGCTACCATGTATATGTTCAGTAGTAGAGCTCCACCTTCAAGCTACCATGTATTGTGTGTATTCAGCGAGGTCAGAGTAGAGCTACCCTCAAGTACCATGTAATGATTCAGTAGTAGAGCTCCACCTTCAAGCTACATGTATTGTTCAGTATAAGCACAGATAAGCGGAGACCCAGTATATAGGTATCACTCAAGTACCCTAGATCACCCACCTCAAGCTACATATATGTTTCTAGTTGATAGAGCTACCACCTTCAAGTACCATTTAATGATTCATTAGTAGATCACTTCAAGACATTTATATTTTCATAGTTAGAGCTCACCTTCTATATTATCAGTATATGACTTCAAGTAAAGTACATCGATAAGTTGCTCACTTCAGCTACCAGATATATGTTGTTAGTTAGAGCTCCACCTTCAAGCTACCAGTCAATGTAAGTTGTTTCAGTAGTAGAGTCCACTTAAGCTACATGTATGTGTTCAGTAGTAGAGCTCCACTTAAAGTTACATGTATGTTTGTGTTCAGCGGAGGAGGTAGGGGGATGTAGTAAGGACTCCAATCCTCCAAGGAAGATCCAGTATGTTATGATTCAGCACTAAGCTCAGGAGCGTCATGAACATACTCCACCTAGCTACTCATTTTAAGATTACAAGTATGATGTTTATGTTCGAGCAGCAGTTTCAAGAGTCAATAGTCAGTAGATTCCTAAACAAACATACACTCATCTAAACGACATGTTATGACTACCAGTTCTAGTCGTCTCTGAATTTCACAATTCAACTAGATAATTCATTTGTTAAAGTCCTATTCTAGTATTAGTGTTTGCTTAGAATACACGAAATCTTCATAGCTCAAATAGTTGTTTAGGTATGACTCCACTGAAAGACCACTCACTGATGGTTATGTGTCTAGTAATTAGTGCTCAATTCTTGAAACATTTGTTGTGAGTGTAAGGCCCACCAAGACAATGACTTTTTGAGTTAACCCAAAAAATAATGTCATTAATCCATCCTTCAGTTTACACTTCAGATAATTGTGAGGATACGTCTAAAAGTAGCACGAATCTTAGATGTAGGTGGTAGAGCTTCCCCTACATATCCAGTACTATGTTCAGTATGAAAGCATCGGGTCTGCTTTAGAGAGACGGTACTGACAGTAATTATCCTCCTCACCCCTTTGAGGCGAGGGAAGGTATATGCAGGAGAGTGGAGGAGATCCTTTAGCTGGAGGAATGGATCCGGAGAGGAAGTACATGCTCACCCCAGAGCAGTACGAGAAGCTCAAGTACGAGAGTCCACTTATCAAGCAGCTTCGAAACGTGGAGGTGAGTGCAGGTAAACAAGATGAGTACAGATCAACAGAGCTGGGACAACAAGGTGAGTACATAGCTGGATCAACAAGGTGAGTAGAGAGCTGGATCAACAAGGTGAGTACAAAGCTAGATCAACAAGGTGAGTAGAGAGCTGGATCAACAAGGTGAGTACATAGCTGGATCAACAAGGTGAGTAGAGAGCTGGATCAACAAGGTGAGTACATAGCTGGATCAACAAGGTGAGTACATAGCTGGATCAACAAGGTGAGTAGAGAGCTGGATCAACAAGGTGAGTACATAGCTGGATCAACAAGGTGAGTAGAGAGCTGGAACAACAAGGTGAGTACATAGCTGGATCAACAAGGTGAGTAGAGAGCTGGATCAACAAGGTGAGTACATAGCTGGATCAACAAGGTGAGTAGAGAGCTGGATCAACAAGGTGAGTACATAGCTGGATCAATAAAGTGAGTACAGACCTGGATCAACAAGGTGAGTACAAAGCTAGATCAACGAGGTGAGTACAAAGCTGGATTAACAAGGTGATTACAGAGCCGGAACAACAAGGTGAGTAGAGAGCTGGATTAACAAGGTGAGTACAGAGCCGTATCCACATGCAGTTAAGTCAGCATCACGTAATATATTCTATATATAATCGTCACTATTTCTATCGTATCACCGAGCACGATTTCTACCTCTTAATCAATTATTAAATTTCTGAGTGATATTTACAGCGTTATTAGGCGAAATGTCTTAGGTCAAATTAATTTTTAAGTCATGGGTTATTATTTTATAGAAAGTTAAAAAAATAGATTTTTATATATTGGGCTAGGAACTCAAAACAACACATTCTTTTTTCGGATATGTATATTTATTTTTTTATTTTTCAAACGTGGTTTTGTGTGTGTTAATGATGCAAATGCTTGCTTTGGTACCAAAGCGTCCTTGTACCTAAATGATAATGATGATGTTACAGACGGTGGTTGAGCTCTACAAACTAGCGGATGAAATCGTGGGGCCCTTGAAGAAAGGGGAGAACCCTTGCGCCCCCCTTACACTCAAATGAAGGCGAGTCCCCTGGTGTTGGACTTGAAAATAACACTCCGAATGTGGCCACGTTTTAACCACGTGACCTTACCGGCTATCTTTCACAAACTCAATGGACATTGATTTTTCAAACTTTTGTAAAAAAAAAAAAAAACATTAATCTTAAATTTTGCACCAAAAATTAAACTCTGACCAGAATCTTTTAATTGTAAATAGCTTGCGTGCAGATTTATCCTTTTATTTATGTTTTATTTTAACTAAGGCTATGTGATTTGTTTTAAAATAAAAATACATGTCATAGGTGTGTTTAACTTTTGCACTTGTTATAGTTGTGAGAATTATCGATGCATATTACCGGAGGTTGTTAGAAACAGTCAACTCAAAATGTGGACTATTCCCAAATACAAGTTTTCCTAAAATAAGATGAACGTCATCAGTTCAAGGCCATCTAATAAACTCTGGAGGAATTCCCTTAGTTCATGTTCACGTTTATTCATTTAGTTGCCTCAAAATGATATTTTTTGTAAAAAAAGCAGAATCAAGTTTAATGTTTAAAAGATATTGACATTGTGAATTGCACACCCATCACATCGCACTCTTGTGACATGGTCCAGTTTCCTGCGTCAAAATGAATTCAACTGCGGAGATTTCAGTCACAGCCTACAGAAAAGTATATATTTACTGAAAGAGAAGAGTGAGTTCTACATTCAAACAAAATTTGGCATAGATTTAACTTGATCATGTAGTCAAAACACGTATAATAAGTTCCCCCTGTGCAGTTGCTCTGACCAGTGCGAGTAAGGTTACACTTCAGAGGTAGCGAATCGCAAAAAATAAGCCTAATACTTTTTTATTCACTTCGTCTATTACCAAAATAAAATCCTATTGAAATTCGTCCCAATTAAAGAACCAGAAGAAGGATTTTTTTTAAATGTAATTTTTGACATTAAAAAAGGCAACATACTGGTTTTGCCATTTATTTAAATTGATTCTACGGTACTAATTACAAAGTAGTAGTAGTAATAAATCCATAAAAAAACATCAATACTAAACCAATGAGAATATAAAATTAGTCTCACAGTTTTGGATGACGGAAAGTCAGGCTATCAGGGAAATATTGCAACCCGCTTCAATGGTCGCATGGTCTAAGGCACTTCTCTTGCAATAGACTAAATTGCTTATGACGGGGAGATCGAGGTTCGAATCCCAGATGGGTGTACTGAGGGTGGTTTTTCAAGAATTGTTTTTCACTTTACTCCCACGCAAATGCGAGTACACTTCCCCTAATAATCCTCATTATTCCTTAAACTACTAGTGCAATTAGTAAATACACATATATCCCGGACGGGTAGTAAGACGCGATGATAGAAACAAGTTGAACCAATTGTTTACATTCTAGTGCGTTAGGTAAAAAGTTGTCCAGTAATTTAACACGTTCTTCCCTAGCACTGCTACAGTACTTACCACTTCTTTGGTTTTACATGACAGCTATCAGTAATGCCAAAATGGTCTGAAAGTCACTTTTGTCAACATATTTGTAAATAATTATTATTTGCTAACTATTACTATTATTATCACTAAAAAATAGTATCAATCACTTTTAATAATGCTTCCCTGAGAATTACAGTAGAATTGTATTTTGCATAACCAAATTTAAGTAAAAGTGTCTAGTAAATCCATTCTAGTTTTTATTTTAACTCTTGTGAAAATTACAGCTTAAATAGAGCGTAAGATTGTACATTTAATGGTATTATATTAAGTTATTTATATTTTTATAAATGGCCTCGCATATATTTAACATTAATAAATGGTTTGTGATAATAAATAGGAAGAAACATATACAATGTTTGTGAAATAATATAAAGTTTAAATTTTGTAAACACGAGTATTAATACCATTCGCCGTCCAATCGGCAACAAGTTCGTCTACGTCACTAACTAGCAGCCTAGCTTCTATCCAGGGGCCATATTTGTTTTTTGCATCTAATACCACTTTTAACGAGCTCTTGCTTTTAATCATTAATTTGAATCAAATATAAAACGCAAACTTCAAAACTATACAAACAAACAAATGGTTAGTCTCATAACCAACATCTAATAATTTTAAATATACATTATTCTATGCTGCTATAACAGTGAATTATCGTACAGTTAATAAAACCATGGGCGTGTGTCTACAAGTTGAAGCGAACAAAATATTTTTAATTGAATATTTAAGTGTGTCTATGTTACTCTTAATAATTTTACTACCAATTTATTGATACAGTGTCTTTTTTTAATATTAATTCGGCTACTTAGTAATCCGTGTGTTCTTTTGTGAATATTAGTTTGGTTTGTAAGCGTGTTATCTTTGGAAAATAAACGTAATTTTAGTGATATTACGATAATTATATATTGAATATAACATTGACGCGCGTGATCAAAAAAATAGCGAGTGTTTCTCAGTGATCAATATACATTATTCTAAAATTCAAGTCTGTTTACAAGACTATAAAATATATCTTTTAACCCCAAGATTGTTTTGTGTTCCCCTCTAGGCTAAACCTCGAGTTTTAGGATTTTTACAGTATTCCAACAAAATCTGTGAGGCGTAATAAAAATACTAGCGAGTCTTTCTCCAGTGTTGATTAAATAAATACCAGGCTAAGATTTCAAGCTACAATTTATTGTTATTGTAGTTTTATTAGAGCCTTTATGACTGTTTAAGAGTAGTGAATAAGAAATGGATTTTTTAAATTAGGATAGTTTTTGATTTGTCAGTAGGTCCTATGGTGTATTTTTTATTTTATAGGCCTAAACATATTTTATAGGATATTGATTTGTGTTTGTTAAATTGATCATTGCGAGAAACTTATTAAAGAAGGTTGGGACTGGGGGATAAAAATTGATGCAAGTGAGGCCCATCCACCTATTATCATTAACCTTGCTGACGATGATGAAGAGGACGACGACATAATTTGGTCTGGTAACTTTTCATAACTGTCAGTTAGCACCAAATAAGTCATAGGGCTACTGTAGTAACTATAAATACCACGCTCTGCTATTTGTTATATATACACAACTTACAACTGAACTGATTAGTTACTGTAACTACCACGCTCTGCTATTTGTTATATGTACACAACCTACAACTGAACTGTTTAGTTACTGTAACTACCACGCTCTGCTATTTGTTATATGTACACAACCTACAACTGAACTGCTTAGCTACTGTAACTACCACGCTCTGCTATTTATTTTTATGTACACAACCTACAACTGAACTGTTTAGCTACTGTAACTACCACTCTCTGCTATTTGTTATATGTACACAACCTACAACTGAACTGTTTAGTTACTGTAACTACCACGCTCTGATATTTGTTATATGTACACAACCTACAACGGAATTGTTTAGCTATTGTAACTACCACGCTCTGCTATTTTTTTATGTACACAACCTACAACGGAATTGTTTAGCTATTGTAACTACCACGCTCTGCTATTTTTTTATGTGCACAACCTACAACGGAACTGTTTAGCTATTGTAACTACCACGTTCTGCTATTTTTTTATGTACACAACCTAAAACGGAACTGTTTAGCTATTGTAACTACCACGTTCTGCTATTTTTTTATGTACACAACCTACAACGGAACTTTTTAGCTATTGTAACTACCACTCTCTGCTATTTTTTTATGTACACAACCTACAACGGAACTGTTTAGCTATTGTAACTACCACGCTCTGCTATTTGTTATATGTACACAACCTACAACTGAACTGTTTAGCTATTGTAACTACCACGCTCTGCTATTTTTTTTATGTACACAACCTACAACGGAACTGTTTAGCTACTGTAACTACCACGCTCTGCTATTTGTTTTGTGTACACAACCTACAACTGAACTGTTTAGCTAATGTAACTACCACTCTCTGCTATTTGTTATATGTACACAACCTACAACGGAACTGTTTAGCTACTGTAACTACCACTCTCTGCTATTTGTTATATCTACACAACCTACAACAGAACTGTTTAGTTACAGTAACTACCACGCTCAGCTATTTACCTACAACTGAACTGCTTAGTTACAGTAACTACCACGCTCAGCTATTTGTTATATCTACACAACCTACAACTGAACTATTTAGCTAATGTAACTACCACTCTCTGCTATTTGTTATATGTACACAACCTACAACGAAACTGATTAGTTACTGTAACTTCCACGCTCTGCTATTTGTTTTATGTATACAACCTACAACGGAACTGTTTAGTTACTGTAACTACCACGCTCTGCTATTTGTTATATGTACACAACCTACAACTGAACTGTTTAGTTACTGTCCTGTTACGTGTTCTGAGGGATCTCAAATGGTAGTCACACTTACTGTGAATATCTTAACATGTAAAATAGCTGTTGCATTCATTAATAACAATAATAATATAAACAACATGTTTTTGAGAACTTGTCGGTGATTTTTTAAACATGTTTTCAAAGTATCTACAATCTTGTGTAAAAAATAAACCAGAAACACGGGAGTCGAAACCAAGGCCTCTTTCTTAAGGCAAGTTTAATACCAGTGTTTCCTGAATTGATTATAGGATACAGTATAGGGCGTCAGTCTCACAATTGTTTGGATTAAAGGCTACCGGGGAGGTCAAGGTTTGAGTCCCAGTCAATTATACTGATGTTGGTTTTCCCAAAACGGCTCCTCACTCACCCTTCATGAAAATGCGGGTATATTGCCTCTAAAATTTACCTTTCCTCATTGCTACCCCGTTAGTATAGCTACAACGCGCGTGATCCGGATGGGGGGCTAAGACCACGCCATGGGCAGGAGCGCTGAACGATGCTTTTCCAGATTCGTACACAGTTTGATCCTCTCTGATGAATTTCTTTCATACAAAGATAGCAATCGTGTCACTAGTACGTGAAACCTCCTGACTACAGAGCCGACGAAGTTCACAACCGGATCTCGAAGGTAATTTTTTGAAGATACCTCGGATGTGGTTGGTTTTTGCCACCTTAGCGCTCTCTACCGTGGCATGAACTGACCGGAGAATCAAAGAGAAGGCGTGGGAGGTCCCAGCTTCTAATGAATCGAGCGCAATGTCCTGCGTTTCCAAAATGTTCCAAGTAAGAATTGGAGAAGAGGAGGAAAGGGAGGAGGGGGCTCCCAGCATCCCACGCACGCACACCGGGACTCGTCCCTACCCCCCTTAAGCCATGCGTCGCGCGCCGCGCCGGTCCGGAGACCCCTCATAGGTCGTCGGGAATGGAGGTCTTCCTTCTGCCTCCAGCTGGTATAAAGGCATCGTTACCAGTGGGCAGCGTCCTGACTGACACGTCACAAGCTAGTTCAGACGCAGGAAGGACGCCCGTTGAAACTTTAGGACCCCGTGGACGAGTCGGGTTTTAGAAAACGTCGCTAAGAACTTGAGCGTTGCTGTTTAGCGCGGGGTTTGTGTGTTTTTTGGTTGTTTTTAACGATGAATTGACATCTCAAGAATTAAAACCATTCTTCTCAACAGGAGCGTCGTTCACCTGCGTTAGCCTGTCTTCTACCTGCGTCAGCAGTAAAACTAAGCGGGTAGGTCCAATTAGTGTCTGGTAGATTAATAAAATGTAGAGACGAGAGCTCAAATAAAGTAAAACTTTTATTAGTGTGTTTACATTTTAAACAAATAATATTTATGAATCAAATAGTCAAAGCTATTAGTTATGATTTTTAGTGAGGATTACTCCATCTAGATATCATATTCTGAAAATTGAAAAATAACACCTGGACACAGGAATCGATATTTAGATCAAGATTATATATTTTGTAAGGAACAAAACTTTTAATATTGAATATTAGTTTAGTAATTAATTCAATTATATATTCGAGGATAGCATGTTTAAATACACTGAAGGAAAAACACACATTGGATATTAATTAACAATTTAATAACAAATTAAATTATAGCTATGTGGATAACCCTTTAAGATAAACATTAAAATAGGTGCCAAGGAAAAACCTTTGGTATTTAATATTAACTAAATTTTAACAAGTAATTAAATTATTTTATGAAAATCACATTTTAAAATAAACAAATTTCTAGGTCCTACGTATTATTGTCAAGATTTTTAAATTATTTGAAGCTATTTTATTGAAAATAATTGTTATTCGCGCAACACTATTAATTCATCCACCTATCAATGTAGGCTCAGTTTGGAAGAAATGTTTCATTTTGTTTCAACCAAACAAACCAAACAGTTCTTTGAGCTTTTTGGTGTTTTGTAAAGGACATTAATAAACCCGAGTGGGCTAGGTCTTGGACAGTTTGTCTGTGCAATGAGGAGACAGTGATAAGGACCTTCCTACCGTGTCCTTCCTATATAACAGTGGTTTCCAACCTGTGGGTCGTGGCATGTTTTGGGTGAGGTAGCAATATTTGTTGAGGTTATAACTAAATGTTTAATTTATAAAGTGATTGCAATGTTTTATATGAAGGTGCTAAATGTAAGCGGTTATAATCATCAATACTAGTAGTTTGTTGTAGTAGTTTCGTGTTTGGGCGAGTAAAGCTGCTATCATCACTTATAAAATACCCGCTGGCTTAGATTATTCTATTTTTAGACATATCAGTAGCATTCTTATAGTAATTATATAAGCAAGTTATAGTAATTAAATCAAACACGCGGGCTTAAGGTGGGGATGTAGGCTACATGAGACATTTTTGGTCAAAATAAATCAAATATTTCTCCAGTAAGAAACAGTTGAATATCTCTCAAGGGTGTACTGGAACTTAAGGACAACTTTTTCTCTTCAATCAAAAAGTGTGCCATCTAATGTTGCCAAGATAATGACAGAAATTCAACAATTGTTCCTACTGGAACAATATTTGATTTATTCTGTGTTTTGCTATAAAAAGTGCAGAAACACTTACATTCCCACCTTAACGCCAAGCTTGTTTGGTTTGTCGGGGATGAGGTCAATATTTACATTCCGACCGGGGGTACTGGGGGTGATTTTTCTTAAACGGTTCCACCTTCTCCATTTCTACATTTCCTCTCAAGTCTACCTGCTCCACGGGTGTAGTTAAATGAGTACTGTATATTCCAGACCGGTACTAAGATTCAGTGAATATAATAATTTAAACACTAGGATATGAACGTTAGTATGTTATAAGGTGGCTACGATTCTCTCAAACCTCGCAAATGTTGGAAATCACTGTTCTAGCGACCTCAAGCCACTGTGTCAGCACGCTAGATGGCCACCCATCCAGTAGGGTCAACACCCATATCTGTGCTAGACTGGACGAAATCCCTGAGTTCTGATATTTAAATGGGGGTCAGGGATAACGACCGAATGGATTAAAGATGACCTAGTTGCATCCCAGCTGACTCAATATTGTAACATCTCTGGCACTTTAAACAGTTGATTGGCGGTGTTGTCCTAGATTAAGATGTTATTATTATCTTGGATTTTTGAAAATATATCAAGCAAAAATTAATATGCAGAATTGTCTAAAGGTTTAGCTAGAATCTGATAAAAATATACGCTTTGTTTGCCTTGGCGCATGGAAGCATAAAGTGGAACTACAGCCCAATGTTCATAGGAAGGGTCGTATCTAAAGGCTATAACCATTATTAGGTCTACTTTCACGTATTAGTACGTCATGGCATGTGCTCTGCAGCCGTCGTTTCTGATATATATTATCAGTATGTACAAAAGAACAATATTATAATAAAGTTGCGTGTTATCAATGTTGACCGTAATGAGACACATGTGTAGTTTGTACAGTTGTCCTCCTCCCAAAGCCCTGCCAGACTAAGATTGTCATACACGTGGCAAGACGTGACTGTGTTATATACGACGTCGTACGCTAAAACCTCCCCCCCAATAGAATGTATTGATGGAACAGCGCATTAGATTGGTTCAGTGACACCGGGTGGAGAATAAAACCAACTCTCTTGCCGTTCCTATAGTTTTTATTAATTTTTACGTGTAATCTATTAAATAAATTTTTTTAGATATTTAAGTTAGCCATCAAATGTAAACAACAATATGTGTGTTTTTTTAAAGGCTTGAATGTTTTATAAAGTTGTAATCCTGTTGACAGTAGTGTTCTTGACGAGCATACACGGTCTCAAGATGGGAATGCTCTGTGTTAATTCTAAAACTATTAAAGACCTAGCTAATTGTCTGCCTGTTATAGTACGACGCTCTGGTTGTATACATCTGTAAATTATTCCAGACCTTTATAAGAGAAGAGGGAACCAATACCTACAGAAACCAGGACAACTTTGTCTACAAATGGTTTTTGTGAGCTCCACTAATTGTTAAATCGATGGACCCAATGTTGTCTGATGTGAAATACAATATTAGGGCACACACTACGCACCAGAAAAACCGTACGAGATCGCGAATTATTCTGTCGTAAGGATCACATTATGTTAGAGCTGGATTATCCAGCCTTAAAGACAGGTATAAACCTGATTTACTAGCGTCCTTGACATCTCAACCATTAGATGAATAATTCACCTGAATTTGCTGGTATTTATTACGTTTAGAAAGTGCACGTCAAGTCTGTTAGTGGCAGCCGACACTAGTTCCTTAGAGACTGTAAATTCTAGACAAAACCTTGGTGGTCTCGACCACGGCAGGGATATGGTCGTTGATTCAGAGAGGAAATGATTGATGGCTGCGCGCGACAGGGGTGTAACAGGGACTGACAACCTCCCACAGAGGTGTAAGACCCCCCTCCCCTACACTATTTTCAGTCATTAGTCGCTAATTGTGAGCCTGTCATGGCAAGTCTGATTGTCACAGCACTCTAGTTCAACTCTAGTTCGTACCCTTACCTTATTTGTTTAGCCAAGAAAAGATAGTAGTTTTTCCTACCACCCGTCCAATCTGTCGGTATGTCTACACTGGGAGGGAGGGAGGAGTAAGTTATAACTTACAAATAGTATGAACACATTTTCGTAGAGGGAGAGAGGGTGGGAATCCATTTAGTAAAATAAACTATAATCAGCAGAGATTTCAACCCGAGTATACCAGTCACTGACAAACAAGACAAGATTTAACTGACACTCTTGTACTACGTGGCCACCGGTTCTCGCCTGAGGCAAAGATAGTTTATGTGTAGCATATTTTTGTAATTTAAGTGTTTAAAACGTGAACTTTAAATATCTCAAATGAATAAAGGATATTTATATCAAACACAGTACACTTAGTCGGAATTGGAAGGTAGCAACTTAATGGCTCAGCCAGCGACGTATGCTATCCCTCAAACATGATTGCAGAATAGTTTGCCTAGCTACGCCCTAGGCCGGATTTAGAGAAAGCCTTAAGTCCTTAAATTATTCCTTGACTGTTGGGAAAGAGTGATGGGGGAGAATCTATGTCTTTCACGATCTCCAAATGGTTTGATCTACTAAATTAATTTTACTTTTTTGTTCCCTTCATAGTAAAATCAATTATTTGTTACATAATTAGTTAATTAATTATGTTTGGTCTCATTAATATATGGTTTTTTTAGCTGTTAAAAATTTAACCATGCCACACATTATTTTGGCAGCAGTGCTACCCACATTTATTGGTTTTACATGGTAATATAAAGCAATGTCTCCTTTTTCATCGTCTTTATTACTGTGATGAGCTGATTATGAATTTATTAATAATTATTATATTCCACACATGTAGTTTAACTAACAAATTAAATCTAACAAATTTTTATTTTATTTTTAAGACGCTGAGTTAAAAAAACTTATATAATTTAAGGGTTGCAATTTTGATTTTAAATATTTTATATTGGACAAAAAAAAGATATTTGATAAAATATTATCCATTGGACAGATTTCAGTTATAAAAGGGAATTTATTTGTTTCTTCAAAGTTAAAATGACTGTATATGTTACTATTTGGTTGCGTATAACCCGAACGGGCGGTGCTAATAATAATAATACTATTTGGTACCATCGTTCGATTCCATACTTTATTTAATGTTACCAAAACGGCCACAATATAACTATTAGTAAAGTTTTAATAAACACTTTGATTGATAACATTGTTGTTTATTAAGATTTACTTTGATTATCATTACTAATAAATTAAATGTGTAATGTTAACTGTGGTTTTGTTTTGGTCAAATCTGTTTTTTTACTAAATCCATTTGGAAATCCAAACCATAATATAATACTGGCTATGTCATCTGCAAGTATTAATATAATATCAGAGTGGGGAAGTTTAAATGAATGAAAAACAGGGAGAAATTTTGTTTTTGGTTTACGAGCTTAAAAACACTTTAAATGATATCTATTCTTATTTAAGGCTTGGAATGTAAATATCTTTAAGTAAAAAGATATTGTGGTTCTGTACTGTTTTTAAGAATGTCTGTCTATTACAAAATATATTATTATTAATATTTAAATTTTAAAATATACATATATTATAATTTTCTATGAACAAAAAGTCTCATAGGCGGAATTTTACAAATGTTGGAAAAACTCTGGAAAAAACTAGGAATTTGTAAAAACATATTTTTTGACAGGAAAAATTATTTTATTTATATGCAAATAATACTTTTCAAAATATTTCTATATTGCTCTCAGTACTTTTACTCATAAATACCGCGTGCCCGGCACAGATTTATCTGATTGCCAAACCCTTCCTTCACCTCTGACAAGAAGTGTATTAATTACAACTTGTGAATGTGGGGAATGCCAGGCCTCCACACGAACCACGTTAAACTGTAGGTCCTCCATTTCTTCTCACAAACACCCTACCATTACATATTAGCGTGAGTAAAAACCGAAATGTTAGTAAGACACGGTACTACTACTACTACTACTACTACTACTACTACACTAAAATTAATAGTAATAATAAATGATGCCGTGTATCGATTACTTTCAATGAAGCAGGACGGCATAAATGAGAGGAGAATGGTTAGCCTCGATATGAAATACAAATAACCTGCACCAAGTGCACACTTGATCCTTAATAATGCATATATTAAAGGTGCGTAAAGAATTAAAACAAGCCAAACAACCCATATTATTAAGCCATAGATATATTGAAAAAGTTGGTTTACTAACTCTTTTGGTTCCCAGATAAAGTTAAAGCTATATTTAATATAAATGAGTACACCTTAGCTTTCTTAACTCTTCTAAGCAATAACGTATCTCACTTACAGAGCAGCGTAGCGTCTTAGTGTTTTATTTTAAAATTTTATTTTAGCTATCTAACATGCACTTTCTGAACCTACTGATATAATAAGCACACGGCTTTGATACTATCTTAAAACTTGAAAAGACACAACATCCTCATCACATCAGCTCATTACTTTAAAGTAGAAATACACACTTCACAAAAGAAAAAAGTTCCACGATTTAGGAATCGAACCTGGATTCCTCAGTTCAATAGAAAAATATTATATCGATTGTGCTAAAAGTCCCATTATCTTACCGTTAATAAATCTGCAATTCGTGATCTTGTAAGATTCTTGGTTTAGAAAGAAACTCTAATAAGGTAACCAATAGTTATTTGAGGAGTATGATATTTTAACATTTAAGTGGTAGCGCAGACTAAACCAAATAGACTAGCTTTGAAGGAGTAATAACTGTTGGCTTACTGCAAGGCATAAATGTTTATAAGATGTATGAAATTTAACAGTATTTGAAACTGTCAGTATTTTGCTAGTGCATTATTTGATAAAGTGATCCAACCCTCTTTTTAAACAAGCACCATTTAACAATTTTACGCTAACCTCGGACCTTCACGGCCAGCTAGCACACACATAACGAACTATTTATTCATATGTTTGAATGACATGCAAATTTTTACTGTTTCTCATATAACCTTCATATAGTCAATCTTAAATCAATAGAACAAGGAAAGAGTTTTTAAAGGAATTGCATACACATTCTTGTTGAGAGTTTTTTTATTTTATCAGTGCGTTTTACTACCCGTTCGAGCAATACGCTTAAGTACTAACTATTCTATAGGGTTAGGACTTGGGACGGTTTAATTTAGAAGAAGTGAACCCGCATTGGCGTGGAGGAAGAGTGTAGAACCATTTAGGAAAAAACTCATCCCAGTTCACTTGCGCGAAATTCGAACCTTGATCTCCCCGTCCTTGTCAGTCTAGCACAACACAAAACTAGCGAGTTATTTATATTTGCCACTGAGGCAGATCTGAGAGTTGTTGATCATCTCATTGTAGTAAAAACATTATTGATTGAACTTAGAAAAGAAAGCCCCAAAATAATAGATTATAGACCAGTGTGATATCTGCTCGAAATAAAAATAAAATTAAATATTTTATATCTTATAGTAAACAGAATTACAAAGTGAACTAAATATTCTAAGAAATGTCGTAAATGATTTATTTTTTACTGAATCGGTAGTCACGTGGACAAAAATTTCTCACATGGTCCATTTTAAGTGATGGATGAAACAGGGTTTTCATACTGGCCGGAAATATTGAGGGACGTTTTCTTACATTGTTTCCCAATTTCACTCCTAGCAAACGTGGCTACTTCCTCTTTAATTTGTATCTTCTTCATTAATAGGTATCCCACAATAATTATTTAAGGCATGTAGCCCAGATGAGTAGCAGAGGGGGTTGAAATAGTTAATATTATATTACATATAAATATGATCCTATAGTTCACTCTGAAATATATTATCCCCTTCGCGGAAGAACGGAATTTCACGTTCCAGCTGACCCACAAAATCCATTATCGCTAGGACTTTCTGCAGTTCCAGGGACTCACAGCATAACACTTGATTAAACTAATATTAAAATCTTACTGGATATAAATACTACATAATTGAATAAAACTGCACTGCAATCGCTTATGTGGCAATAAATATCCCATATAAAATATTAACAGTGACTCGAAACCTAAAACCTAAGTATATCATGCTACATTTTGCCTGGTTAATATCCAAGAGAATTTAAAAAACTACATCGGAATCAGTTTGCTGTTTCAGAGATATACACAAATATCCAGCTGGTCCTTCACCGAGACTCACAACTCAAAACATGATTATATAATCCTAAAACATGCCTGGATAAATATTATACAAAAAAATAAAAACTACATCGCAATTGGTTAAGTGGTTCCATATAGTATATCTGTCTGACACTTCACCGAGACCCACACCAAAACACCCCATTACATTTATTACACTGAAAAATTCCTGGATAAATACTCTAGGGTATAATAAAAAGTACACCACAGTAATTAAGTGGGTCCATAAATGTATACAAACAATCAGTTGGCCCTTCACCGGGACTCACACCGAAAGACCTGATTATGCACTAATAATGCTAGAACCTGCCTGGATATTGGTCCAGTATAAAAGTAAACACCGCACTACAGTCGGATTAGTGGTTCCAGAGATCCTAAATTACAGATATACATAAATTCGGCCGTATCTTTGGTGGAGACTCAAACCCTGACTGTATGTATGCTAGATCCTCCCTTAGCAGACAGCATAATGAATAGAAAAAAATTCATCGCAATCAGTTATAAAGTTCTGGGTATCTTTTGTAATAGAGAGACATTCTTAAAAACAGTACAGAACTACAATATCTTTTTACTTAAAGATATTTACATTCCAAGCCTTAAATAAGAATATAAATCATTTAAAGTGTTTTTAAGCTCGTAAACCAAAAATAAAATTTCTCCCTGTTTTTCATACATTTAAACCTCCCCACTCTGATATTATATTAATACTTGAAGATGACATAACCAGTATTATGGTTTGGATTTCCAGAATTGATTTAGTAAAAAAACAGATTTGACAAAAACAAAACCACAGTTAACATTATACATTTAATTTATTAGTAAATGATAATCAAAGTAAATCTTAGTAAACAACAATGTTATCAATCAAAGTGTTTATCAAAACTTTTACTAATAGTTATATTGTGGCCGTTTTGGTAACTTTAAATAAAGTATGGAATCGAACGATGGTACCAAAAAGTAACATATACAGTCATTTTAACTTTGAAGAAACAAATAAATTCCCTTTTATAACTGAAATCAGTCCAATGGATAATATTTTATCAAATATCTTTTTTTTTGTCCAATAAAATATTTAAAATATTTAAAATCAAAATTGCAACCCTTAAATTATATAATTTTTTTTAACTCAGCGTCTTAAAAATAAAATAAAAATTTGTTAGATTTAATTTGTTAGTTAAACTACATGTGTGGAATATAATAATTATTAATAAATTCATAATCAGCTCATCACAGTAATAAAGACGATGAAAAGAAGGAGACTTGCTTTATGTTACCATGTAAAACCAATAAATGTAGGTAGCACTGCTGCCAAAATAATGTGTGGCATGGTTAAATTTTTAACAGCTAAAAAAACATATATTAATGAGACAAACATTATTAATTAATTACTTATGTAACAAATAATTGATTTTACTATGAAGGGAACAAAAAAGTAAAATTAATTTAGTAGATCAAACCATTTGGAGGTCGCAAAAGACATAGCTCCTCCCCCATCACTCCTTCCCAAAAGTTAAGGAATAATTTAAGGACTCAAGGCTTTCTCTAAATCTGGCCTAGGGCATAGCTAGGCAAACTATTCTGCAGTCATGTTTGGAGGGATAGCATACCTCGCTGACTGACCAATTTGTTGCTACCTTACAAAAACGACGGAGTGTACATATTTATTTTCCAAACAGTTTTTATTGAAATCAGGGCATCAATTTGTCTGATCTTTGGACGCATTCTCCATTCTTTACTTCCATCCAGTGGCGCAAACAGTTTATTTTGGGGTGTGAGGGAATATACAATTAATCAACAATTTTATTTCTGTAATTTTTATTATCAATCTAAAATTTCAGGTGAACTTTTAATGCATACAGCAGAAGATATTTTGTTTATTAAATCATAAATTTGGTCTTAAATGTATCCTGGACATTCGATACACATTCATTTCTCTATATAATTATTAAATGAGGTCTTGAAGGGGGCAGAGAGGTGCAGGGGCTCTGATGGGCTCCCCTTGATTTCTACATTGCCCTCAACCCTCAGTTACCCCACTTTTTTACGGCCTTTCTACCAGAAAGAGAGACATTTATCATAATTTGCTGCAAACGCTCACCGTCATGCTTATAGTCTATTCCTCAGGGAAATTATTCAAATTGTTGTAGTTTGTAAACCACTGCATTTATCTCTGAAAATAGCCGCGGCTTTAAGCGCGGATTCAGGGTAACATCTCCAGCTTGTGTGGATTGGAGAGAGAAGGGGTAGGGGTAGCCTGCCATTATCATAATTGAACAGAAAGGGGGCAGGGTGGAGGGGCGTTCCCGGTTAGATCACTACCATTCTGAACGGAGTAAAATGTTCCCTGATTGCACTTTCCAGTGGACCATCGGGTGAGGAAAAGAACGGCTTAAGTCATACAGCCCGACCCCGAGAAAATATTAAATCTTTCTTTGTTTGGTTTTTTTACAAAAATTTTAATGTTTTAAAAATAAATGATATTACACAATCATGCGTACTTTCTCATTGAGTCTATTAAAGTTAAGAACACAATTTTCAAAAATGTGTCATCAGTAAACTACCCTTAATTTTATAACTAGACGTAATATCCTTATTCTCCCCAAGGTATGACCTATGGCATATAAGTATCAAGTTTGAGTGAAATTCATCAAAAAAGAAAAGACAAACATAATTGTAAAACCCACCTCTTTGTGTTAAAACTCATCATAATCTTGTGGTTGAGACGTTTCACTATTACATTACCTTACAATATTACAATACTTTCCGATTATAGTAAATATAGGCCCTAATACTAGAATATAAAGCATTCCAAATAAATATAATTATGTAATATAAAAGTAAAATAAATTATAATAATTATCAGAGGTGTTCACGAAGTTCAAATATTTAATTCGACTTCTTACCTGAATATCACACTAGAATTCGAACCCCAACTTGTCGCTGGCAAACCAGATTAGACGAATCTTACATTAGCATGTAATTATTACAGAAATAAGTAATAATAAACCTTTTACCAATACATACACACCGCTGAATTGAAGCACGGCCTGCCAACTGAATTAAACTAAGACTAAACATCTGAATACAAACAATTAAGGTGGGAAATGGAAGGGAACCCCTATTTTTGAGGTTTTTGTGACAAAAAAAATTCTTTTTGCTTCAGAAGATACATTAAATTTAATCTTACACATAAATTAATGTCAACCCTCTTTGATGGTTTGTTGTGAAAATCTTAAATTTGACCAGAAACCTTTTTAAAAGTTTTGGCCTAGTTAGGCAATGTATAGCAATCAGTTGTTATTACCCTGTGGGCTGTTTAGACAATTAAACTAAACCATTCTTCTGAAGGTAATATTTAATTTGCATTAAAAAGGTTTCTGTCAAACAAATTGAAATAAATCTGGACATTTAGTCACAATTCTTCCCCCCTTACCCGAACATGACGTCATAAAAGGATATACATGGGAAATATCACTGAGCTATAGTCTGACTTTGGTAGGAAGAGCAGTAGAAAATTTCTGGAAAAGTTACAAGGTTTCTAGAATGTATCCCTACGCCAAAACATATGATTTTAAAGACCATATGTTTAGCAGCTGTCACTTTTGACAAGCAAAGTTTTGAAACCAGTAAAACAAGAAAAATTGTAATAATAAAAATAAATGACAATTTTAATTTCTTTCAATTAAAATAAAATATTTTAAAAAATGCAATTTTTTTTACTTTTTTTAATATGTTTATAAAATAAAACATTGAAATTAGGATATAAGGACAAGGCCTACACATTTACCAGGAAACTGTGGGCCTCAAAGTTCACAATTAAAACACAACAAAACACATAATTATGTAATTGTTGGGGTACTTCAGTCTCCTTCCTCAGCAGGAGAGGGTAAAACACAGATTTGACTATTCACTATGTCATATGTGTATTATTAATGGTTAGATAGTATAATATGTTGGATGTGAAAGAGCCAAACTTGATTTAATGTTTTGGAGGTAATCATTTTTAGAATAATGCAATGTCCATAAAAACACGTTAGCAGATTTAGGAGTTAATTACTATCAATCCTGGACTTGTCTAGAGGTGTAGCCAGAACTTCTTACGCATCATCACTGGAGTTGGACTCATCTTCACCATCATTGTCGCCTGAGTTGATTATTAAAGGTGGGTGTCTGTCATTCGCACGTGCTTACTCCATCTAAAAAATGTACATATATCCACACAGACTGGCCTCACTCATAACATAAAACAAACAGTTGATAAGGAAGTAGCTGTGGGTGATTGCAAATTACTATCTGTGTAAGGATCCTGTGGCGTATCAAGGTTACTCATCAGCATGTCACCCTCTTAGAGGATCGAATCATGTGAAGCAAGGTGTAGAGGTGTAAGAATGTTAGTTAATGGCAACAATTTATACAAGAATTGGACCTATGCACACATATTCAACACTTCCAATACATGTGCTCAACGAGAATTTTACCTATGGGGGAATGCCAGGCCTCCACCGTGGTTCGGATTCCACGTTAAACTGTAGGTCCTTCATTTAATCTCATAATCACCCTACCATTACACATTAGCGTAAGAGCGTATAACCCGAACGGGTAGTAAGACGCGGTGCTAATAATAATAATAATAATAATAATTTTACCTATACACAAAATACTGTCATTGTCTCTGATGGCCGACAAGACACTATCCAATGACACGTGTTTCCTGAGAATTATCAATAAAAAAGACTTTAATTAGATATTTTTTTCTTCGATATAAGATATTTTAAAAATTACAGCTAATACAAACATGTTCAATAGTTTGTATGATACAATTTATATTTATATTGATGTTGAGGACCAATTATTCAAAATAAGAACAAGAGCTTATATCTGTAGATAAAGGTAAAAGGGAGATCAAGATCCAAGTAAGAGTTTTGTAAATGATCACTGGAACTAACCTTGATTATACATTGTATAGATAACTTGATGTATAGAATCTCTTTTAAACTCATATACTAGCTGAAACGCCAGGAATTGGTTTTCTGATTCTCTTTTTCCAGGAGTCTCAACTTCATCAATGTTCCTTTCACTGTAACTGAAATCAATATTCAGCTAAGAGCTTACTTCATCAAGTATGTCTACAGATAAAATAAACCTTTGAAATAATTTGTAGAATAAAAGTGTGATACGGTGGGATGGTACCCACACCAAACCCAATACATATATATACAAAATACTTTTATTTTAAAGAAGACAACAACTAACTAATTTTCCGCTCACTCATACCAGTTAAAAAGATCAATAAATGAAGATTAAAGGTATAAAAAATTTGTTAGGTCTATTTGAAAACTTTTATTTTTTAAACATTCAAACAAAGGGTTAAAATTTTAGGCCTATTTACGAAAATGTGTTTCTACCTTTAAATTTTAATATACTATGACATATTTTTTTCCTAGCAGCATTATAATGTTTAATTGATTATTAGCCTACGAATTAAAGGTAAGGTTAAGTTATTCGCAAGTATTGTGATATCAAAGTATTAATATATTCAATAGTTATTTTATTTTATTTTAAAGTATTTAAAACTAGCAGAAATTAATCTATCAACATCATCATCAACAACATAGGACTTAGTTATGCCTAGTTTTGATTCAATTGTTAGCTATACATTATATTCAATAATAATAATTTTAGTGTCATTAGGGTCTTCGTATTCTTGTGACCAGCATAATGGTATTAGATCATTTATTATTTACTATTTTATATAAAAATGTGACCTATATGTAGAGATGTTTGTGCATCAACCCCTGTTAACATATATTCTGAAGGCTCGAGTTCAGTATACAAACAGATGATGTCGGAAAATAGACTTAATACCACAGACACACTAGTCAACAGTTTTGTGTGATTAATTGACCTAGAGCTGTTTGAGTTATAATCACAGGTATGTGTTCAGTACGTACTACTCCTGTAGCCTTTTATAATTCTTGTAACTACTTGACAAACTACGTAAATATGAATAAAACCAGGCTATGTTGTAACACATTTCACCCTGGTATGAACTATAAATGGTGAGAACTACTATCCATGGACAAAACATTCCTTGCAAAGTTATAATTATGTAAAAAAACTTTAAAAAATACAAAATATACGTACTCACCATCTCACACTACTCTCGTTGATTTGGAGCAATTCAGGTTATAATTTAGGAACATCGCCTTGAGTGGTAATCCAGCAGATAAATTGGAACCACTTGGCTCTTCTAAGCTTTGATCTTGGTAGCTGGGTTTTGAAAAATGCAACCTAACTTCTAAACTAAAGACATTGTCTTTAAAAAATTTAATACAAAGTTAAAACACTATAAAATTTACTATAAGTAATGTTAATTTAAAAATATCTAAACTTATAAACCTCTCCTATTGAAAACAATTTCATCTTATTATGTTTTGTATTAATACTATATTAACATCAATTTTCGAGACCTAAGCCTAATCAATAGGGTAATAAAACAATCTTAAGGTAAAATAGGTTAGGCCTACTTCTTTTCTTGATACACGCGCAATATGAAATTTAGAAAATATATTAACATAAACTTGAAAATTATATATATATATATATATTTATTATATATATATATATATATATATATATATATATATATATATATATAATAAATATATGTATCACTGCCACAAACACTTTGTAATTAATCGTACACACGAATAAAGAAGTTAAAAAAAGATTTATACAAAGTAGCCGGTGTCAAATAGGCCCTACACGTTACGTATTAATCGCTTCGCGTTGGGAGTCGATTAAAACGTTACGGATCGACGATGAGCGCCGATTGAAGTGATACCGTTTAATCAGCTGATAGTTGTCCCGTGATCGAGCACTAATTAAAGCGGGACGGAATTATTATGATATAATTGGTATTTATATCCCCGTGATAGAGAGAGCGCCAATTATTATGATACGGTTTTTCAATCTGATATTTTAATTTAATAAATAAGACCTTTAATGTTGCACACGATTTATTAAATTGATTTTATCTTCGGCACTGAAGATATAATTTTATGTGATGCAGTTTAGTTGAACTACAGATTTCAGTTAGCGGTACTGTGAATTACTGCTACTGCTATATTTATGCTACCGGTACTGTGTGTATTCATACGCACAAGCGGCCTTTATATGACCTACCCCTTGCCCTTTGGACCTCTGTAGGCCAGTGTCCAAACCAACAAATAGAAAGGTCCTGGCGACAGATGCTATGAAGGCTAGCTTCCTATTGGGTAGAAGGAGCTAGCGTCACTCGCTTTTTTAGGTAAATACTAGGGAATTTCTTTTTGAAAGAAAATAACAAGTTTTAATGATGCAATCCTTTGAAATTATTTCTGAAAAGTACCTGATTCTCCATGGATGAAGTATTGAAAGAATATTTTACATACCATAATTTAAAGAAAAATACCTTCATCCATGACTTTTTAAATATATGAGTGGGGTCCAAATCAGTATCATTACAAAGTTTACTAAACAAATTACTGGCATTAAGAAAAATGAACTTATATTATGTACCAGTTAATTTTCGTCTGATTTTTTTAATAATCAATACAGCACAAATTATACAAACACGAAAACAAACACGCTTTTAATCTCGTTGGCTAGCACGCGGTATATTTTACTCTTTCAACGTATGTAAAATGAAGCTAATATTTTTTTTTTTTAAATATTGTTTATAAAATAACCATTTTATATCATTTTTGGTGATTTAAATACATATATTTTATTTAAATTAAAAAACCAAAGTGGAGCTTTTCAAAAGGTTGGCGTAGTTAAGAATTCAATATGGCGACTTGGTAGAGAGTATTGTTTATTTTGATGACGCCAATACCCAACGCTAATAGTTTTCACTCGCTGTAGCATAAAAAATAAATAAGTTTCATCTGAATCAAATATTTTATTTGCCTTTTGTAAGGTTTGCAAAATAATAATTTCCTAATGGCTTATAATGATTGGTTCTAATAAGATAAATATGGAAAAATAATATATTTAACTTATAGCTCTTTACACTATTGTAGTTCATGTTGCTACTATGACGTAAATGAAAATATTAAATTTGTATTACATTAAAGTTCGTATAGTTAATATTTTGAAGACAAATCACTAAGTAATTCATAAGGAGGTATTATTAAAAGTCATTTTATAATTTTTTAGATAAAATATGTATAATAAATCAACCAAATAAAACATATTTCTATAATGTCAAATGTTAATAACTTCCAATAAATGTTGGTGAATTCTACTGTTATTCCTACAAAAATTGGACTTTATGTATAATATACTGTACAAATACAGGATTATCCAGATCTCCAGGTATAAATTATACAGGTTGTATGGGGGCGACACCAAATGACGACTACAAAACGTCAAAGTTGGTGCTGTATTCACTTGAGGGGTAGGCAACACACACAGCACGCCATGCAAACCAACACACTCCCTACCCTGACACACACCTGTTGTCAGACCATTCAATGCCTGTTATCAGTAATCATTTACACCGCACTCCACTTGTGTGCTGAAGATTGATGAGTTGTCGACCCCCCAGGTGCATATTTCGCCAACTTTGACGTCCCGTAGTGCCGCCATTTGGCGTCATTGACCCAAAGTTCACTACGTGTCGTGTCACCCCCTACAACCTGTATCATTCATCACCTGTAGATCTGGATAAACCTGTATGTATAATATGTGTAAGGCATCAACAGGCATCAAACTAAATCCCATCAAACCCGTAGTTAGCTTCTCTAACCACTTGGTCATACTTGATTTTTCTAAACTTGTCTCAAACGTGGAAATGCCCTAAAATATCAAAATAACAAATATTTTTCAATAAATCAAGTATTCCAGTTGTGAGTGCTGGTCCCTGAAAACAAATAGCACAAATCTACCTTAAGAGAAAATGATTGATATGTTCCAGACATTCCATTTGAAGTACGAGAGAATAAAACTCGCGGTGCACTAGTTTCTATCGACGATAAACATCAACCAACTCATTCATTTGTATAACAAACAGGCCTTGTATATTTACTAGGAAATTAACTGGAAGGTAATTCTTTAAATCCCTGGCGTAACTTATAGGGCGGGTATGTTGGGGGGGGGGGGGGTGCAGATATTGGTCCCCTTTTACCGATAAATTGATTTTGTTATTCCTTACCCTGCTTCTTACTACTCTTACAAGAAAGACGCATTTTAATTACGCTAATTGGATATGGATGATAAAGTTAGAATTGAGAGCAAATGTACTCGAATTCGCGAAGAAGCAGAAAGAGGGCTTGGGATGGGGGGGGGGGGAACTACTTAAGAAAACTAGCTTCATTACACCCATTTTGATTCGAACCTTGACTTGCCCACCACTGGCCAACCAGATGTGATGAGCTTGATGTTAAGTCTCCTGGTTCACCGATGTCTTTATAATAGTAACCATAATAATCTTCTGGGGTGTTGCACTGTACATATTGGGGGTTTTCATACTCTCTCCAGGCAAGTGCTACCAAATTAAGTTAAAATGTCTCCACTCTTGTTATATCTCTTAATATCAGACCATTTAGGAATAGTCCCGATGAGCCCGCATCGGTGATCACGCGGATTAAACATCATGCGCGTCCAGACTGGTTTGCTGGGTGACAGGGACGTCAGAGTTTCGAATCCAGACGAGAATTCCCACTCTCTCTCCAGGCAAATGCAAGAAAATTCTACCATTCCTGCCCCTTATAGTGTAAATATGAGGATATTCGGACGCGGACTACACAAAATAATAGGTATGACACTTTATTATAACGATTAGAGATCCAATACAATGATGGAGTAAAGTTATTTAAAATTGATTTATATATATATATATATATATATATATATATATATATAATAAATGACAGGAGGAAGATTGGCTATATAGGGTTAATTAATTGAATTTCCATTGCGATGTTTTGACTTTTTTTTAACCTCTCAAAAACGTAGAAGATTGCACCATTTTAATCAAACAGAATGATACAGTAACATGGTTGGCACACCTTTTGTACTAGATAGAGATGGGATATAAATCACTGTCTGTAATTTTTTCATCGATACCATATGATCACCGCTACTCCATTGACTCGATCTCAAAAGTATTGGTGATTGAGATATCAGTGATTGAAGATACTCGCATCGGATGGCAACAGTTACTCGAGCTATGGAGCTAGTATTGCTTCTTCTAGACACCCGAATAAATACTCGCTTCGCGGCCTTTGTTATTCCTTTATTTTTTATTTTCTGCCAGTTAATTGAGAATCGACCTTATTGACTGGCATGTTTTACGTGTTGTTTCTATTTAAAATACTTGATCTCGTAGAGTTCATTTTTCAAAAACTGTATCAAATTGCTACGTAAAAATGAGTTTAATGGTTTAATTGTTTCATTCACTTGCGTTTTCAATACAAAATATTTGTTATTATTATTATTATTATTATTATTATTATTATTATTATTATTATTTATTATTATTATTATTATTATTATTATTATTATTATTATTATTATTATTATTATTATTATTATTATTATTATTATTATTATTATTATTATTATTATTATTATTATTATTATTATTATTATTATTATTATTATTATATTATTATTTATTATTATTATTATTATTATTATTAGCACCGCGTCTTACTACCCGTTCGGGTTATACGCACTTACGCTAATGTGTAATGGTAGGGTGATTGTGAGATGAAATGAAGGACCTACAGTTTAACGTGGAATCCGAACCACGGTGGTGGCCTGGTATTCTACACATTCACAAGATGTCTTGTCAGAGGTGTAGGAAGGGTTTGGAAATCAGATAAATCTGTGCCGGGACCGAGGATTGAACCCGGCCGCCAGCACAGAAGTCTAACACCTTACCCCTAGACCACCAGGTCACCAATATTTGTTGTTAAGAACAAAATTGAAAAGCTTGCTCACTAAGCAAATCACATTTCGGATATTTTTAAAAGTATGCTACGAATTTTTTTTTTCGGTGATCCTATCCCTAAAATCGCAAATAATAAATTAAAATAAGTAACAAAATAGAAAATATATAAATAAACCTTAATATTTACTATGCGCTGATGATCCTAAACATCCTATAGTCTAATCTAAAGTTTATTTGCTTCTAATATATGTAAAGTTCATCTACTGTTAGATACCCGCCTTGGTGGCGTAGTTGGCTAACGCGCTTGTCGTGTTGAGCTCGACCGCCGAGGACGGGGAGATCGAGGTTCGAATCTCGTTTGGGTGAACTGGGGGTGGTTTAAAAAAAATGGTTTTCCACTCTCTCTCTACGCAAATGCGGGTTTTCTTCCTCTAATTCCAACTTCCCAATTCCTAATCCATTAGCGTAATTAGTACTTAAAGCGTATAACCCAAACGGGTAGTAAGACGCGGTGCTAAATATTATTATTACTATTATATGTACGGTATTTAAAATAAAATAACACAACGATAATATAATATATGACCTGCATTCCAAACAACATTTTCTAAACCAATCGCCATTATAATAGATTCATTTTTAATCTCATATAAATTTTAAATGTAGTAAAACTGATCACTAAATAAATTACACAATTACAAGAGTTTCTCATAGTACGTCAAATAAGTTTTAATATTGGTATTCAAGTTTAACATAATGTTTGTTGGACAACTAATTTTGCCCAAATTACATAACATTTCACTATAAAATTTTAAATAACTTTTTTCTTTCTCTTTTTATCAACTGTATGAAACATCTTAAAACGCATGTATGTCAATTGTCAATGTCAGTGCTGACAGGAAGCGTCCATGTTAGGCCTTTAAGTATCGAATTCCATTGCAAGCCACCAAACACCTGAGTAATTAGTTTCCTTCCAATCGATACTCATGGGACTATTCGAGTAAATACTAAATATCCAATACTCAATACTCATAAATATTCCATACTCGATACTCGATTGTACTCGCCTACTCGAAAAGCAGCTAAATACTAGCTTGGAGTTGGATCGTGGTTGGAAAGTGAAAAAATATCGGTCCATCGAGACACTGTGAATACAGGTCACAGTGAAAAATCACTGGTATAAATCATAGATATATTAAAATCACAGTCACTTTATTCACTGATATCGTAAAATCACTGTTTCACCCATCTCTAGTACTAGAGTCTCCCTCTGGGACCGGTCTAATTCCTTTTATAACCTATCAACGCTCCCGCCTCCCTGCCATTCGTCACCTTGTTTGAGCTCGAAGCAACGAGGGAGGGTATTAGATATACCGCATTGTAAGCTTTCTTCATCTTTCTTATAACCGCTGCTCTGACCAGATCACTAAAGTTGGCCCCCTACCCCATCCAATATTTTGATAGTGAGGGGGCCACTCTTAACTTGGCCCCCCTTAAACATAAACAATCGTATCGTATCTGGGATTAATGTGCAAAACGGTGCAAAATAGGTGAAAAATGGTGGCGTATTTAAATTTTAATTTTGAGGAGGTGGGGAACTTAAGTGATCTGCTCTGATCAGCAGGTGGTGTCATGAGCTTTCATAACCCACCTCAGAGAAGGGAACAATATGCCGTGTCTGCTGCTAGACCTGACTATTTACAAACTTATTGCATAAAATTATCCCTATCCCCTTCCCCTCCATCTGAAGTGATGTACCCACATGTCCCCGTGTCCTTAAAGCCGCGTCATGTGTACATAACTGCATTACACCTCTCCGGTAAACTCAATTACCCGGCACTGACGATGGCTAGCGCTCCGCTTAATAACGGCGGCGCTAGGAAACAACGATGGGCGAGGACGCGTTTGTACAAACATACACCATTTACTGTAGAGTAGGATTCTGGCGGGAAGGGCCGTATATGACAGTTGCAAAACTTACTAAAACTACTTTAATATATTCAAACGTCAAGTCATATTATTGACAACGGTCACTGTTTATAGATATTATCAATAACTATAAAATATCAATAAATCGTATAGAAAAATGTTATCAATTTTTTCCGCAGCAAAATATGTATTTGTGTTCTAGAAGGTCCTTTCCACCAGAATCCTGCTATACTTCCCTCTTCATCAAATTCACAAGCTCCTGCCTCCGTTTAGATGAACGTATCTTGCCTATTAACAACTCACTAGCGCCGTTGTGATGAAACTCCTGCATAGCTTGGATGTTACGTCTCTTGGAAGCTCTGTAGCCGTGTGGTTTTTGCAACTATGGACACAACTTCTGCCCCTATACTCAGCGCTTGCGGCTAATTTAATGTATCGCTAGAGTAGATGCTAGCCACAATTTGGCTCTAGACACTAGGACTTTGAGAATGTCGGATATATCAACCGGTCGCCATGTTGGAAATAAATTGAAGTTTATAGTTTGAAGGGCACAAGGCAAAGTGGTGGCATAAAAATAGAATTATTGGATTAAGGTCTACCATACTCCGCCTACCACTTTAAGTTTGAAGTGTAATTTTCTTCGTGCCTCCATTTCATATTCTGTTACTTTACATTTTTCTGGGTTCTTGTTTCATCTTTTTTTTTTTTGCCACGGAATTAATAGCAATGACGTGTAGCCACAGTTTTGCACGATTTGAACACTATGTCTGTTTTTGAATGTAAATACAGTTCTATTGATGATATTTAATTTATTTGAATGGAATAATACTTGATCAGAAACTATCTAAACTGTTTTTAAACGTGGTAATTTTAAAGTCTGAATTTGGATGTTAGCGCACCGCGGGCTTTAACACGTACAGCGGGTTTGCAGGCTGAAAGAGAAGTAAGAGGCACCTATAGTCAGAGAGGAGGCTTCTGGAACCTTCCAATTTCATGAGATCTCACCATTATTTCATAATCTTTTTGAAACGATAGAAAGAAACAAAGTTATTTGGGAGTGGCTTATTGTTCACAAATACTCGGAAGAGGGTTGATAAACCGGAGAAAGAAAGTCGTGTCAAAACATAAAAAATATAGCGAAATGACCACTCAGGTTTGTTAAACCAGAAGAGAATCTTTTAGATAACACATGGATTCATTGAGTTTAATATTATAAAATTGTTAACAATAATTAACGTTGAAATAGATTAAGTGGTGGGAACTTTAGATTTGGAATATTATAAAAGGAAAACTATACTTTATAAGTTGTTAAAAAACTGTTCGAAACGATCTGAAAATATTCCTTTCCACTCCGAAATGTGATCGGGTATATTGTGCGTATGAAAGATTTTGTTTGTAAGGAAATTATTTAGTTTATTTTAGAAATTGTACGCATTCGGGCGTTTTTAGACATTTGGGAGTTTATTGCGAGTATTTATCCTAAAGTAACAAGTTACTTTTATATCATACCCTGTGTCGAACCGATCCAAGATTTAGTGTTACTGTGTGTTTTGTTGTATTAATGGATAAATATTTAAAAATTATGTAAAATTTTATGCTTGTGCTAGTGTTCATTGTCCAAGTTTGTTGATTGTTGATCTTAATAGAAATTAAGATGTTCGAATTGATCCGGCAATATTTAATAATATGAGTTTTGATTTTAAAAACACAAAATTATTGGTTAATTATTTCCCAGTGGTTAAGTAATTAGTTGTTTTTTTGTATTAAAAAGAACACATTAATCTTAACACATTCGATATACTTCTATATTTTAAGGCATAAACTATCTAGTGTGGATGTGTCACAATCTGATGTAATAAAGAAAGCCATCTTTAAGGTGCCGTCGCATAGCTACTAATGCACAGTAAAAATGACTGATTTGCGACCGAAATTCTAGATGAACCATTAATGATTCATTTTTTATTTTTTTATTATGGCTGTATGGACACTTTTCTAAATTTATATTGAAGTATATAGTTAATTTTTTATGCATATATTTTAAAAATTAACTCAAAAACGCATGTTTGAAAATGGTTGGTTTAAAAAAAAATACCATCTTAAGTTGTGTGTGTTATTTACAAATATAATATTTGTAATCACGTAAACCTATTTCCTCGGCTATAAATCGGTCATTAGTTACATAATTGTAGGTTTATTACCACACCTACTCAAGCCAAGAGAGAGGTGAAGTTTCTTGGTAGACACCAAGTGAAACTTGTCCAGAGGATCAGTTAGAATATTTCAGTTGTATTTTTTTCTGAGTCTTAAAAAAACATCTTTGCAAGTTAGAAAGTTAACCTACATTAATATCATTTCATAAAATATATGATTTAAATATTTTTTTCAATGGGGATTTTTAACGTGCAATTTACGAAAACAATAATTATATCTGCGCATGACTTACAAGCTAGCTTTTAGCTATGACATACATAACAGTTTACTAAAGTTAAATTACCGTCTCTACCTGGCATCGAAACCAGGACCCTTAGTATCGTAAGCACAAGTGATATCGACATAGCTAAAGTGTCGGTTAAAATATAAAGAGAAATGTATTACGTAAAATATGATAAACCACTTTAAATAAATGTTAAAAAATAATATAACGATAAAAGCATAGCTGTGTCAAAATAATATTCAATACCAAAATTGGATTCAATTGAAATGTTGCGCAGCTTATGATGATCAACCATGCTTAAATGGTTTAGGCATTTATTTAGTTAAATCACAGGGATCCTTATTGACCACCGCTCAAGTTAAGTAAATATTCCCTATTTGATTATTTAAATATATTGTATATAAGGCAGGGACCTCGCAAAAACAAAACAGGAGATAACAAGATACTAAGCCTTGGCCAGTTTATTTAAAAATAGAACAAGATGTAAAATATAAATATATATATATATATATATATATATATATGACATAATATTTAGAATTTAAGCTTGGCGCATTCTTACTCGCTCTGGTCATCAAAACATAGATACTCCTGATTAACTAGTCAAAACAATATATCATGATAACTACTTAAAGTACTATACTTAGTTCTCCTAAACTAGCATACCCTACGTTTGTTAACCCACAGAATTCAATATATAAACATATTGAAAGTTACTTGAAATAAATTTCTAATCAAAACAATGTAGCATAACAAATATTTAAATTACTAAACTTAGTTTCCCAAAACCTACTTTGTTTAACCTGCGGAATTAGATATATAAACATATTGAAAGTAAATTGTCCTAAATTTCTAATCATAACATTATAACATGACAAATATCTAAGCAACTAACTTTAGTTCTCCAAAACCTATTTTGGTTAACCTGCGAAATTAGATATATAAACATATTGAAAGTAAATTGTCCTAAATTTCTAATCATAACATTAAAGTACAACAAGTATCCAAAGTACTACATTTAGTACTGCTAAACTGTTCACATACTGGAGAATCAATTTATAACCTACAGTCTACCATTTAACGATGCAATACCTCTAACTAGCTCGTCATCATTATGTCAACTTACATTGTTGGGAGTATTAGTTCCTCTAACGGCTAGTGGCATCAAAGAGTGATTTTTCCCATGTCAAACACTCGCCTTTATTCACTTGAATTCAGAGGGGAAAAAAAGGGGTTGGAATGAATAGCCATAATTCGATATCATATTGTCCAATCGGCGACTAGAAGACCTCATCGGCGCCTGCGCAGAACGCCATGAAGTCTTGGTCTTGGATTACGGGGGGGGGGGGGGGGGGGGGGGGGTGACGAGTACACGACGATTGAGAGCTAGCCAAGTTTATCAGATCGCGCACGCGCTTTATTCACTGCCATCTATCTTGATGATGAAACAACAGGTTGTTCTTCCAGGACGTTAGATAGAGTTTGTTTTGTTGTGTGAGTGGATCGTACTGGTCGAAAAAGCTCGCCTTCGGCCTCGAATGTGTTCTCCGACAGGGCAGTAAAACAGGGTGAGTAGCCAGGCGAACTAAGTGGTGGCGGTGTAGTATGCGACCACGGTACAAATCCTCCGCCCCTACACGAGGCAGCCTCTTCCGCTCTCAGGAATTCGGGTGGTCCAAGCTTTTGACACAGCGATCCAAGAGACGTCTTCCTTGATCTCAGTATCAGCAGCTGGTCAACACCGCTCTCCGTCAATCTGGCAAGAGCTCCACGCCTTTCAGCCTGTCCTCGCCACCCCAGCAACTGCGCTGTACCAAACCGAAGGCATTTCGGGCTCTTCTGTTCTTTGGCTCGACGACAGGAATGAAGGAGGGATGAAGGTTCCCACTGAACAAATAAACACAAAGCGAGTACCCAACGAACACCACCAGAATTTTATCTCCCCACTAGCCGTACACAACCTGATATAATATAAAGCATTACAATCGCAAGCAAAAATCTAACCTAGCATTCAATGTCACAATTAAAAAAAAACAGTCATTATATAACCTGTAGTAAAGATTTCTCTAGTAATTTTACTTTGCTATAACACAGGGATTATACCAGATCATGATGTCTCCTGCGAGGGTATCATCCATTTATTGGAGTTAACATTGCTTCAACTAGGAGATTCCATCTTACAATCTTAAGTTTACAAAATCTGGTAATTATCTCTGTTGCTTAATCTGCGGGCTTTCCCGGAGATGATAAATAACTTACATACTAACACTTACACTTTTACAGCACGGACTCACACACATACTCATCCCTGGACCAGGGATGAGGACTCTTTGATGCCACAGGATTTAATTTGAGATACGTGGGCCCGCCTGGTGATTGAGGGGTCACCAACATCACTAATCAGTACAGTTACAGGGGTGAGGAAGCGCTCCACTCGCCATGGACCATTCCACTTCGGACTGAGTTTTGCTGAGATTTTGTCGATTGCGGAGCTCTGTGGATAACTTTTATTGAGGACCAGGTCTCCAATAGCAACCGAAACAGGGGCACGTCCAAGGTTATACCTATCAGCCACCTTTTTATGGGCCCTTTTTAAAGCTTCGAAGGCCTTTTGGCACCTATCTTTATGCGAGAACTTCTCATCCCCGCCCAGCAAGGGGTCCACATCCCATACCGTTAACAGAGGGTGGTTGAGTTCTCTACCCAGGAACACCGAAGCCGGAGAGGCATTGGTTGACTCATGAAACGCGGAATTAAATGCGACATTTAAGAACTCAATATCACGATCCCATCTAGCTTGATCAACCGAGTGGAAAATGGTTAAGGCCACCTTAAGATTCCTATTGAAACGCTCCACGTGGTTAGGGCAAGGATAGTGGGGGCTGGTGGTTATGTGTTTAATGCCCCATCCAAAGCACAAGTCTTTAAAAGTGGCAGACCTAAAACAGGGCCCATTATCGCTCACTAAACTTCGGGGGGCACCAAATATCGCCCACACGCGTCTAGCAAGCGCGTTAGCAGTGGTCTTAGCTTTCATGTCCCTCAACGGTAAAATAATCACAAATTTAGAGAAAGCATCCAACACAATGAGTATACAAGTATTTCCTAAGGAGGATCGGGGCAGGGGGCCAACATAGTCGACGAACACCTTTTCCCACGGAAGTCGAGCCACATCGGCCGAATGAAGCCCAACTTTCGTGTTCTGCGCCGGTTTTGCTTTTTGGCAATCTTCACACTGCTTAACTTGCAGTTTCACATCTCTGTACATCCCTGGCCAAAAGAACTCCCTAGAAATTTTACGATAAGTTTTAAGTATACCCAGGTGACCACCAACAATAGAATGATGGAAATAACGCAACAACATTTTGCGTACCACAGTCGGGACAACAATCTTCCTTCCTTTCCCTTTCCCACTAGATATCACAAGAAGTCCTTTGTAAAGAGAATAAGGACCCACCTCCTCTCCCTTATTTATTTTATCTATTAGTTCCAAGCACCACGAGTCACTCCCTTGATGATCTCGAATCGAGATGAATGACTCCGGGATGGAATGAATTACATTAAAAGGCTGTACAATATTTTGGGTCTCAATCGGCTCCAGATCTTCCGCCATCCGAGATAGGGCATCAGCAGTCACGTTATCCCTTCCAGGAACGTGATGCGTGCTGAATTTGTATTTCGAAAGGCGTAGCACCCACCTCCCGATCTTTCCTAACTGCTTAGGGTGTCGCCACATCCATGACAACGCCATGTTGTCAGTGTATAGTTCAAATTCGCGCTGTTCTAGATAGTCAGAGAATTTCTCAGCGCCCACAACACATGACAGACATTCTTTCTCGAAAGCACTATATTTCTGTTCTGCCTGAGACAAGGTTTTGCTCGCAAAGGCCACGGGACGAACACCGTCCGCAGTTCTCTGGGACAAAACCGCGCCAAGGGCGACAGAAGAAGCGTCGACATGAAGAAGGAATGGGCAAGTGAAATCGGGCATGTGCAAAACCTCGGGGCTGATCAGTTTGCTCTTGAGAGTTTTGAAAGCACGGGATTGTTCCTCTCCCCAGACAAATGAGACACCTTTTTTCTTTAAGTAATTTAAGGGGCAGCAATTTCAGAGAAATGCGGGATAAAGCGTGCGTAGTAAGCGCACATGCCAACGAAACGCATCACACCCTTTATGTTTTTTGGTTGTGGGTAATCGACAATGGGTTTCACCCTTTCGGGGTCGACCAGCATATTCCCCATTGGAAATAATATACCCAAGATACTTGATAGATTGCTTGGCCCACGTGACCTTGTCGGGGTTAACAGTCAAACCCGCCAGACGCAAACGGCTCAGTACAGTGTCTAAATGTTCAAGATGTTCATCAAGAGAATTACTGTATACACAGATGTCATCAAGGTAATTAAAGACGAACTTATATTTTAAGTCTGAGAAGATGTGATCCAGAACACGGCTTAATGCCTGGCCACCGATACTAGCGCCCAACGGTACACGATTAAATTCGTATAATTGCCAAGGGGTAACAAACGCCGTGAACTTCTTTGACCGCTCTGTGAGAGCGCATTGTAAAAAACTGGCATTCAAGTCAATGAGACTATACACTTTAGCGCCCCCTAGATGTTGGAACGCACTCTCCACACTAGGCATGGGGTAGGGATCAAACTGGATTTTTTTATTTACCTTCCTATAGTCTACAATCAACCTGTGTCCTTGTCCTTTTCTCGGAATAATAAATGCCGGACTAGCGTACGGGGAATTAGATGGCCTAATCACCCCCTTCTGTTCTAAGTCCTCTATCAACTCGCGAAATATTTTCATTTTGGGTGGGTTACATGAATAGGGACCCGACCTAACCGGAATCTCGTCCGTGACTACAATATCATAGGGGAGTATGTCACATTTTCCCCAGACGGGTGTTATGACATCCGAGTACTTCTTAATCAAGGTATTAACGCGATCTTCATCGCTTCCTAAGTGACTACACCACATGGGTCTAGAACATAGACACAATGGCACTTTAATCTGAGAATTAAACCCAAACCTTAAATGTCCCAAGCCTAAGTCTAAGATACCTCTAGTATCCCACAAAAAGTCCATTCCTAATATGACGTCGCATACTAGTTTGCTTACAACATATAACTTTCTTTTCCAAGAAAAACGATTAATTTTGAGAGACGGATAAACAAATCTGTCAATAATAATGCTACTTCCATTCCCTAAAACAAATGTACGGGGAGCACACTTATTTATTTGAACGTCACATTTGAGTTTACTACCCCGGATGCTACTCAGAAACTCAGCATTAATGAACGATGCGTTAGCGCCCGTGTCGACTAAAGCGGCACCGTGATTTGACCCAATACAAAATTCGACCATGGGGATAGGGGTCTCGAGTGGTTTATTAATATTAGTAAAGCGTCGTGTAACTTTACCACTCCTCAGGTTACACGTCACACGTTTCCCGCCGGACATTGGTACCGGAGGTGCCCTAATTGCTTACAACCAAAACATCTAACTCGAGATAGGTCGCGACTATTATTCCCTCCTCGATGTCCAGTAGGTTTGCTATTATAAGGTCTATTAATCACGGGGGGCGTCTGAGAATACGTAAGCTGACCAATGCTGTTTTTTGACTTCTGGTAAAAAGGGGTTGATGAAGCGGAGGGTTTAGACACTGTAATAGGGTGCTTCTCAAATATATCCCGTTCACCCAAAAGTGATCCCTCAATTTTGGAAGCCAGAGAGTACAACTCTGAAAAGGAACACGGCAATTGGGAAAATACAAAATGTCTCCTAGTAAGAGGCGACACATTCTCTAGAATAATTTCTACGATTTGTCGCTCACTGAGTTTTAAATTGAGGATGCTCGCTGCTTCTGACACAGAAAGAATAAAAATCCTAAGAGACTCGTGTGGAAGTTGGAAACGGTACACGAATTCTGAACATAAACGTTCCCTCTCTCTCCTAGAAACTAGAGAGTCAAATATGTTATCCATAACAGTAACCCAGGGGGTCCCCTGACTTATCCCCTCGGAGATAAGGTGTGTTAAGAACCCTGAAGTTTTCCCCAGACATAACACTAATATTTCCGCGTCCTCAACCAGACGTAATTTATGGACTTTGTTTACTTCCAGCAGGAAAGCGAACAACGCGGAACTATTTTGTCCATCACACACAGGAATGCGATTCAACCAATCACTGACTACTTTGGACCGAGTCCTACTATCATGTGAACCGTCTGACCGAACAATAACATGGTTAGAGAGTGGGTTCTGCGAAGATAATGTGTTACCAACAGGATCTAATGGGGCCTGCCTCTCAACACTGGTCATAGGGACCTCTCTATTCCTACCGACCACCTGACCGGGCACATCACTATTATCAACGTCAGAAAATAATGGATTTTTCTCACCCAACTCCCGAGACAGCATGGTCCTCAATTCACGAACAGTGGATTCGGGGTTAACGGCTATCCCTCGGCCCACGAGCTCCGCAATTAACGCCTCTCGGTTTAGCTTGTATAATTGAGATTTACAGCCAAGTATTTCAGAAGTGTCCATCGGTGTCCGATCCATGGCGTAGAACGAGGATTGTAACAAACAAACAACAATATGAGTGCAATGATCAAAAAGATATAAATATAAATATAAATATAAATATAAAACCCTGTGAAGCAGGGTGGCGCAGCTCAACCATGCTTAAATGGTTTTAGGCATTTATTTAGTTAAATCACAGGGATCCTTATTGACCACCGCTCAAGTTAAGTAAATATTCCCTATTTGATTATTTAAATATATTGTATATAAGGCAGGGACCTCGCAAAAACAAAACAGGAGATAACAAGATACTAAGCCTTGGCCAGTTTATTTAAAAATAGAACAAGATGTAAAATATAAATATATATATATATATATATATATATATATATATGACATAATATTTAGAATTTAAGCTTGGCGCATTCTTACTCGCTCTGGTCATCAAAACATAGATACTCCTGATTAACTAGTCAAAACAATATATCATGATAACTACTTAAAGTACTATACTTAGTTCTCCTAAACTAGCATACCCTACGTTTGTTAACCCACAGAATTCAATATATAAACATATTGAAAGTTACTTGAAATAAATTTCTAATCAAAACAATGTAGCATAACAAATATTTAAATTACTAAACTTAGTTTCCCAAAACCTACTTTGTTTAACCTGCGGAATTAGATATATAAACATATTGAAAGTAAATTGTCCTAAATTTCTAATCATAACATTATAACATGACAAATATCTAAGCAACTAACTTTAGTTCTCCAAAACCTATTTTGGTTAACCTGCGAAATTAGATATATAAACATATTGAAAGTAAATTGTCCTAAATTTCTAATCATAACATTAAAGTACAACAAGTATCCAAAGTACTACATTTAGTACTGCTAAACTGTTCACATACTGGAGAATCAATTTATAACCTACAGTCTACCATTTAACGATGCAATACCTCTAACTAGCTCGTCATCATTATGTCAACTTACATTGTTGGGAGTATTAGTTCCTCTAACGGCTAGTGGCATCAAAGAGTGATTTTTCCCATGTCAAACACTCGCCTTTATTCACTTGAATTCAGAGGGGAAAAAAAGGGGGTTGGAATGAATAGCCATAATTCGATATCATATTGTCCAATCGGCGACTAGAAGACCTCATCGGCGCCTGCGCAGAACGCCATGAAGTCTTGGTCTTGGATTACGGGGGGGGAGGGGGGGGGGGTGACGAGTACACGACGATTGAGAGCTAGCCAAGTTTATCAGATCGCGCACGCGCTTTATTCACTGCCATCGATCTTGATGATGAAACAACAGGTTGTTCTTCCAGGACGTTAGATAGAGTTTGTTTTGTTGTGTGAGTGGATCGTACTGGTCGAAAAAGCTCGCCTTCGGCCTCGAATGTGTTCTCCGACAGGGCAGTAAAACAGGGTGAGTAGCCAGGCGAACTAAGTGGTGGCGGTGTAGTATGCGACCACGGTACAATGACTCTCAACACACAAAGTATTAAATTATTTACATATATTTTGTATTGAAGATTGAATATTTTTCTAAAAAAAACACATTTAATTTTATGCTTCTATAGTAATTAACTTTTTGGGCTCAGCGTAGCCTTTTGAATTGTTCGGAAACTATATACTATCCGTCAAGTAGACCAAGGTTGAACTAAGCCTCCAAAACGACGTGAAACTTGTATTTTTAGAAGACGTAAAATATTTTGAAGAGCCCAATTTTTTTTACCTATTTACTGTAAAATAACTATACGAGTGCTGATAGAAGAATTCGATAATATTCATTGATAATAAAAAATATTGGTAGTTCCAGCAAGGACTTTCAAAATATATTTTTTTCCCCATGTGTCTCAAAGCATTGTTTAATTTGTAAATTGCATAAGTTATGTTCAATAGATATAGTATAAAGAAAAATTTATGGACAAGGTGAATTTTATTTCACAAAAGTGAAAAAATATCGAGCATTTAATGAACAAATTGTACAAGATATAATGCTATATCCTTGTCAATGATCCTCGGACTATTTGGATACCACCTGTCTCAACTACATTCGTCCTGAGCAAACTGGGTTCGTCTCAGAAAAAAGGAAAAGTAGACATCACAAACCCAATTACCTCAACTAAACCTGCCGTGTGTCAGCGCTGAATACAAGTCCCTTCAAAGCAACACATTACAAAATAAATGTTCATCTTCACGACAAGAACCATTTAAAAAATTATTAAATGAATTAAACTTTACATATTCAACTACTGAGATCGTAACACAACTCCCTCCCCCTCCCTGGAATAAGTTTTGATCACAACGTTTTCTCTCTCACCCTTTTCGATTTCTCTAATTAACTTAGTGTGACTAGTAATATTAAATGGACACCCACGTATTAATATGTTGTGAAATGGGATATATTACAGCCTCCTTTCATTAATATAATTATTATTATCTTCACATCACCCCACTAAAATACTGTTTACTTGTCGTATGAACAAAAACAAATGTATGGTAGTCGAAAGTTTAGAAAAAGATGATGATTTTTGGAAAATTGATATGGAATGAAAATAACTAGATTTTATTAAAATTGCATATTTCCAGAGCCAATAGATCCTAAGCACACTAGAGCAATGAACATAAGAAATCCAGAATATATTTTGAATGCACAAAATACTAAAACAAAGTAACCAAAGATTTAGGAAACAAAGTAATTATATAGATTTTTATTATTTATTTTAAAAACTGTCGCTAAAATACCATTATTGATTAAAAATTTATTTTATTGTAATATATTGTAAAAAATGTGTTTTATTGTAATGGCTACTAGATATTTATATATATAGTACTATGTTCGTGCAATAAAAGTAACTGAAGATATTAGCTATTGTAATGACTAACGGTGGGATTTTTATGTAGTATAATATAACAAAATATGCATGTAAATATGTAACAATATTGACGGAAATATGTAGTTAAATATGTAGATATTCATAAAAAAAATCTAACATCATGCGAAACAAATATTTTACCAAGCACGCAACATTTACCTTATTTACACTCTGAATGCTACATACATTGATGGATTACTTGTACTTTGGTGTGAATTTCAATTCCTTCTCTGGTCATTGATTGCCGCTTCTCCGACAGAATATGCTTGTAGGTGGAAAATGTATTTTCCACGTCACAGTATGTCCCTCGGGCGTATTTTAACAGAATAATTTTCTCGGGAGGAGTGTATCTACATTCGATGAATATACTGGTTTTATTTTTAACACTGCCTGAAACTTAGTAGAAACACTTTCACCAATTTCGTTTTTCACAACATTTAGATTTGAAATTATGATTTCTATGATATCCATAGATTCTTGTAGTGAAATTCAGAAGTTTCCAATCGTTTAATCATCTCTGGAAGCCAACCGAAATAATTACTCCTACTGTATGCAGTTAAACTTGCCACTTTTGGTTCAATGAATGAGCTGTGAGATTCACATACAGATATCGCACACTCAGTGGCGAACATACCTGCTACTGAATTTACAACTCCAAATTGTTCATAGAAGAAGTTGGCTGTTTTATCCGTGTTCCTCATCTTGTTAGAACTAATTGCAGAGGCAATGGCACATCAAACAAGAGTTAGTAAGTTCTGTCTCGATGTGGGACTTTCACAAATAGGTCTATTTTTTGTCACAGAAATTAATCTATTCATTTGGAAGAGCTGGACTCTAATGTATTCTACAACATGATGTAGTCCACGAGCCAAACTTGTAAGATGGACATCAGGATAGAACAACTTCAAAACACTAGCGATTGTCATTATATATGCCGCGGCATCTAAATATAACACCAGGACCTTCTCTATGTGAGCTCACCTAGGCCACAAACTTTCAATTCATCATTCACGAATCTTACAACATGATACGTATGTTCCAGCACTTCTCAGTAAATCAACTATGGTTTGGAAATATCCTTAGGATCTATCTTACCTAACACAAGGTTCACAAAAAAAAATACCCTAAACATCCGTGATTTCATCCACAACGACCCATATGAAGGCATCTCCCCTGTAGTTTATTATCCTTTCCATTGTTTCTTCATATGCAGATAATTATTTCTGGGTATTGATTGATCAGGAATTTGTCGCTTTCATTACTGATTCAAGCCCTTGGAATATAAAACATGGGATGTTCACAGGGACCATTGCACTACAAGAGCCCTTAAAATATTAGTTTCTTTAACTGGAAGGAAGGCACCTGCATCTTTTTTTTTTCGTACGAAGTGTGCGCCACACATGTTTTTCTAAATATTATTTTAATGGAACGTCCCATATTTTTGTTGCAAGCTTGACACATTACAACTTTACCGTCGGTTGTGAAGGAGTCGTTGATCCCAGCCCATTATTTTAATTTTGTATCCAGAAAGACTCACCTGGTGTCATAGTGAACAAAATAAAATATCTTATGGTAGCTTATTGTTAGACTTTCCCTTTCAACCGGTCATGTGAAACTAAAATCCCTTGGAGATATTACAAGATAAGAATGTAAGTCGTTGGACCGGTGTGTTGGAAAGGAGGGAGGTTACAGACCAAAATTACTTGTCTGTTTGACAAATTCTTTAAAAAATGCATCAAAAGGTTCATTGTGAGGATAGAAGGCCTGTACTTAGTGGGAAAATACTTGGCTACCCTAGTTGGATTTTACACTTTTCAATAGTTAATTGAAAAATTCCTTTAAGCTGATTTATGCAAGCCAAACCAAATCAAACAATGTTTAAATTTTCAACAGATTTGCAATTAGCATTAATATGTATTAAAACATCACAAAGTTGGTGACGTTATGCAAAATCACTTGAAATATATAAATATGTCAACAAATTAAAAATATATAATATGTATTTTCATTTTATATATTATATTAACCCTAATATGGTGATTCGTTGAGATTTCTATTTTATAAACATCTAAATGGCGAGGAATAGAATATGTATCTACATCAAAATCCCAGCTCCAGTAATGACTTCCAGAGTTGTGTAGCTTTACTCTTTTCCTACAATACAGCTATTAAAAATGTATTTGATGGTAATAGCTACTATATATTTATATATAATTGTGTTGTGTTCCTGTGATCTAGTGCAATAAGAGAGAGACGCGTTAGTCAACTTGGCGACTAGAGCGTGTCTCTCCAAAATTTGTTCAACGGTAACGCTTTCTAATTAAAGCTATGGTAAAATGTGTGTTTTTTACACAATGCGAGAAGACTTGACTCAAGTCTAGAGCTACAATACTTTTTAAATAAAGCACTTTGGATCAGATAGAGCTAATATTATTGTATATGGCCTATTAACCATTATTAATATTTTAAAAGCTATTCACGCCTATGTTTGATTTTAAACGCCCTAATATATCCTGTAAATGTGTCAAAGCCATTCTAATATCGCTACTTCTAGCGGTAGTTCTCTTATAGACAATAATTATTAAAATTATCTTTTACTAAAACAAATTCGTACTATTATACCTTGCTCTATGTTAAAACAAAGGTGTTTAAACTGTTAGGATGAAACCAGTTTATATAAAGTCTACGTGAGTATGCATTATACAAGATTATTATATAATTAATATCACTATTAAACTAAACATAAGTTTATGATAGCTGTGAGTTTTCTTTGAAAGAGCTATTTTAGGAAAGTAAATCCAACCAAAACAATAACATTAATGGTCTCAGCTTAGTCCTTAGGTGAAATTTTATTTGACTCAAATAGTTTAGAGATTAAAATGGGTTTTTTTTTCTTCGTTTTTTATGTCAGTGAACTTACTGTTAGAAATTTTCCCTAGTTAATTAATATAGTAATAACAAAAAACTATATCAGGTAGGCCTACAGTATTTAATTTACCATAAAGGAAACATATTATATTTCACAATGTTAGAATTTCGACCCAACCAGGAATCTAATCTGTAACTTTTAAATATCTAGTTGGATGGTCTAACTAGGATATCTTCCTGCTTTGGAATTCATTCCATGGCCGTATGATATTTTGCACCAGCCTCCGTCTCCAAGCACAGTAATGTATAGTAGGCCATCTTTTACGTGACCTTAACGTAGTGCTCATTTCTTATCTATTTCTTCATTCTCTCTCATTTTTTGATACATATATTTTTCCCATTTCTGAAAGAAATATACTAATTGAATTAAAATTTCCAGACAAAATATTGGGCCAATCAAACATTGATTACCAAAGGAATATGAGCCGTTTATGTTCAAATATAGCTAGTACCTAAATAATGTATTAGTAATTTGTAAATAAAAATAACACAATACAATTTTAAGTTACTAAACCGTTTTTCTACTATGCTGTAAATATATTTTATTATAAATTAGATAAGAAGTTATGTATACATTTTACATTAATTTGTATATTTTAACTTACCTCTCCAATTTTCAATTCCTGCTTACGAATTTTTTTTCCACTTATCATTGGAATGTCCATTATGTTTATCAGCTCTTCTACCTGTGAGTAGCCTATTCCTGTGTAAAGAGCTCTCCACACCAATGCAGCATTAATGTTGTTATCGTGTTCTTAAGGGACCAATGAAACAATATATGTCCTCTGACAATTGTCAAATTGATAACTAGAAAAGTTACTAGAAATGTATTCACTAATTCATACGTGAAATCATGTGATCTACAGCTGTACTTTGATAAAGGCCTATACTATAATATTTACACAAGTTATAGTCTGCACTGACTAAACTGACTACACTTTTATATCGTCAGTGCGCGTGGATATAATATCATGAGCGAGGGACAAATCGTGCATAGCTCAGTGCTAGAACATTGACGCGCTAAGATCCTGGGATCAATTTTATTCTACTGTGCAGGTATCATTTTTCAACAAATTTAAATTGAATAAATTTTATTCTCCACCATACGTAAACTCCCATGGTTAAAAAAAATTTCCAGCTTGTGTGTTTATATCCATTAGTAATTATTTAAGGAAGCCGTAATTCAAACCACAACTATTTGTGGAGAATTTAAATGTGTGATATAGTTCCTTACCAACTCCAACAAGTAGGGAGCTACTATGTCTTTAGTAAATGATATATATGCCACATATATATCTCCTACGTTTGTAATGAGTTTATTACGTACCTGGAAACATCGCAGATCAAATCTTTCATTATTTTAAGTTTATATCGATTCTGGATCAATTTCATCTCTTTTTTTTTTTTCATTTTCTTGATCTTGATGCACGTTGCTTTTTAGGGTTGAACTTAGCCATGTTCAGTAAACAAGCAAAATCAAACTAAATTTTAGAAACTACCTAAAGAAATGCAGTACCCGTGGGATATTAGATATATTTTTTAATCACTTTTAAGATTTTTATATACGGTTTAATGTTAAATTTACAACCAGTAATAAAAGTGAAACTCATATATTTTTATTATTTTTATTCATTCATGAAGTTAATTGTAATATTCAGATAAACAATCGGTTTAAAATAAAAAGACGCGTTTTGATGCATCAAGAGATGAGTTCCTTTGACACTTTGAGTTGAAAAACAAAACTAACATAGTAAAATATTATCCAAGTGCCAAATTACTAGAGGAAGGAAAAACATATAAAATAAATTTCACAACTCAGCACTCAAGTAGTAAGACGTGTTGTTAAAAAAAACACTTTAGGATGAGTCATTAGTCGGGGTGACCCGATCCTTCCTTGGTCGGCTAGTCTGTGTTATTGGTAGCTACAGTCAAATAAAGAAGTTTCAGGAAGTAGACATAACAAATTTACATTTGCATTGATCAATTTGGTGTCAGTAATTAAATAAAAAATAGAGTTATTTTAATAAACCAAACAAATTTTAAATATCGACATTATTTACTACATAAGGATATAAAATCGAAGTATCGGGGTGTAAAACGAAAAGTACTTCTATAAGATTAAAATTATGTAAATTTACAATTATTAAATATCTTAGAAATTAAAAACTATATTTATTTAAAATATTGTAAATACTTCATTGCATGTCGCTAGAGTAAATTTAACCCACATACATTCACAACTTTACCTTAAAATTAGTATGTAAAATGGATAAAATAGCAAGTTTGGCTACTTATTACTCGAGAACTTAGATTATTTGAAATCATTGAATCAATATTTACACCCTTATCAAAATAATGCAATAAAATTTTGATGGTCGAATGAACCTGAAATAATTCAACCTATAAAGGTGACCTGGTGGTCTAGAGGTAAGGTGTCAGACTTCTGTGCTGGCGGCCGGGGTTCAATCCTTGGTCCCGGCACAGATTTATTTGATTTCCAAACCCTTCCTTCACCTCTGACAAGACATCTTGTGAATGTGGGGAATGCCAGGCCTCCACCGTGGTTCGGATTCCACGATAAACTGTAGGTCCTTCATTTAATCTCACAATCACCCTACCATTACACATTAGCGTAAGTGCGTATAACCCGAACGGGTAGTAAGATGCGGTGCTAATAATAATAATAATAATTCAACCTATGTATGTTCCAGGATAGTCATGCAGAGCGCTCTGTTGGCAGTTTGCGTGAGTCTCACTCTGACTTTGCATTGTGGACTACAAGTGACCTCTCAAGTGGTCGAGTTCAATCAACTTTCGTCTGAAGAAGGTATGCCTTACTCAACTTGATCAAACCGTGTTGATTCGTTCTAACAAAGGTTTCCAGTTATTTGAGGTTGAGTCAGAGTCAACTCATCAGGTTGGTGCCAGTCTTGATGGGGACTGTTCTAGTAAACTGTTCCCTCACTATCAATTTGACCAACCACACACACAATAATGTCATAGACTAATGCAGGTGTGTATTTGTTTTAAGATACAAGTTACACACTGATTGGGAGGGAAGTATATACTAGTACAGGCTTGTTAAGAGTTGCCTGCCTTATATGGTTATTAGTAATATGGTTATTAGTAACAAACTATGAGTCACCTCTGGACTATGTTGATAACATAACATTTGTTACCTATGTAACTAAGTTATTTAGTAACCGAAACCACTATCTCGTCCAGCTTCGAATCTAATGTAAACTTTTGCTGATTTCTTTATTCGGATACTTTAGGTTTAACTTAATTGTATTTAATAATTTTATTTGGAAACTCTAGGTTTAATTTTATTGTATTTAATAATGTATCCAGACAACCTGTGTTTAATTGAATTGCATTTTATCATTTATCCTTACAATCTAATTTAAATTCTATTGTATTTAATAATCTATTCAGACACTCTAGATGTAATTTAATATTGCATTTAATAATTCATCACTCTGAAAAATAGCATTTTTATTTAAAGTTTCGCAATTAAAAATTAAAATAAATGTATCTAGCATAAAGAGATTGTTTTGTTCTTCATTGATTGTTCACCACAGCGAAAGCTATTTATTCAACGAGAAATAATTTGAGCAATGCCCAAAGGTCCAAAATATGCTCGTTAGGGGAAAGAGAAAAATATGATCTATATTATAAATTAACGAAGACCAAATTACACCGATATAATTGAATCGAAAGTTCTATCTTTAGGTTATAATGTTGACATAGCCTTTATGAATGCGTGTCCGAGGAAAATACGATTTATAGAGAAAGATTCAACAGACACCGAGCAACAAATAAGAATGTTGCAAGAAGCAGAGTCTATGGCTCAGACGATATAGTCCACACTGAACAACCTTGACCACTAACACATATGGCTAACTATGATTTGTCGACAAATAATGTTCATAACTGCCAAGGTCGAGCCAGAATTTAATCAACGTGTTATAAGATAAGCATTGTCTAAACTAATGAATTCATTAGCTTCTGACATACTTGTATGCGACAGTCAAATTAACGACCGTGCCTTAATGAGGTTTGGTGTAATAGTGGGCGGTATAGTCGCTTCTTTGGGTCGTGTTCAGTGATTCATAAGACAGTTGGGGGTTGAGTCCGACTTGACAGCTATTCCTAGCCTCTCCTCTTCTCTGCTTTCCACAGCTTACTACACTAACTTCTAAAGAGGAGCTTACAGAATGAAAATAAGCACACAAACTTAAAAACAATGACAATAAAACTATAGATATCCCTTAAATATCTTCCTGGAATTATTGACAGAACGATCTCACTAACATTTACATTAGTTTGATAAAAATACAGTACGAATTGTTAAAACTAAAACTAAAAGTTTATTTTACAATTCACTATGTCAGTACTTGGAGCTACAGCCAGAACTCTATACTACTGGGGTTACAGCCGGAACTCTTGTACCTGGGGTTACAGTCAAAACTCTGTGTGTACCTGGAGCTACAGACCAAACTCTATACCTGGGGTTACAGTCTAAAATCTGTATCTAGGGTTACAGTCGAAACTCTGTACCTGGAGCTACAGTCTAAACTTTGTATTACAGTTGAAATTTTGTACCTGGGGCTACAGCCGGAACTCTGTACTTAGAGCTACAGCTGGAACTCTGTTTATGGCTCTGAAATTTTTATTTAAAATAGGAATATGGGGAGTGTTTCATATGATTATCAAAATAATATTTGTATTTCTGAGCACAGACTATTTTAGGGGTTAACTTACCAAGAGTTGAAATTGTGTACGATTGTGTCATACCATTTATTTACAATTATATGCGTGTGTATTTGTCACACGTGGTGTCACATGTGTTGCCACACGGTTTTAAGTGTGGTGACACGCTTCCAAACCAAGTTGGTTGTAAGAATTCGCTTTAACTCCAGGTAAAGTCCATCAGTGATAGCTTCAGACATTCCTGATGGTTGTTAATTGACAAAACTAGGTCAGCTGCCAGGAAAGGTCAACGTTACCACTACTTGGCTGTACGTAAACACTTGGACTAACTTGTCAGAAATGGTTTGTATCTAGACTTCCATGGGTAAAAAGACTCACCCTGTCTTGGTAGAGAGATTAACTATCTTCATCGTAAATGATAGTATTAGTTCATTTAGGATTCACTCATATTTACTGAAAATTTCTTGATGGTTTAATAACGTATAAACAATGGCGTTTTGTGACTTAAAATACTTCTGGGACTAACAAACGTCGTTGGGTGGGCTGATCTGCAGGTGGTCTAAGGCATAAGTCTCGCAATATACCTGGTTGTAGTGTAGGGAAGAATTAACTAACCAGTGTTATGTTACCCTCACAATAGTTTAGGAGCGTATAACCCGAACGGGTAGTAAGACGCGGTGCTAAATATTATTAAATAGACTAGGTTGTAGTGTAGGAAGATTAACTAACCCGTGATATGTTACCCTCACAATAGTTTAGGAGCGTATAACCGAACGGGTAGTAAGACGCGGTGCTAAATATTATTAAATAGACTAGGTTGTAGTGTAGGGAAGAGTTAACTAACACGTTATATGTTACCAACCCGTTGTTACCACTCCTCAACTCTCTCTCTTCTGTAACGCTCTTGCATCCCCAAAGCGGTCCGTCTTGCTCTACCCCTCTCCAACCCTTCACTGTTCAACCCCTCAGGCGCTAAGGTCGTTAGCCAAGCATCCTCCTCCATTTCTTCGTGGCCGCTCTGCAGCGAGCCGAGCCCTCCCGAACCACAAGGCCAGGGGGAATAAAAAGAGCAGCCGGACCGTTGGCTGGCATCTAGTGATGGGCACAATCGAGTAATTCTAAGAATCCCATCCCACCTTAATACACAAACACAAATAATTACGCAAATAAATAAAACTAGTGTACAAGATCCATCACAAATTGACAATAAAACTTCTAGCTTGCAACTAAATAAGTAACCAAGATGGAATATAACCACCTTCCTGATATAGTCACGTGACCATATGGAACAAGCCTTGTTACCTAGGTCTCAGTCGGCCCTGCTGATAAAAAGAGCGTCAATTCATTATTATTTCTCACCGTGTCTTACTACCCGTTCGGTTTATACGCTGACGTACTAATTACTCTAATGGGTTAGGAATTGGGAAGGTTGTATTCAGAGGAAGTGAACCCATATTTGCGTGGAGAGAGAGTGGAAAACCATCCAGGAAAAACCACCCCCAGTCCTTTGAATTTAGATTCGAGCCTTGATCTCCCCGTCCTCAGCAGTCTAGCTCAACACGAAACTAGCACGTTCGCTAACTACGCCACCGGGGCGGGTAACTCCTTATTGCCCTCACATCTCCATAGCTTGAGAGGAAACGGAACAACTGACAAGGTCACAGTGATATTACTGAACAAAAGCGACCAGCCTGCTTAGCAATGTAGGATAACAGATTCCCTAAAGTTGCTTGGAATTGTATTGACAGGTATTTTTACTAACTCCTATAAATATTAATTTTATTTATATCGAAAGAAAAATAAAGCTTCGCTAATAATCATGCGGGATGGAGTCACGGAAGCCCCAATGGACTAGAAAATTTGGGTTATAAATACCAAAATCTATGCAACTTAAGCAACTTTAAAGCACTGTAAAAACCTGTCTTAAAAAAGGCAATTTTTATTGAGGACAAGTTGTGTGAGTTTACCGGCTTTCCTAACTTTTATTTTGACCCACCATTATCTTGTATTAATATAAAAACTTATGTTCAAACATTTCTTCCACAGACAGTACATTATTGGACCCCAAACTATACCAGAGAAAACCGACGCGATCTCCTCCTACCTCAACATGCTGCTACGGGAAGCGCCTTGGAGCGAACATGAATCCCCTCTGATCTACGTGGAGGACTTGCCCTTGGAGGCATATGACACCACCACGCTCGGTCCGGGGCCTGAGAAGAGGTCTAGGTATTACAGGCGCTACCCGTGGAAACGGCAGAACGGTCGTAACCGGTCGCACTACTCTGAGGAAAACCGTTACATGTGCAACCCGACCCGTCAGGACGTGTTCCAACTACTGGTGGCACTCCACGAGACGAGGGCGGGAAACACCGGGAAAACCATCAACTTCTGTAACAGGAAGCGACCGGCCAGCGCCATATTCACTAACATCCGGTTTCTTGGAAGGCGACGGAAGTAAAGCCTGGGTATTACATTAATAAGGCCGAATATTTGTTGTAAAGGATATGGCAGGTTTTGAGAAAGTACAATCCTCATACATTAAACAATCAAAGGTCCTGGGTTCAATTCCCGTGTCTAGGTGTCATTTTTAAATTTAAAGAATGAATATGAAATGGTTGAATTAGTTCCATTATTGTTTGACGATTAATATTACACCAATGCTAACATTACATTTATATTTTGTAAGCGATATAGTAATATACGTAGTTTAAATATGTAAGTTGCTAGGGAGGCCATATAGAACAGCGCTTTGATAGGCTTAGAGCTGGTCACGTGACCACGCCCCCTGCTCTCTGATTGGCTGTTGGTTTTCCCCCTCTCCCTCCTTGAACCCCTCCCCTGACCCAGAACACCACCACCTACGCTCGGCCCTCCGTTTCCAGTGTTCCAAATATGTTGATTCTTGTCCAAACTTGTTTATTCTTGACCAAACTTGTTTATTGTTGTCTAAAATTGGTTTTTTATGTGTGCCCATTATTTTTTATGCCTGGGTAGGACTGGGATGGGTGATGGAACTTATTTTATTTATTGGCGTGCAGTCCACGGCATCGGGCGTTCCTCCCTCGTCATCGGAAGGAACACGGAGCACGAAACTCTCCTGACAGCAGCGTAGCAAAGAGTGTGGGAAATAGTTCCTGGCCATAAGACCCCTTTCACTTCACCTCACTCTCCCCTCCTCCAGGCAAATGGGTTTTCCTAGTGTCGTCATCACAATGTCGCAACCCCTACCCCTCACCCCATATGTGGTAATGGGTTTTTTCCCAGTGATGTCGCAACTAGAGATCATTGACCCCACTCTGATTATGCACAATAAGGGGCCTTGGAAGCCTTACGGTGATTTATAATCCTCAGTTAGGGACCGCTATTCCCCCCACAAAAGTCTACCAAAATTGTTGTTTGTTATCGTCCGTTGACATCCGTGGATGTAGGTATCCGTCATGGGCCACGTTTGTTGGAGGAGTAAGGTATAAATGTTCTAGCATTTACGTGGAGTGAGGGAGAGTAGAAAACTACCCCGTTCAACAAAGTATGATTTCAGCTCACGACCTCTCCCATCATAGCTAGATAAGTTAAACGTACCCTTTTTGGGCCAAACGTCTATGTATTAATTATGACAGTGGGGTAGGAATGTTTAAGAAATTGTTTCGGAGCGAGATATACCAACAGTTTACCCGTCAGGGATTTTGATTTCAACATCCCCCACCAGAATTAAACGAGGATGAAATTCGGACGTCGTGCCCATAAGTATTCGAACTTCAATAACTTTAGCACCGCTAATGTCTGTTAGAACAGTCACCAAATCAAATACTTCCTTCCAAGTGTACCCCGCATTTTGAGAGAGTGAAATAACGGGTATTGCTAGTCGACTAGATTTTCCGTCCAAGTAGAATGTTCACCAGCATTTGATTCGGGAAAACCCTACAAACAGTTTCACTGTTTTTGATAGCGTTTGTAAATTAACTAAGTTTGATTTAAGGTAAGGTGGCAAGTTCACATACACACACACACACACACAGAGTCAGACAGACGTTAATTTTTATTTGTAAATTGTGACGGTAGATTGCTACCCAAGGATAAAGTAAAAAATATTAGTTATTTTAGAAATAAACGTTTTATTCCTTGAGCAACTTATAACAACAGAAAAAAAATATTTTGATATCATGTAATGGTCTCATCTCTATTTTGTCGAAATAATATATAGTTCTTACATTAATTCGTAAGTAATATTTATTTGAGTAACATGAATTTATTTTAAAATCATTTAATGTTCGCAAATATATTTTGACGAAATAATATATAACTAAATAAATTCATAAGTAATATCAGGGTTGAGGAAGATATAAAATGTACCTGCACTTCTGTGAAGGCCAAGTGGGTAACCAGAAGCGATATGATCGATTTGGATTCAACCCCCAGCTCCCTATCACCCTGTTAATAACCACAACGTTAAGCTTATCGGTATTTAAAACCACGTCTTGCTGGTTACTGGGGTTTTATACTCTCCCTCACTTCACATAAACGCTGGAACATTTCTACCTTACTCTTCCACCAACCGTGATTCATGACGGATACCTACATCCACCAAGTCAACGGACAATACCAAAATAACCAATTTTAGTAGACTTTTGTGGGGGATAGTGGTCCCTAACTGAGGATTATAAATCACCGTAAGGCTTCCGAGGTCCCTGATTTACATAATCAGAGCTGTGTCAATGCTCTCTAGTTGGACATCACCGGGAAAAACCCATTACCAAATAGGGGTGAGGGGTAGGGGTTGTGACATTGTGATTACGACACCGGGAAAACCCATTTGCCTAGGGGGAGGGGGTATTGAGGGGAAATGAAAGGGTTCTTACGGTCAGGAACATTTCTCACACTCTTTGCTACGCTACCGTCAGGAGAGTTTCATGCTCCGTGTTCCTTCCGATGACAAGGAAGATTTCCCGACGCCGTGGACTGCACGCCAATAAATAAAATAGACTCCATAGCCCATCCCAGTCCTACCTAGGCATAAAAACAATGAGCACACATAAAAAACAAGTTTCGACAACAATAAACAAGTTTGGACAAAAACCAATATGTTTGTAACACTGGAAACAGAGGGCAGAGTGACGCAGGAGGTATTCAGGGGAGGGTAGCGGGAAAGCCAACAGCCAATTTGAGAGTGAGGGGTTGTGGTCACGGGACTAGCTCTAAGCCTCTCAGTGCGCTGTTCTATCGGAACCTCCTGGCTACTTATGTAGTTTTAATCAATAAGGGCTGGTCTTATGACTACCAAATTAATATTGCTATTGGGAATTTAGAGTTACCTACCAGATGAAAGTTATCAGTCACTTTAATGTTTTACGCATCTTATGAATTAAATTTATCTGCCAGATAGCTATTTGTACGATAAATATATTTTTATTTAGAACACGCAAGGTTGGTACTGTTTTTACTGGTGCGTGCATGCATATAAGCCTTGCTGATAGCGCTACAATCTAACGAGTGGTGAAAACGCTCAACATTTGTTAGATAAGGGTGGCTAAACGAGAGCACCGAAACAGATGACATAACGTGAGCGCAGAAGCTAAGATGTCTTGCCAGTACTAATTTTGGTGTCTGCCAAAATGTGGGCAATAGTTGGGTACAACGTTTACAAAATTTCATTCATTGTCCTCACATTTTGATAATTTGTTCTTATATAAATAAAACTCTACAAATAGCTTGTCAGTTTATATAAAAGTGTGAATTAAATGTTCTAACTTTATCTAGTTAGAGCCCGGGACTGTGCTTAAAACACGTGAACCAAGATTTTAACCTGAAAACAGATTCTGAAAGGTGAAAACTCATTAAAAATAACGCGTCACTGTGGCAACATCCATTTTAACTTTCAGATAAAATCTATCAGGTATTTAAACCTCCCGATAAAAATGTGATGGATACGTACATTTTATCTGGCAGATAAATGCCATCTGGCAGTCATAATACGTACTTTTAACTCATCCACCAGATAGAAATATTTATCACCAGATTAATATTTATCCAGGAGTCATAAGACTGGCCCTAAGACTGATCATTTCACATGCTAAAAATAACTTTAATTTGAAATATTTTTTTTTAAAATTAGTTTGGGTAGGATTGTATTTCTTTAGGCCATATTTCATCTATAATGTAATAATCATATGTTCATTGTTGTCATTGTAAGTAAAGAAATGAATGTATATTAATTAAAGGTATTTAGGTCTGAATTGAGGTTTATACAGTTGTTATGAATATGTTAGGGTTTTTAATTACATTAAGGATTAAATCGGTTTAAAATATCATGTGTTGAATAAATAATTAACTAGTTTTACATATTTAGTTTAATACGAAATGTAATACATACATATTCGATTATTATTATACTCATATATATTCGTTATACATTATATCTTTGTATTTTGAAAACAAGTTTTAGTTTTATAAGAAAATGTGTATTTCTATTTATGCTATAATTCAAATATTGTTCCTTGTTTTATTTTAAATATTATTTTGGTGATAATTTTTTAAATAAAATTAACACCATTCATTTATAACAGTTACATTTATTTGCTGAACTTATATACTAGCCATTTTTCAATGTTTATACAATTTACCCATAACCTCAAGTTACAATTGGAGTACTTTATTATGGTTTGTTTCCAAATTGCTGCTTTGTACCTTCAAATATAATATGTCATTTTGTCAAGTTATAAACATTAAATCTATGTACATAAAGTAAATATTTTGATAAACTCTAGCTCTTAGACAATTAAGACAAGAGAATAAGCATTCTCAAATAGTCATTGAATATTATATTTAAAAACATAGAATCAAGTTATTTTATTACCCCTAATTTGAAGTAAATTCGTTAAATTTTAGTAATGGTGCATTTGTTTTCTCGTACAAACCACGATTGTCATCTAGTTGAGATTGTTGATTCCTGCCACTGGCCATTTGGATCCTGGCTGGAGTCACGTTCACTGAAACACAACGTGCAATAGTTTTAAATACAGTATTTCTTTCCTTCTACTAATTAGCCATTAACTATCTTAAAATGTGTGTACCACAATCGTTTAAGAATGGACAAACTTGACAGCTAGTAAAAGTTACTGGATATACTTTCATTTACTCATACGTTAAATCATGTTATGTTGCAGCTGTAACTTGTGATAGATATTACGAATAGCTATAAAATAACAATAAAAATATAGTAAAATGCTATCAATGTTGACCGTAATGCAATGTTGTATTTTGTAAGAAGAGATGCTCCATAGATACAAGTGTAAAAAAAATTAAGGTATACTATTACGTACTAGCGTAGCTCCTTATAATTTCATATACCACGCAAACCTTTGGGTCACACCTAAAGACGTGAGATGGAAAAATTTTCCTATTTTGAAATGCAATTGAGAGAGACCAAGTTTAATTTCTCCCGAGGACGTTAACGACAGAAACATTATCAGATGAGCTACAATAACATTAATAACATTTCTCTTCTCACGTGTCAACTACAGCGCTTGGTGGTTGAATGTATCACTAACGTGGAGTCTGCTGTATACCTCATACCCATCCCTGAGATTCAATGATTTATAAAATGTACCAAAAAATATTAATATCTTGTACGTGGCCACAAACATCTATGCCACCTAACCTCTGCTATCTACAAAAGTACACACATTACCCGTTCTACTGGAATACCGGACTTGTTTACATCCTCCGCTCACATCAACAAACGTTACTGTCCACCACTCAAGTTCAAACAAGAAGGAAATCCCGGAGTGCGTCGCGATCCAGCCCAGTTTCACAGAGTGGTGAGAGATGCGCAGGCGCTAGGAAGAGAAGAATGCACTCTGTGCAATCACGTGTTGCCCTACCCCCCGAACTTTTGCCCTCTCGACGTTGTGCGTAGGCATCGAGAAGAGCCCAACGCTATCACTTGTTGAAAATGACTTCATTGGACTTTAAATACCTCCCTCCCATATTTTCCCTTTGGACAACTTTGAATATAAGCGTGTGCCCAGCATGGAGATAGCACTCTTCGATGCCGATAGGAATTAGGAGCTATTTGCATTATCATGTAAGTCGTCGTAATTTTGGACAAATTATATATATTGTTGTATGGGAAACTAGGTAGTTTAAGCCCGCCGATATAATGTAGGGCTTAAATCTTGATATTCTTTGGACGTATTTTTTATTTATTTTAAATTCCATTGGGCTTGTTTTGGAAACCACTATAATGTGGTATTTAACTGTTTGGGATCCAAGTTCGGATGACCAATTCTGATTTATATATTATTTAATCTTACCTTTGATAGTTTCCTCACTTTGTTAATGTTTGCTTTTACATTTATTGTTATGGTGATTCTAAGTCTAGCTTGGGATGTTAGGTATCTTCGGTTACATCCAGTAGGTGTTTTTGAAATGTTAGGAATATACAGTTATTGTAGTGGATAGAGTAGAATGTATTAACTAGTTTTACGACATAGCTACCCGACTTCACGGATTATTATTTATAAATAATTTCGTATTGGATCAGTTACGAATCTTGGAGTATTGTTATGAACAAAATTTTACAAGTTTATTTATTAAAGCATGTTTTATAATCATGATTTGTCAGAAGTATATACTTTCAAGACAGACTTATCATGTTTCTTGTATAGTTGTATTTTGAAAGGCTTAGTCCTTAAAAGTAAGTGATAGGCTGTGTTCTTTCTTGCTTATAAAATTCCATGATTTTCACTATAACTTGCTATGAGAACATTGAGATTGAAAACATTGTTGAACGATGTAAATAAGTTATAATCTTGCAAATGCGGTTTATTCGCTTTTACGAATATAGTTTATAAATATTAAGAACTCTTATTGCATTGCGCATGGTACTCAACTACGTAAAATTATATTGTAATTTCTTATGAAACTTATCTATTCTTTGATAATAAATAGGCCTGAAGGCCATTATAGATATCATGTTTCTCTTTTGCATTCAAGTCTAGCAATCCCCTATTTTGTATTCTCAAATTATCTGTTTTCATATTTATCCAGATAGCTATTATTTTATTTGTCTTGAAACGCCTCCTCTATAGAGAACGGTTGAATATAATTGCTTCTATTTGTTTGGATTTAGTATTCCTTCCCAAATATTGATTATCCTTACCCCACCTCTTTTCCCGCAACCCCCATTGATGTAGTCATGTATGTATGTAATAGTCTCCTCCCCCAAACCCACCCCTTCACCTACACAGTAGCAAGGGCATAGACAGATAATTTTTCTCAGGGGGTTCCACTATTATGTTGTACTAGCCCTCCTGTGGTCATCTCTAGCATTCCTCGCCAGAATCACAAGGACAAGTTGTAACCAGAATCACAAGGACAAGTTGTAACCAGAATCACAAGGACAAGTTGTAACCAGAATCAAAGGACAAGTTGTAACCAGAATCATAAGGAGGACACGTTGTAACCAGAATCATAAGGACAAGTTGTAACTAAATCACAAGGACATGTTGTAACCAGAATCATATGGACAAGTTCGTAACCAGATTAATAAGGACAATTTGTAGCCAGAATCACAAGGACAAGTTGTAATCAGAATCACAAGGACAAGATGTAACCAGAATCACAAGGACAAGTTGTAACCAGAATCACAAAGACAAGTTGTAACAAGAATCACAAGAACAAGTTGTAACCAGAGTTAGTTGTGTCTGACACTCACGTGAGAATGGGCTGCAGTTGGTGACTTGTTGGCCAGTGATGATGAAACTGCCCGGGCTTCCGGCAGACGACTTCCGGTACACCAGTTGGACTTCCGAAGTCAATGAGTCGAACTGTGCGGTGACTGGAAACAAGAACAAGAAACTATACCAGAAACAGAGTAAGAATAACCTTGTTTGACAGTTACTAGATCTACTATTATGTACTCATACGTCAAGACATGTAGTTTGCAGCTATCTCTTTTCATAGATAGTACTATAAAATAATCATAATAGGCCCTTATTATATTAAAATGTTATCATTGCCGACCAGTACAAAATTAGTTTGAATTTTCTAATAGGCCTTTTATGTATCTGGGTCATCTCCAAAGATAACTTTTATTTGGTCATTCTGAGATTCAAACCCGGAACCCTTAGTTGGGTGGACAGACAGATCTACGCTAGTCTGTGAATGTATGGAGGCTATTAAAACAGGGCTCTTGATGTCATATACAAGTGGCTAAGGTCCCCAAAACATCTGAACTATCGCTGGAATGTGTTACACTCGTATAAACTCTGAGATGTGTGTGTGTACCCATGAGAAAGTTGACTTGGGTGGTTTTTCACCTGGGTACAAAGACTAGTATTTCTTTGATTATGTATTAGTTATAAAATGTAGTTTATTTTATATGTATATATCTGTCTCCCAACTGTATATCGAGGTACTTACTGAACTGTCCAGTGAGGTACCCACAAAGGTACTGGCTACCTATCTGAAGGGACTCTTCTCCACACGTCAGATTGAAGTACTGGAGGGACAGCTGCACTTCACACGCGCCCTGGAGATACAATCACTTGCCTTCATAACATAGCAAATACGTCGTGCAACGTGAGCTACTACACTCTCTATATATATACATACATAAGGACTTTGGCTAAACAATATATATATATATTAATGAGAGAGAAAAATATCTATACAGGTTCGGGGAAACTTCTGCTGGGTAGTATGTGTAGGAATGTTTGGCTACACCATAGTTAGCCTGTATTAACCGTATGAACAACCTTACCTGGGGGAAGAAAGCTGTTCCAGTTCACACACCTATACATACCTTGGCTAAGTCTGAGTGGTAGAGCACGCGAAAAACACACAACACCCTCCCAAAGTTGAACATAACTTTAACTATTATAGAAAAAAATAATTAGGCCTGCCTAGAGGGTACTAGTATTGTACAGGCACTTGCAAAACAAATAAAAATATTAGGCTAATAATTTGATTCCCACGATGACTCGATTTCCTACGATGACGAGACCAAAAGTACCAGGTTCCGGTACTCTCCGTATTCTTAAAAGGCCGAAAATGGTTTAGATAGTTTAGTTCTTTATGTTCTTTAAATTGCCATATAACAGATAAAGAAGTGAAAATTTGGAAACTCAGATGTTTTTTTTTTAAATCTTGCACGCTTTGTTCTCCCTAAAGATGGAATAAGCTCACCATACACCGGTGTCCCGCGTTGCAAAAAGATATAGCCACACAGGATTAGTGTTAGTTTTATTTATTTAAGTAAATTCACTAGTACTAGAAAGTTCTTTCCATAATCAAAAATTTCCGGGGCTCCGCCACGGAACCTTTTACTCACTTCCAACGCTTTCACCCCATTACCACAATTTTTGCAGGAATCCTCCTGCCTAGAGCACTTTGCCACGACCTTCCGAAAATCACCCCAAAGTTGCCCGAAATTGGTGGCAAGATTCCTTCAAAAATATCTTAACTTCCAATATAACCCTTTTTAAAACTAATACAAATGTTTGAAAATTCTTAAAATTAACAAAACCAAAATTCTAATCTCGAAAACAATTTCAAAAAACATTTCTGGCCTTCTTCCTCGTAAAAAAAACCTACGCGCCAGAAAAATATTATAATAAAAAAAGATTAATTTTCTTCCTCACTACACCATCGCGCGGCAGAAATGGTCTCCTAGCAACACGATCGTGTGGCGGGTTCGTGAACTACTTGATTAATCAAGATGGATCCCATAAAATAAATTTATAATGAGTGAAAATAAGTCGAAAAGAGAAATGAAATAACATGACAGCAAAATAGGGTACGTAATAAAACTAATGCAAAGATTAATATCATGTTAAGTTTCAGATATATTTTTGTTTTCCAAAGATGCAAACTACCAGGGAACCCCCTTAAATAGTTAATATCCTCGGGTAACAGCAACTAAACCGAACGTGCTGCCAAGGCAGCCATTAGGCCTACTAACACTCTACGAATATATATTAAAAAAGAAAAATTCACAAAATCACAACTAATATAATTAAATTACGAGATGGTAGAAAAAAAATGGGTGTGTGTACTTATGTACGCGCGTAAGAAGTTATACTTCTTTGGCATCATTAAAAAATAAAAAATAATTTAATAATATTTAGTATTAATTATGTTAAATAATAATATTTTAATTTATATCAATAAATAATACATACGGATAGTTAACCTCAATTATATTGTAGCACTTGAAAAAGTCTATAATCACAATTTGTTTCACTAATATTTACTAATAGTAAATAATATTAATCAAAATATTCAATTTAAATCACTACTGGGCCTGGATTCAGCAAAGGGAGCAAATAGTTGCGCCAGCGCAAGTTTGAAATATGTTCCAAATCCCTATTCACTAAAAGGAGCAGGCGCAATTTGAGAGCAAAGTTGCGCCTTTTATTTGCCACCACTCAAGAGTAGGCGCAACTATTAAATCATGATTGTCACTTCAATAAATTTAAATGGCGGCATATTATTGTATTGGCTTAAAATACAATTAGTTAGATAACTGAACTCCAATTAATAATGAATTAATTAAAATAACAAAACGTATGTCAAGCACAAAATTTGTTTCAATTTAGACAGTGGTAACATACAATTACGTACCGGTACCTTTTATTGTTTGATTTTTACATTCAAACAACGCAATGGCATTTCTTGCAGTATTACAAAACAAAGCTACTGACTGTGTAATATTCGTCTAGATCCAAAGAGGTTTGTATTCCTCCAAGTCCAAAGACATCTCGTCACTAAATATGGCAGTTAGTATAACTTTAAAATAAGTTTTAAAGTTTCTATAAACATTAATGTTTTATTAATGGAACTTAAACTTTAAACTAATAATATAAATAAATACAAAAAAATAATATTTTAATTTATATCAATAAATAATACATACGGATAGTTAACCTCAATTATATTGTAGCACTTGAAAAAGTCTACAAGCACAATTTTTTTCACTAATATTTACGAATAGTAAATAATATTAATAAAAATATTCAATTTAAATCACTACTGAATATAATTTATTAGCACTTATATAATTCGCACTTGTATGAAACTAAAACACGTGTTGTGAATGTAGAAACTAGAAACACGTGGATACATATTATATATATGAAAACAGTGATCAGAGGCGACGAGCGCACCAACATGCGCGACTAGCAGAGGTTCTATTTCTATTTTGTTGGTAGCTTTTTTTTTTCGAGACTTAAGGCCCTGCCTACCCATAAATGCACGGTTCTAAACAAAAGAATTTAAAACAAAATATATTTAATAATTCAACATTGTTGTTTTTTATTTATTTTAGTAACATATCTGGGCAACTTTCATAATTCTTATGGAATTTTCAAACCATGCTAAAAATAGTTATTGAAATATTTTCATTAAAATGTTTCCATTTCAATGCATTTTAAATGGGAAAACAAAAATTATTAATGGATTTATTTATTTTCTTTGTACAATTAAGCTAGAGCGTTTGTTTATAACATACTATTTAATGAATAATTTCTTTTTCTTTTTAGACATATTTTTTAATTTGGGTTAGCTTCAATAATCACGACGATATTGAGCTCTAACGACTCCCAAGTCGACTCTCTAGTCAAAATACATGGTTTTAAATACAACTTTTCCTTCTGCAACTAGTTGTCATAGCTGATAATAGGTGCCGTTAGTATGATCTTTACCCATTTACAAGCTAGTATCATTTTGCAAGCGTTGGCTAACCTGCTGTATCGGAATGCAGGCGGCAATGGAGGGTTAAACTAATCTCTGTGACCTTCTTGAGTCAAAGAAACATTAATACCATGTACGTTAGGATAAGAAGGGCCAATGTCCAATTATGAAAATTTGCGTAATTAAATATAAACAATTAAACATCTTAATATATTCAGTAACTAAAATACTCACAAAGTGTTAACTGCTGTGTGAATAAATATAGTTGGTCCCTACTTACTTCAATGAGAGTATTACTCTAGTGATACATTATTTACAAAGAAAAAACCACATGCTTTTCCATACACAAAGTTTTATGACATTAGTCCTTATTTAACTGAGACAGTAAAACATGTACAATTCTTCACTCTTATCTTATATTCTTTCTTGAGTTTTCTCATTCTTTAGCACTACACGTTGTAATAATAAGTGTTAATATTCAAAGTAAATGAAAACTACTGTACATTGAATTTTTAATCCACTATTATAATAAATAAAAATAAACATTCCTGCTAATATCAAACATAGTTATTTTAAATAAAATTTGGTCTAAATGTAATTTGGAGACGTTCTCAGTATAATTTTATATGCTAGTTTTTATTTTACGGTCTAGGATTTGACTCTCATTGGACTTTGGAATAAGCTATTTTTCAAAAAGTTAATGAACAAAGTTTTTGGTAGTCAAGATGTGAAAATGTTAATTTTATTTTATTAGCGTGTTAAATGTGATTACTTTTAATTTGAACCTGTTGCATTCTCGCAGTTTGTGCGCTCGTTTCGGAAGAAATGTATCGAATCCCGAACAATAAGTACCCACGGTGATTACTTTTTATATAATTAACAATATGTGACCTTTGTTGCTTTCGAACAAAATCCAAGGGATTGTATAAATTTTGAGGTGGAGAAGTATTTACAAAATATTATTTTATATCCTTGTGAATAACAAGTTTATGAAGAAAGGGCGCACAAAGAAAATCAAAGATATAATTGATTATTTAACTTATTGTAGTAAAGGGTAAGTTTTTTTAATGGTATGCATATTACTGGCGCTTAGGCTATCTGTATCTACTAATTTAAGTACAATGGATGAGCAGCGATACTATTTTATTTACTGTAGAAATAATATCAAAATTAAGATACAAATAAATACTTCTATATAACAATGTAGCGATTATTCTGATATTTCAAGTAATTTTTTTTTTTAAAAAAAGCTCTTAGCTGAAAGTAAATGTTACTAACACTCTGTAACGCACTTATTGTATGTTCAAAAGCTCTTGTGCCTTGGCCGAGTTCGTATCACGCTAGTACTAAGTAATTTCAACCTAACAGGGAATCGAACTAGTCAAGTTATTGAGCTGATTAATTTACGCACTCAGTGCTCAGTCATAGCACTTTAGAAATATTGACCACGACATGAAGCCGATGATAAGTAAAATATATTTAAAACCATTAGAGTTAATGAACTTTTGTGTTCCCTATGCCATAAAGTAAGTAAGTAAGTATTTGATAACCGACCGCCTCTGTTGTATAGTGGTCAGATTTACTGGCTTCAGATACTGAAGTCCCAAGTTCGATCCCCAGTGCCCCTAATTGTGTTTGTGAAGCAGTGGGTCTGAAACGGAACCAAAATCAACCTCGTGAGGACAAATGAGGAGCTTCTTGAATGAATAAGTAGCGCTTCAGTCTAGAAAACTGAGATAGAAGTCTGGAGGGCTCGTTGTGCTAACCACATGGCACCCTCAGCTTGAAAATGTTGGCCCTATCTTTGCCAACATACGGCAGCCTCTCGATTGGTATAGCCTTGCAGGCTGACACCATGGAGATATTACTCAAGTTAAATTCTACCAATAGGATAAAAAATTATTCCCAAAAACATTTATTTCTGGAAAATTGTGTAAATCCTATAGATGTTTGAAAACTGTAAACACCGTATTAAATAACAGATACCCACTTCAGTGGCTGAGTGGTCTAAGGTTTCACTACAGTGTTAAATTGGCCTGCTGATAGCGGAGCACTTGGGGTGCAAATCCTGGTCGAGTCTATTGAGGGTAGTTTTTCCTAAATTGTTTCCCCATCTTCCAAAATAAAAATGCTGGTAGATAACCTCTCAAATGCTTCTTTCCTCATTACCACCCAATTAGATTATCATATATGCGTATAACATGACGTGGTAATATCAGTAATAAAAATAACATATATTTATAGTCAAAATTGTTATAGTCTTCGAAATGAAACCGCTTTTAAAATATGTTATTGCCTCCTTAGCCTTTAAATTTTAAAAATTAGCCAAAGCACAGTGGCCAAATTTAGCACATTAAATTTTAGTTATTTTTTATTTTACCTGCTTACTAATAAACTCAAATAAATGGTACGAAAAAATCGTAAGCTACATACTATCTCGTATAGGTTATTTATTTTAGTTAGTGACAAAACCTTCAAAAATAAGTTATCTCTAATCTTACCTTAAATAAATTTTTCTCTGATAAATAAGTGTACATTATTATTTATCACTACCCTCACCAGATATTTATTTGAAAAAATTTCAATAGTGGTACAACAGCATTAACCTGGAGTCACGTGACACTTTGATATGCTAATTACTCAAAATGGGTACGGGTACAAAACTTTCTCTTTGTGGTACAAAACGGTACAGAACTAGTACAAAACTTTGGCATGAAAAAAATTCAAAAGTGGTACAACAGCATTAACCTGGAGTCACCACGTTGATATGCTAATTACTCAAAACGGGCACGGGTACAAAACGGTACAAAACTAGTACTAAACTTTGGCATCAAAAAGGTTCTAAATTCAAAAGTGGTACTACAGGTTAATGGACGTCTAGCTGACTGGAATGAATAAGCTAATTTTTCTGCTCGAGAGTGTGATTGTATCTTGACGTTATGTCTCCCCACGTTTAGTCAAACTTGGTCGCCTACACACTTTACGGTCCGGCACTACACTTCTTATCTCTCTCAATTCTTGGAAAAAAGTTTGCTTGCTGCCTTTACTGATTACCGGTCGTGGTCGCCGGTCTCCCAATTGTTTAAACAAACCAGTAATTCTGCCAACCTGATGGCTGGAATCCACCAGTTTGTATAACGTTAGCAACGCCATCTATTTTAGAGCTGAAAGCTCAACACACCGCCAGAGAGGGTAGGCAGGGCCTTAATGTTACTTTTGTGTTACAGTGATGCGCGCGCATCTTAAAATTTCACTCTCATCATTTTTTCATAACGCGCCTAAAGAAGTATAACTTCAATAATAATAAAAACTAGGGGATTATTGAAAATCCTCACATTATAGATAGATCCACTGACGTTTTGGTTCTTAGAATCTATACCATCTTGACTTTCAGTCAGGATTCTAACCCTTGTGACCATCAAACGGACTAGATGATCTTGACATTTAGATTGTGTGGCTCACCTCAGCTGGTTAGTTTGTTGGTTTTAATCTTATAGTGAAATTAACAATCGAGTTGTAAAAATTTATATAAATTTGGAGATATCTGTCGTTTTCCTGTGACACAACCATGCAACTTATTTAAGTGGCTGATTATTTTTATAACTGAATGAATGTATCAATGAGTATCAAGACAAATTGATATTTCTAGACTTTAGGTTAAGAGTATTGATTAATTATTTAGTTTTACTTCGTTAGTTTCTGTTTGTTTAGTTTTCTGAGGCCATGTTTTCGTTTTAGAGAACTATAATATTTAGGTCATATAAATGTTACCTAAAAGAAAAGTGATCCCTCTTTGTGTTGTCAGCCAGTCAAACACAAACACACACACAATATTATTAAATACAGCTTAACTTGTGTATAGTTAGTTACACAGCAATATTATTGACTTGGAAAACAACGTTGAAAGGAAGACACACTTTTCAACTATAGGAAGAGTTGAAACTAGGACTGTAGTAGCTGGGAGGTGTCATGACATGACTGGAATATGTATTCTATTGTCCCCCAGTTTGAGGTAGAGTCAGAGCACTTGTGTAAATTAGTAAGAAGAAATGTTTGATAAAAATGATAGACTTGAGCTATAATGACTCTGTTAGACCTTACACAATTACGACTAACAACATCGCACCATGTATTATAGTTTATAATAAAATTCTCAAATTTGGGTCAATGCTCTTATCCGACAGTCCCTCCCTCAAATAAGTCATCCTGACTAAATGCCTAAAGAGAGGAGAGTGGGTGGCGGCAAAATGTATATAAAAGTATACATACGTTCATTGTCCTTAATTATTATATCAATGTCGTATTGGTCCCAATAATGAGGTCACTAGGCCATTTAAAGGATACTTAACACAAGGTTTATTAGCGTTTTGATCTAAAGGAGGGTTATGCGGAGGCCTATTAGGATTTAAAAAAAGCAACAACGTACGTCTTTAAAAGAGGTCTCACTTTAGAGAAATGCCCTGTATGCCTGGCTCTAATGGAGACATCTATTGACAACATGATGAACTAAAAGCCACTCTACTAATGAGTTGTTTCCTAACGATACCAACTTAATTCCCACAACGGACAACTGACAAGGCAAATTTAGATTAATATCGTCAGCGCACGTGACTGAGAGTCGCCTCGTAAAAAGACCATAAAAAATAATGTTAGTTATGATTTATTTTACAAACAACAAATAGTTAAACATTTTAAAATAAAAAATCGGTGTTTTGTTTAAGAGATTTTTTTATCCTTAATTTGAATCTAAATTTTAAACTACTTTCTCTTAAATGAAAACATGAGCTTTGTAATCTAATGAAATTTAAATTGAATCGAGGCTGGGAAGAATAAAAATGATATTTCAGAACGTGCTCAGCACGGACACAGGTCAAAGGCCTTTTAATAACCAACCAGTTAAAACAGTTTGAATTAAACTGTCCACATTAGGTTATTTTTAATGTCACAAACTTTGTGTCTTCAAATCTGAGTAGTGTTACCGATTATTTTTTAATTTCCTTTCATATTTTATTTGTGAATTCACTTGATGGGCCTGGCATGGTCGTCTCAGTGACAAAGAGTTTAACTGATGCACTCAGCTCTAGCCCGAGACGTTGGTATTCGGTTCGCATCCCGGGAATGGTGCATATAGACTGATTTACCCTTCCTAGGTGAATAATTACGTTAACATTACCTTTCCTCACACGGCATACTTAGATTGGTGTACATGGCTGATATTCTGAACTACCATTATTTCAGTAATACTCTATATTAAGATTAGCAGGCCTCCCAACTGACTAAACAATCTCTAAATTTACCTTTATTTTATTCAACGCGGAGTTATATTGACTGTTCAGTACAAAGGTTAGGTGCAAGTATGGTAGTTTATATAAAATACATCAACATTAGCGAGGATAGAGGATAGTAAAACCATCCCAGCACAGCCAGCTGGGACTCGAATCACGACCTCCCTGAAAATTGAGATGCGACTTAAACACCTTAGACCATTCGAACAACTTTGCGGGCTTGTATTGTTATTGAAATAAACCCGTGCCTCTAAATATTACAATAGTATTTCCCGTGAGAGGTTAAATCTAGTCCGGACTAACAAACTAAGTTTAAATCAATCTTTAGCCACGGTATGTTCCCTGGAATCGAAAGAGGACCGTCTAGAGTCAGTTCACTCTCCAAATCACGGGCTGGGTTAAGTGGGAGAGGGCGTTAGAGAGCCATGCGCTCAGAGTGTGTCAATATTATCGTATGCGGCGCCAAGCTCGACAACAAATCAGGATGACATCACAGAATTTATTAATACAAGGGAGTGGGGAGGTGTAAGGTGCACTGGTGGACACGCATACTAAATGTCAAGCTCATATAGGCTGGTTTTAAGGGGACAATGTGTATCTAGAATAGTTTTACCTAGATTGTTTTGGAATTAAATGCTAATACATTTTAATTTAATTTATTTTTTCTATATTTAACATGTACTTTCTAAACTAACTGGTCATATCACAAGAACAATACTTACAAACTAACATAATTATATAACAAACACAGTACCCAGTCCCCCGACCATTAATTCATCACCATGGAAGGGAAAAAACCCGTATTTCACAAATAATATTTTTTTGACCATGAAGGAATCCAACTCAAGACTCTTAGCTCAGTAGAAAGACACGCTACCCACTAAGCTGACGGGCACTATCTATTGACAGATCAGAACACATCACAGACACAGTTTATATTTAGTCCAGTAGCAGCCCTGGTGCAGGTTAGTGGTACCAACCTGATAGGCCTTAATTACCCTGAAGGTTCAGGTTTTGTGGTACCAACCTGATAAGCCTTGAGTACCCTGAAAGTGCAAGCGGAGAGAGCCAGGTTGTAGTTGGTACTGCTCAGGTTGAAGTACTGAGCCTGTACTGAGGTACTGCACGTTCCGGGAGTTGGTCCTCCTGACGAGGAACAAGGTAAGTATTGATAGCTGGCCACAAACCCGCGACCAGACGAGGTCTGAGACGTCACGAACAACAGGTCACTGAAACCGCTTGAAGATAGGTCCAGGATAGCTGAAAAACAAGGACAGCACATCACTTACAGATTAACTTAACCTAAGACAACATAATATAACAATATATTTCCAGGGTGACCTGGCGGTCTAGGGGTAAGGTGTCAGACTTCTGTGCTGGCGGCCGGGGTTCAATCCTCAGTCTCGGCACAGATTTATCTGATTACCAAACCCTTCCTTCACCTCTGACAAGGCATCTTGTGAATGTGGGGAATGCCAGGCCTCCACCGTGGTTCGGATTCCACGTTAAACTGTAGGTCCTTCATTTCATCTCACAATCACCCTACCATTACACATTAGCGTAAGTGCGTATAACCCGAACGGGTAGTAAGACGCGGTGCTAATAATAATAATAATAATAATAATAATAATAATAATAATAATAATAATAATAATAAATATATTTCCACTCCATTATCACAAACAATCGCGACGGAACGAGCTCACACATAAACAACAAATGGGAATCAACAGTGGTTCGGATACAGTCTTCCGCGTGTTTCAATTAGGTTAAATAGGATTTTAAAGCGACATCGAGACACGGGGGTCAAACCCAGGACCTTTAACTTTGTGCACCAATGCTCTATCCCAGGTATTGTCTTGTTCTGAGGGTCATTATTCACTCTGTCCCAATCTACGAGGGAAGAATGACCTTGAAATGGGATAGTTCATGGATAGCTGTGCCAAAGTTTTCAAAGTTAAGCCCATCAGTAAACAAAACTCAACTGATTTATTTTTAACAAAAATGAGCATACCTTATATATTACTCTCTCCAAATATCCATTTCGAACAAGATTAAAATCAGTTATTAGTAATTTTATGGGGGGGGGAAAAAAAGTACAGCCATAGAACATCTAAATATCAAGTGTGAACAAAATTTATCAGTTTCTGTTGTGACTACAGACAGACATAGGGACAGACAGGCAAATAGAATTGTAAAATCCACTTTTTTTTTAGTTCGAAGTCAAATAAATCGTCAAGATTCGACAAAATCTCGAGGTCAAACACCCTACAATATTCTCTCTATATGAGAACTTGTGAACATTTTAAGATATGTAGTTAAGTATGTTAATCAGTTAGAGCCCTTAAAGAATCCAATACAAGGAGAGAATGATCCCACTGTCGATTATAGCATCGTAAGAGCTCGCTTCACTCACCGGGGGTTGGGAAATAGTCCCGCAATATCTGTAGAAGCCGTTGATTAAAATGTAGTCACTAGTGCAGTTATTACTGACCGCCAAGTTGAACACAGCCATTGTCAGTTGAACTTGACAATAAGTGGATATCTTCTGGAACCTGGAATAGATGGATCAGGGCATTTTAGGGAAGTACAGTTTTGGACAATCGCTGGACTAAATACCAAATAATCATCTAACAGTTAAATTTAATAAACCTTCCCATCACTGGCAAACTACAATCCGATTTTCATAGTAAAAACCTTTTTGAAAAAACTTATATTTTTTGCTGCCATCAATAATTTATTGTAGCATGTTACTAAACTATCAAAAATGACAGCTTTAGATCACACTACTTGACGTATGAATACGTTAAAGTAGATCCAGTAACTCTTCTGGCTGTCAGATAGAGATCTTCCTGTGAAAATTGGACTGTAGATTAGACGAGCTTGACATTTAGTCCACGCACACAGTGATGTGAGCTTCACATAATATTACCTATAGTTGCACCGAAGATTGGCTGGGTAAGAATTGGGATAGTTCGGAGACTGGATACTTCCCTGAACTGCACTGATCACTTGGCAGGTGGTTGTTTTCGGCGTGGGGCACAACATCTGACCCGGGATGCTCCAAAGGAACTGCTTGGCCATGCGAACCCAATTAGAAAAGTTCCATTTCCAACATTTATTATTGTTCTGGAACAACGAACGACGGGGTCTGATCACAGGATCGATCCTAATATCAGATCTTCCGAAATAGGTTTTAACCCTCGTAGCGTCATCGATGTAACTATCTTCAAAATACTCATCACTGTTCCTCATTTCTTTCGGGGAATTTTCGAGCGCTTGATAAAATATTGGTTTATATGTACTATCAAAATTCGCGTCAGCATCATTTATTTCTTGAGAGAACGTCTTTTTCTTATAAACTTTGTCCCAGCAACGTTTCTAAAGACCAAACCCAGATCTTTCCCCATGAACGACCAACTGTTTGAGTTACTGTTCGTGGCAGAGTTGTCTCCACCACCCCAAATGGAAGAGAAGCACTTTCTCTTGAAGAACCTCGATTATGAACCCTCTGAGATTCTGCTGCTGACTACCGTTCATCGTGTACCTCAGCACCTTGTTCTGCTGGTTCGAGCTGAAAGTCGTCGTCAGGACCGTGTCTGACTGACAGCCACAGATTTGCTGCCCGTCCACCTCCAAGTAGCCACCATTACAGCCGGAGTATCTGTCTCCATCACCCACCCAGAAATACTTCATCTTCATACGGAGTCTGCAGATGCTACTGCTGGACCTCTGGATGGTGTATATGCAATCAGAATTCAACGAACTGCTGTTCGGAAACCCAGGGCTGGCTATGAAGAAAAACTTGTCACTGTATGCTTTTCCACAGCAGGTTGGTAAGTTTATGTTTGAAGATGGGCTGTAGTTTGAATCAGGGTACAGATATGAGGAGGGTGTGCTGGTAAGCATCGGGAACCGTATCTTCATTGGCGGGAATGGAGTAACCGGATAAATCTGAGTGGTTGACTCAGATGGTTCATACATAGACCCACATGGTACCTGAGTGACCAAGATCTTGAACCCCTTAGCTGTTCTGGAGCTATCCGAGATGAACCTGACTACGAGTTCTCCAGAGAAGCCCTGGTAACGTCTTATTCCAGTGACATTACCGCAGAGGACTTCTCTACCTTCAACCTCAAGGCGGTCCTTGACACATCCTGTGGAATGTTCCAATGAGAACTCCAGAAAGTTGAACTGCAGCTCGCATACGTCCTTCATCGAGGGTCTGATGATGTAGACGCAATATACGTTGTTCGGGTACCGACACATATCTTCGGGACTGCCAATGAGGAACTGTTTGGTGCTATAGATTCTACTGCACGTGGACTGGGGTTGACTGGAGTTTCTGGTTGCGCAGTCAATCTGACGCACATTGAGGTCAAACCCTGTACCTTTGCAGGAGGAACCACTTCTAGAAAATGTAAAACATACGTTATATACCTTATTTTTATATGCCATGATACTTCTTGATAAAGCTAGGCAGCTTAAATTAAGTCTAACATGATCATATAAGAAAGTCACAAATTAGGTGCTGCTTAAAATAAATAAAAATTAGTGTCATAACTAGAATCCAACTTTGTATTCAAATTCAAATATCCAGAATGTTTTACTAGAAAATAAAAAATCAGTATACATACTTAGAAATCAGCTTTTAAAATATGTGTGTGTGTGTGTGTGCAATTCATTGACTGTGTTAGGAGGGTAACACCTAAGTTTTAGATTGAAATACTTGTTAGTAAAATTGTGCTTAGCATGTGAAAGCAAGAGTGTTTGATAAAACTTGTCTATTTCTAGAATGCTTATACATGCTTTCCGCTTAAATTTGATTTGTACTACTTGGAGAAACGAAATTAAATTTATAAAGTTCCTTAAAACGTAGAGCATCTTATATAAAGTTAGGGAGAGATCCAGTCAGTTCAGGCTAAGCCATTTGGTATGATGAAGCTTATAGATAAGATAATTAATTAATTGTGTTTCTTATATTAATTTATGTAGAGTTACTCTGCACGTTAAATTAAATAAATGCCACTTGTGCTGTAGCGGGTAGATCCTTAGGTGGAACGAACGAAACAAAAGCGACTCACTTAAAGGAAATAGTGAAAGTGTCGAAGTTGAAAGGGAAGGTTCTCACGCCTTGCAGATGTCCGCACAGTCTCTCTCCTCCGAACTCAAGGTAGTCCTGTTCACAGTCCGCCAAATAGAAGGAGTTGAATGTCACCTCCAGCTGACAGGTGGCTGAAGATCGCGCCTCCACGGTGTAACTGCACAGCATGTTGGCTGGATAGTGTCCTGGGTGGCCAGGTGACGTCACACGGAACTCAGACGTTCTGTACACTCCATTACAAACTCCTACTGATGCTGATACCTACCGGCAACAGTTAACACTACATATTAGTTACATAAACATTGTGCATTATTTAAAAACCTTGACCGGTCCAGAGTTTCAATCTTAATTTGTTCCTCTTTGATTCCTAAAAGAATCCAACGTGATTTCTTGATCAGTCCTTTCCAGTCATAATATTCCTGAAGTGACATACACATTTTAGTTGTTAATAATAATAATAATAATAATAATAATAATAATAATAATAATAATAATAATAATAATAATAATAATAATATTAGCACCACGTCTTACTACCCGTTTGGGTTATACGCTTTAAGTACTAATTACGCTAATGGGTTAGACATTGGGAAGGTTGAATTAGAGGAAGTGAACCCGCATTTGCGTGGAGGGAGAGTGGAAAACCATTTAGGAAAAAAAAAAAACAGTTCACCCGACCGAGATTCGAACCTAGATCTCCCCGTCCTCAGCAGTCGGGCTCAACACGACTAGCGCGTTAGCCAACTACGCCACCGAGGCGGGTAATAATAATAATAATAATAATAATAATAATAATATCTAGCACCACGTCTTACTACCCGTTCGGAGTATACGCGTTAAGTACTAATTACGCTAATGGATTAGGAATTGGGAAGGTCGAATTAGATGAAGTGAGCCCGCATTTGCGTGGAAGGAGAGTGGAAAAACATTTAGGAAAAACCCTTCACAGTTCACCCGACCGAGATTCGAACCTCGATCTCCCCGTCCTCAGCAGTCAAGCTCAACACGTCTAGTACGTTAGCCAACTACGCCACCGAGGCGTGTCATTTTAATTGTTAAAATATCAAAGTGTTAAAACAAATCCTACTCATAAATTTCTTTAAATTGCATATTCACTTTGTCTCTACCAGCAGGTAAATAAAACTAACGTAAGAGATAAGATAAAACATTAATACCGTTGATGTTTGTACAGATACTTAATGGAGTTACCAGCACCCTGGACCTCTTACGTTTCTAGGCTACGTTAGCAACATAATATGTCAAACGTAGCTGTGATATTAATCACTACATGAATGCTAAAGTAAGTTTCATGTGTCGTTCAAACCAAACTTTCTAAAAGGATCTCAGAAGTCAGCGCCTACAACGAATGACAACTCAACGCTTTTAAAGGAAGAAAAGGAATAGCTCACCTTGCGAAGCCTCTTATTCATATTATGACTATACCTCCCTTCTTCCGATGACGAATATAAATACTCACTCTAGTATTTGATATTGGACAGAATTTATTAGCATTTCAAAATATAAATTTCCTTGTTTCCTATCCTAGATAAACATATTATTTCACGGACTTTTTTAATCTACATCATGGCTATTTTTGTAAATAAACCATTTATCCTAAGTTGTAGACGATTTAAAACAAAGTGTTAAAAAAAAATACTGTTGCTAAAAATATATATAACAATGTGGGATGGTATTTAAGCTATTGTGGTCTTTGTTTCAATGTTATATCCTTAAAACATGCTAATAAAACCTAAATAAAAGAACATTGGACATTCTATCTTGACTTGCCATGACGTCACAGAAAAACCATACACCCAAACGTGTCGATTGTCCCTGTGGCGTGAGTTTTACCTCAAGACTTTCCTTGACACAAAGTGTATCGGGTAAGTTATCACAGAACAAACAGTCGACCTGATGACATCCTCCCACAGAGTCCCTGAGGCGAACAAGTCGGCTCTCATTGACGAACAAATTGGTTTGTTTCCCTCCCACCCCTCGTGTTGACACATTAATATGAATGAACTCTCCCAAACCTTTCTTACAGCTGGAACATTTCCCATCCGGGATCACAGATGAAAGAATAGCTACCGATGATGTTTCTATTATCCTCTCTGCTACTAGCAAACACAACACTGGACCAGTAGTATATATAACCGTATGTCATCTCTGCTACTAGCAAACACAACACTGGACCAGTAGTATATATAACCGTATGTCCTCTACGCTAATAGCAAACATAACACTGGACCAGTAGTATCTATAACCTATATCCTCTCTGCTACTAGCAAACACAACACTGGACCAGTAGTATATATAACCGTATGTACTCTATGCTACTAGCAAACACAACACTGGACCAGTAGTATATATAATCGTATGTCCTTTATGCCACTAGCTAACACAACACTGGACCAGTAGTATATATAACCGTATGTCATCTCTGCTACTAGCAAACACAACACTGGACCAGTAGTATATATAACCGTATGTCCTCTACGCTACTAGCAAACACAACACTGGACCAGTAGTATATATAACATATGTCCTCTATGCTACTAGCAAACACAACACTGGACCAGTAGTATATATAACCGTATGTCCTCTACGCTAATAGCAAACATAACACTGGACCAGTAGTATCTATAACCTATATCCTCTATGCTACTAGCAAACACAACACTGGACCAGTAGTATATATAACATATGTCCTCTCTGCTACTAGCAAACACAACACTGGACCAGTAGTATATATAATCGTATGTCCTCTCTGCTACTAGCAAACACAACACTGGACCAGTAGTATCTATAACCGTATGTCATCTCTGCTACTAGCAAACACAACACTGGACCAGTAGTATATATAACCGTATGTCCTCTCGCTACTAGCAAACACAGCACTGGAGCAGTAGTATAAATAACCGTATGTCCTCTACGCTACTAGCAAACACAACACTGGAACAGTAGTATATATAACATGTCCTCTATGCTACTAGCAAACACAACACTGGACCAGTATTATATATAACCGTATGTCCTCTATGCTGCTAGCAAACACAACACTGGACCAGTAGTATATATAATCGTATGTCCTCTATGCTAAACACAACACTGGACCAGTAGTATAAATAACCGTATGTCCTCTACGCTACTAGCAAACACAACACTGGAACAGTAGTATATATAACCATATGTCCTCTATGCTACTAGCAAACACAACACTGGACCAGTAGTTATATATAACATATGTCCTCTCTGCTACTAGCAAACACAACACTGGACCAGTAGTATATATAACCGTATGTACTCTATGCTACTAGCAAACACAACACTGGACCAGTAGTATATATAATCGTATGTCCTTTATGCCACTAGCAAACACAACACTGGACCAGTAGTATGTATAACATATGTCCTCTCTGCTACTAGCAAACACAACACTGGACCAGTAGTATATATAACCGTATGTCCTCTCCGCTACTAGCAAACACAGCACTGGAGCAGTAGTATATATAATCGTATGTCCTCTACGCTACTAGCAAACACAACACTGGAACAGTAGTATATATAACCGTATGTCCTCTCTGCTACTAGCAAACACAACACTGGACCAGTATTATATATAACCGTATGTCCTCTATGCTACTAGCAAACATAACACTGGACCAGTGTATATATAACCGTATGTCCTCTCTGCTACTAGCAAACACAACACTGGACCAGTAGTATATATAACCGTATGTCCTCTATGCTACTAGCAAACATAACACTGGACCAGTATTATATATAACCGTATGTCCTCTATGCTACTAGCAAACACAACACTGGACCAGTAGTATATATAACCGTATGTCCTATGCTACTAGCAAACACAACACTGGACCAGTATTATATCTAACCGTATGTCCTCTATGCTACTAGCAAACACAACACTGGACCAGTAGTATATATAACCGTATGTCCTCTATGCTACTAGCAAACATAACACTGGACCAGTATTATATATAACCGTATGCCCTCTATGCTACTAGCAAACACAACACTGGACCAGTAGTATATATAACCGTATGTCCTCTCCGCTACTAGCAAACACAGCACTGGAGCAGTAGTATAAATAACCGTATGTCCTCTACGCTACTAGCAAACACAACACTGGAACAGTAGTATATATAACATGTCCTCTATGCTACTAGCAAACACAACACTGGACCAGTATTATATATAACCGTATGTCCTCTCTGCTGCTAGCAAACACAACACTGGACCAGCAGTATATATAATCGTATGTCCTATATGCTACTAGCAAACACAACACTGGACCAGTAGTATAAAAACCGTATGTCCTCTACGCTACTAGCAAACACAACACTGGACCAGTAGTATATAACCGTATGTCCTCTATGCTACTAGCAAACACAACACTGGACCAGTAGTATATATAAACGTATGTCCTCTCTGCTGCTAGCAAACACAACACTGGACCAGTAGTATATATAATCGTATGTCCTATATGCTACTAGCAAAACACAACACTGGACCAGTAGTATAAATAAACCGTATGTCCTCTACGCTACTAGCAAACACATCACTGGAACAGTAGTATATATAACCGTATGTCCTCTCTGCCACTAGCAAACACAACACTGGACCAGTAGTATATATAACATATGTCCTCTTGCTACTACCAAACACAACACTGGACCAGTAGTATATATAACCGTATGTCCTCTCTGCTACTAGCAAACACAGCACTGGAGCAGTAGTATATATAACCGTATGTCCTCTTTGCTACTAGCAAACACAACACTAGACCAATAGTATATATAATCGTATGTACTTTATGCGACTAGCAAACACAACACTGGACCAGTAGTATAAATAACCGTATGTCCTCTATAGTAAAATACACTTGTTACCTCTCAGGTTGGACGGAGGTTACATTTACCCGAAGATAGGGCGGTAACCCACATAACCTAATGAAGCGTAGTTTATATAGTTTGGTGGTCAAGTCAACAGATGCGTCCGTCTCATCCGGTTTGACTGTGACAGAGAGGTTTGGCTTCAAATATTCTAAATTCACCCTCTCTCGTCCTTACCCCATCAGTGTGAATGTTCGGATAGGCCGGACGGAGGACACGGGGCATAAATTGTAAAGCACACTAACCGTTTAGCCAACGATTCAAATAGTGTTTTAACAAGTGTATGGATGCCTTCAACGTCGGTTTATTTGATTATAAATTTATTTTATAATTCAGTAAAATTAGGTGATAATTAGATTTATTGATTATTATTTAGACTACATAAACATATTGGACTGGACCTTAAATAAAAAAAACCATTGAACATGACTGTACTGACCTGGCTGACTTATATCAGTGGATAGAGACTCCAATTATTAAATTAATACCTTTTTGTTTGACTTTGTAACTCATTATTTGCCTGTCAGGACCGTTGTAAGACCATTAAGTAAACCCACTTCATTACACCCAGCTGGGATACGAACCCGATCTTGCCGTCACCTGAATACTAGACAAGACGAGACTAGCGACTTTGTCCACGTGCCCACTGCTCCGTGTTCCTCAACCAGTCCACAATAAATCTTAGAGCTAGAAACGTTCATTCGTGGCACAGAACTAAACCTCCCAGACCCGTCGGCTTTTGTTTTATTTACTACAAGATACTTCAATATATTCAAAATGGCCGTATATTGTTCTGTTGTGTTGATTAGATCATTTAGGACTTTGGGAAACATTTAAATACCATACATAGCGTGGAGGAGTGCGATTATAAAGTTTTAATCAAAGGTTGATGTTGAAATGTAATTGAAATTGATCAAACATGTTATTTTATTTTCAATCAATGTACTAATTACAAAGTAGATATACAACACCTGATTACGAATATATGAATTACAACATTTACAGGTCAACGCAGTAAAATCACATTTGAATGACACGTTATTAATTATTTTTGCTATTTTTTAATACCCCTCAAGATTTAACATATAATCTGTATATAAATGATAAAATTTTAAATGTATGATACAAGTATGCTTTTGTTTAGATGTAAATGTCACAAATCACAATACATTATTTACAAACTGATTTGATACAGTTTTCAAATTGGATCTCATGTAATTAGTAATATTAAATTTATGCAAAATTTAACTACAAGTTTAGTAAATTCCTATTAATTAAATCCTTTATTAAATAATAATCACGTAATTAATAATTTCAAACACCCTTATCTCTCTTCATATAATAAATAATTAACTAAAACAAATGTATTACATTCTATAACTAACCATAATAAGGAGGGGTGCAATATACTCTTTATAAACATAGATTCATCCAAGTAATCTCCAAATTCACATTTAAAACAAAATAAATGTTATAATTTGAAGGTTTTTACTATGTGTACTTCATGCAAATATCTTAAAATGTATCATAAAGAGTATAACATTTACTATCCGGACACCGGTAAGCCTAATCCTCTTAACCAAGAGGTAATCTCCCCTCCAATCCTAAAGTCAATCCACAAGGTCGTTATTCCTGTACAATCCTGTCAAGTTCCTCATTACATTTATTCATTTTTCAGGTTTTATCTATTTTTAAGTTTATTTAGTTTATTATTATTACTCCGTTACATTATACAAGTTTTATAATAGGGTTTTTCCTTGAATAAGATTTTTTATCTCTCAATTTAACTATTTGAATTTTAGATTATCCGAACCAACTCTATCCCTAAACAATTCGTTTAACCAGAGTATAGGCTTTGTCAAATCAGTTTATATTTTATTATGTATTATCTAAGATTTAATAAGGCCATTTCCATCCCCCTTGATAAAAAAAGTTTGATATTTTGGGGGGAATATTTTCTGAAGATTTTTTCCGCTTGAAGAAAGTTAAGTCCTTTTTTTACCCTTTACATCAACTTTTTCCCTACGAAGAATTTCAAAAGAGTCTTTGTGTAAACCTTGTTTAGAACGGAATCCCAAATGGGCTGACCCTTTGCCCAGCTTTACCAAGTTTCCATCAGCTTCTTACTCCTACAGAATACAATATTTTCAGTAATGGCCTTTCTTATCACGGCTATATCACCCATACCCCTTCTTACCCTCACCTTATAAAAGAAGGAACGTACATTGTTCCCCTTGTAAAAAAAGTTTCAATATGAGTTAAAAAATGTTTTATTGAGATATATTTAGAAAATATGTGGCACTTTTCTGTTTTCTTTATAGGTCGAAAATTCTGTAGGCCTATAAATACAAACTCCTCCCGTTTTATTTCAAAGGATGAAACTATTAGTTTATTGGCCGGCCTGGTTAAATACGCACATTTAAACTATTCATTTCGATGTAACAATATATTACCCAGTTTCGGGATATTTGCATTTACATTTACTAACATTGATTTATCAGCTTTGTTTGTGTATACATTTGGGATTTTAGCTTTCACTTTATAAACAAATCGCTATTTCAGTAAACGACTTTCAAACTAACTCAACTTACGATAGCAACCCCTAACACTATAAACACCTAATATTGCCAACAATAATTTTAATGTTATTTTTTGTCTCGAACCTTTTAGTACTTTAATTTACTACCCAACTGTGAACGAACCAGAGTCTACAGGATATGTTTCAGCTTCTCAGACCACTCAGCCACCAACCTCTCTTCTATTCTAATATATATATATATATATATATATATATAATTTAATATCTTGTGTTTTTATTATCGATAACTAGATTATTTCGTGAATATACAATACTTACAAACAGAAATTTCCCAGTCAGGATTCGAGCAAAGACAAAGGTCAGGCGGGTACACATCAGGGCTACTAGTACCTGGAATCTCCTGACTCCAGAGGCCAGGATTCAAAACCACCCACCTTCACAGGGAGTTGTTTTTTCTTTTGCGTCACAGTTTTTAAAACCCTATCCAGGACAATTCTTGTGGAGTCTATTAAAATTCACCATATTTAGCCTATTCGCTTGGACAGGATACATAAACTATTATCCGTCACTGGGTTATTCATCTTTATCATACTGTTCCCTTGGATTGTAAAAATAGAAAGATTTTTTTCGCGTTTAATGTTTCCATTCCAGCTTATCTCGAGAGATAGCACAGCATCCAAACCCCAGAACAATAATTTAGCATTCCTTGAAAAGAAACTGATCCAATATCCCGAAATGAACCTGCTACAACCTCTCCGGGAACCAATTCAAGTACTGCACTCTACCTGTGTCTGTGGGGTCACGGCGGGTCCTCCACTCCAGGAACCTCCAGGTACGTGTAGTTGAGCCTTCAGAAGGACGACCAAGGACCCCACCAGCAGGACCAATACAAGTCCGTTCATGATGGCAGCTTCTTCCAACACTGGACTGATCCTCAGTGCCCTTTTGACGATCCATTGTCATGGGGCGTAGCCCTTGGTGTCAACCTCTTCCTGTCGCTCTTATCTGTCGCTAGAGGCGTGCCCGTCACCTCACCTTGCCTCATTTACAGCACATACATGCTCACGCGGGAAAAACCGGAAGCTTAGTTTCAAAATGATGGGTTTTTTTCGTCTTTCAACACACGGGAGGAGGAAGTTATAGATATTAATAAATGGCCCACACTTACACGGAAGGAGAATGGGAAATCATTTAAGGTAAAACACGCTCAAGTAGACCTGCCCGGGATACGAAACCTGATCTCCCAGTTAACTACAATTATTTCTATTTCGAGATTACGTCTTATACCGTGCGACCACCGGTGCAGTTTGGATACTGTTACTATATCTCGTATTGTTGCAAGAGCTACATTCTACCGGGGTAGTTGAGTGCCATCAGACGCCTCAGCGCTCTCCACCACTCCTCAACGTGTCCGAGATGAACTGTAATTTCTCCGCTGGGATCGAGTCACGCCATCTTATCATCTTAACCTAATGTTTGTCGGGTGTTCACTTCCCATTGCGACTTCTTGGTAATGTACCGTAAGTAGGTGACGGTGTAGAGAGGGGGTGTTCTGACACTTCTTTACATTGACTCGGCCTTAACGGTGGTCGGGAGTGTTGTCGAGCCTGAATCAGACCCTTTAGTTCGAATCCGGGCTGACACGTGTAAATTGAGCCTAGCATGATCCAGGGTGCTAATACCCCCCAATCTCTATTTATGAACTGTCTGCAAATGTTTATAAGGGTTTTATTTGTTTTATAATTTATTTATTTTTACTATTTGCCTTGCTACCCACCCAGTCTTAATACCTTGAATTACATTAATAAGCAATAGATATATGTAGTCACATTTGCGTGAAGAGAGAGAGAGAGAAGAAGGAAAACCGTTTAGTAAAATACATTCTTAGTAGCCTACATACCCTGCTGAGATTTTATCTCTGACTTTCCCCGTCCTCGACAAACCAGGCAACCCGCCTGACATCTAGTTTACGTTCAAATTATGGTAAAAACTTTAAATTACCGCCAAGATCCGAAACACGGAAATGGTAGCCCAGTTTAGTAAGAAGAGCCTTTTAGAAAATACTAACATATTTTATTATGGTCAACTTTGATAATATTTTACCGTTTTATTGTTATTTTATAGTTATTGACAATATCCATCAAAAGTGACAGCTGTAGACCCCATGACTTGACGTATTAACACGTTAAAGTAGGTCTAGTAACTGTTATAACTGTCAAATGAGTTTCTTACTATGAAAATTAGACTGTACCAATAATTTCAAGCATTTGATTTTTAAAAATATACCTTCTATATAGCTCAGTGGTGAGAGAGGCCAACTACTGCTTCTAATTCGTACATTACCTTGCATAAAGAGACAAGCTACACACTCAGGAGACCTTGGTTCTATTCCCAGGTGAACTCTTATACATGGGGTAATTTTATAGCTCAGATATTAGAATTCATTGCATATTTTATATTGCACATAAGTCAATTCCTGGTCTCTGTGATGTAGAGCTATGTTTAGAAAGTACACTTCGGATACTCAACCTAGATAATGTATTCGAACTTAATTAATTTGTCAAATATTGTGGTCTTTATATTTTTCATATTGGTTGAACTCCCCCCAAAGTTCCAGATTCCACACCGGCCGGTAGATTTAATGTTTTATTTTGTGCTGGATACATTTTCTAATTAAGGAAAAGTTGTGGGACGTTAAACTCGTCACCTCCCGTCAACACCCACAATGCAACGGAACAATACGAAGATTAATTAAAGTGACACACACACACACAAACTTTTTAATTACATGTTTTCTTTTATTAAATACTTTCAGGAGGAACATATATCACAATCTAAATATTAATATATCAAAACACTTTGAAGAATTGGCTGGACAACATGTTGTTGGTTTAGTTAACACAACAATCCAAGATAAAAACTTAAACTAATATTTACAAATTAAATACTTTTATTTTTATTTAAGTAAAGAGGGAGGTGCAACTCAACACAACAATAATTAACAAAGCGAGAATAATTTCTTTAAAGTGGCTTATAAATAAAACCTAATTAAAACAGTTGTTTAGTTAGTTCTGATTCTAATTTAACATTGAGTCAATGTACGCATATGAATTACTAAACTGAAGACAAAAATAATATTCGAAAAACTTTGTTTTGATTAATTTCCCTATTATTAAATTTAGCTGATGTACTAGAATTGTCGCCATAAGCATCAGCAGCATCACTAACTATAACATCAGTAGCATCACTAATTGTACCATCAGTAGCATCACTAATTGTACCATCACTAGCAGTACCATAAGTAGCATCACTAACTAGAACATTAGTAGCATCACTAACTGTACCATCAGTAGCATCACTATCAGTAGCATCACTAATTGCACCATCACTAACTGTACCATCAGTAGCATCACTATCAGTAGCATCACTAGCAGTAGCAGCCGTGTGAGAAGAATCAGTAAAATGATGACCACCTCTTCACAGTAGGAACTATACATCGTGCAAGTTGACTTAGGTCAGGGTCTCACAGCTTGGACCTGGATTTCCTCTCCAGAATGGCGTGTATGATTCCCGAGGGCTTGTCTACGGGCTGGTACACCTCCTTGTTCTCCCCCTTCACCAAGGAGGGGAACTTGGACAGATCCAGGGTGAAGTAATGCTTGTTAGGCATGTGCATCTCGATACGGCAGATCTGGAAACAGGAGCAACGTTTGTCACGACTAGGAACCTCTCAAAGTTTGTCTGACAGCCTTGCCAGGGTTTGTCACGACTAGGAACCTCTCAAAGTTTGTCTGACAGCCTTGCCTAGGTTTGTCACGACTAGGAACCTCTCAAAGTTTGTCTGACAGCCTTGCCTGGGTTTGTCACGACTAGGAACCTCTCAAAGTTTGTCTGACAGCCTTGCCTGGGTTTGTCACGACTAGGAACCTCTCAAAGTTTGTCTGACAGCCTTGACTGGGTTTGTCACGACTAGGAACCTCTCAAGTTTGTCTGACAGCCTTGCCTAGGTTTGTCACGACTAGGAACCTCTCAAGTTTGTCTGACAGCCTTGACTGGGTTTGTCACGACTAGGAACCTCTCAAAGTTTGTCTGACAGCCTTGCCTAGGTTTGTCACGACTAGGAACCTCTCAAAGTTGGTCTGACAGCCTTGCCTGGTTTGTCACGACTAGGAACCTCTCAAAGTTGGTCTGACAGCCTTGACTGGGTTTGTCACGACTAGGAACCTCTCAAATTTGTCTGACAGCCTTGCCGGGGTTTGTCACGACTAGGAACCTCTCAAAGTTTGTCTGACAGCCTTGACTGGGTTTGTCACGACTAGGAACCTCTCAAAGTTTGTCTGACAGCCTTGCCGGCACTTGCTGGACGAGCTGAGTGAACATCTCTGAGTCTGATTGGCCAGAAATGTTTCCGACGACTAACAGTCCATGTGGCCTGTCCGGATATTTACAATGATAGGTATAGGAGGAGGATATGTTCCTTCAGTTTCATGGAGGGGGAAACTATTTAGGAATACACCTCAATAAACCAACCTGTGGCACTTTGTCCAGCGCCATCTTCTCGGTGAGGTACAGCGTGTTCTGGACTGACGGGGAGAACACGCCCTTCTCGGGGGGCCAGCGAACTTGTCCAAGATACATTCCTTGACGATGTCCCTGGACGGACAAAACTTCAAGTTATGCTCACATCCACACTTTTTATCACAATAGTTCTAGGTTAAGTTAGGTTATAAACAATGTACTGATATAATATGGTGCACGATAAATACCAACCCATCAAGATATACGTAGGCCCAATATTTACAATAGTCAGGTGGGGATGAAGGTGGGGGTAACCGTATTTGTGTAAGAGAATAATGGAAAAACACTTGGGTGCAAGCACATCAGTACCCTCGACTGGAATTCGAACCCCGTTAAACCCCCATCACCAGTAAACCTAACAATACGAGACCAAAACCTGTATTCACGTGTCCAGTAAGGTTTCAAAAGGAAGGGAAGAGCAATGTCACTTTGTTGACGGGATACTTTCAGTCAAGGAGAGAGGGAGAGAGAGAGAGAGAGAGAGAGAGAGAGAGAGAGAGAGAGAGAGAGAGAGAGAGAGAGAGAGAGAGAGAGAGAGATGTGGATATAGGCGCCCACTCACCAGACGCTGTCAAAGTCGACGCCATTGGCAGTGGAGTACTCCCAGGTGGCGGTGACAATGGTGCTGAAGATCCGATCGTTAGAATCTGGCAGGGTGCGATACTCGTCCTGGATGAAGTCTGTGAAGGAGGACTGGGTGCTCTTCAGCACCCTAAGGTCCCGGAGACCCCCCTGGATGCGTGGCCGTTCTGTGCAGAGACAGGTATAGTCGTGTGAGTAACATATGGACAGTAACTTAGATAATACAGGGCCATGGTGTAATATGTCAAGATAAAGACTACCTTGCTTTATTCCACCATGTTGTGGTTTAAAAGATAGGGTCATAGAGTAATCATTTAATCTAAGACCATCTTGCTTGGTTCCAGTATGGTGTAGTTTATAAGATAGTCATAGTGTAATCAGTCAAGGTAAGACTACTACCTTGCTTGGTTCCACATGGTGTAGGCTATAAGATCATTCATTCCATGTCCCAAGCCATGGTCCAGGATAACAAGTACAGTCATGTTAATAAGAAATGTTGATCACATATTATATCGCTGTAGCTAGACCTTAGAGAATGCTCTCACCATTCCTTGCCTGAGTCACATCCCCAAAGCTAGACTAGAGAGAGACGCACTCACCATTCCTGGCTTGTGTCACGGTACAGAAGCGGAGCGCCTTGGGCGAGAAGATGAAGGCATGGTTGTGGTCCACGGAGTCCACCTGGAGTCGCTCCCAGGGGTACTCCTCCACATGGACTGACACCTCGTCCACGTGTCGGTACGTGTACAGGAAGTGGTTGCACAACAGCAGAGCGAAGTCTTCCGGTGACTCAACCTGCAAGAGGAGGAGCGTTTAGCCGGAGATACAGGGTTCATTGAACCATTACATTTCAGGACATCAGACAAATCATGACCGAACTTGTGTATATAAGATGGCTACTCTATTAAATAAGAACTCAAGATGGCTACCCTTTTAAATAATAAATCAGGATAACTAACCTTTTAAATATGAAATCAAGAGGACTACCCTCTTAAATATAAACGCAAGAGGGCTACCCTCTCAAATAATAAAGAAAGATGTATACCGTCTTAGATATGAAAAAAGATTACTACCGTATCTAAACACAAACAACAATGGCTACCATTCTAAGAGAGAACAAGATGGCTACTTATCCAAACATAAAAAATATTGCTTGTTAAAACACAAAGAAAGATGTCCACTTCAGTCCACTCACCCCATATTTCTTGGCGAGCAGATAAACGGTGTTCTTCTGCCGTATCTGTGGCTATGTGTCTGTGTTGTCTCCCGTCAGATAGTCCTTGTTGCTGTGCAGTCTGAGACGATGTGTCACCTCATATTCCCTGATAGTATGTCTGGCTCCCTCTCTGTGTACGTGCAGCACCTTGACGCTGTTCTTGCCGTACCCGTGGTTCGTCAACTGGTACTCTTCATTAGACTCGCTCTTGGTGTAGTCGGACTCAGGCTCCTCCTGTAGACAACCCACAGCTCAGACTACGGAGTCATACTCCTCTACAAGCAACCAGAAATACTAGTCATCTGAAACTACGGTTCTCCTAGAAATACCCACTGTGCCCATTGACTAGTTTCTAGAAATACCCACTGTGCCCCAGTTGAACTAGTCGTACCACAGGTTTAATAGCCAGACTGTGCCCAGTTGAACTAGTTTAAAGGAATCCCCACTGTGTCCAAGTCTGATAACTCACCTCGGTGGACGAGTAAGCAGCGGTGGACGCGCCATCACGAGTTTGGGCGTCAGCATGGAGGCCACGAGAGAGGACTTGACCTTGGGCGTCGTCCCCGGACAGTGTTAGGCCTGAGCGTCTGTACGCCCTGTGACTGTTGCACAGCGCTACCCACCGGCCGACGCTTGGCGTACATTCCTTTCACAATCACCCTGCAGACAAGACAGGAGTTACAACAGTTCGGACAATGGCTCAGTGGTCAGGGATAACTACTATTGGGCTGAATAGTCCTGGTTTATTCCAAGGGAGAGCCTACAATACTTAATGTTTGGAATTATTTTATTAGCTGCAGTTTTTACATCCTTATTGAGTGTTTAGTTTAAGGGTTGATGTTCTAGGTTTAGTTAATTAGTTGGTTCACGTCCTTACGTTGATAAAATCTACATAAAAATCCCAAATAAATCCACCCATTGCTAGCGCCGTGAGACAACTCCTGTTATATGATTATTTTATTGAACAAAAGCCTACATCTTTGTGCGGAAAAGCTGATCAATGAAACTACTATGGGTTTTCTTAAATCTTAGTTCCAAGAGTTTGATATGAGATAAACATAAGCAACGATAGTTTGTGTACTCGCATCATAGATTGCTGTAGGTATAATTAACAACGATACCGTTTTATTGTAATTATATGCTTAAAATATTTTAAAATTTAACTTTAACCCTTAATTTATATTCCTAGACTGGCTTTGAGTTTGGTTTTAACGCGAGTTATCCTAAACTTGAACGTGTTTTTATCGTCGCGAGATCTTGGGCAGTGCTCAATGTTCCTTTTTATATTCAGTACTAGATAGCTGTTGCCCGCGGCTTTGCTCGCGTGGAAGTTGATTATATACAAATACGAAAATATACATATGTATTTACAGATTAATTTAAAATATTACGTTACGGTGATGACCATAACTTGACCTCAGATCAAAAATAATGCAAGTCCGATACAAACTTTCACCCCCTTTTTCATCCCTTATTAAATAAAATTTCCAAAATTCCTGAAACACTATTTATTTGTTTTACGTCAATAACCGAAATACAAAATTTTGTTTATGTAACTTTCAAAATGACGGACTTTCATACATATTATCATCCCTATTTTGACCCCTTTGGGGTGGAATTTTCTAAAATCCTTTCTTAGTGGGTGCCTACATAACAAAATGAATATACAGTCCAATTTCATGCTTGTAGCCTTGATAGTTTGCGCTCGGCGATGATGAATCAGTCGTCAGTCAGTCAGTCAGGACATGTTATTTTATAAGTATAGATTAAATGTCGTCACCCCAACAGCACGTATCTTGGAGTCAAGCTGGGATGTAAGGCAGCACAAGCTAAGGTCAAGTTTTTACGAAGAAATACATATTAGCCAAAATAAATACAATATTTATCTAATAGATCTACATTTAGTAATCAAGAGTCACGAGTATCACGGACTTTGAACATGACTTTTTAAATTAAGATAAGGATTCATGGTCAAATTTCGCCATGCTTATGAAAGATTACCAAGTTTAGAGAATTAAATAATATATCTATAGGACCAATATCTTATTTACGTTGAACAAAATGGTTTTTTTTTTCATTAAAACTTTAAATAATACAGTTCTTAACTCGCACCACCCGCTAAAACGACTGTGTTGTAGACCTGGCCCCTGATCACGTGTGACCATGCTACCCGGCGTACTGTGAAACAGAGATTGTTGCCTACCTGCCCGCCTGCAGCCCACGGCCACAAGGGAACCTGTAGGTGTCGTGACAGATCCTGGAGTCGAACCCGGGGCCTACATCTGACGTCACACCCCCACAGTCGTGACAACCCACGTTGTCCTCGTACGACCTACGCAATAACCGGCCTACTAGAATCTCAATTATCCGGGGAATCACCGCACAGCATTTTCTCCTCATAAGTGCCGGGACCTAAGTGCATGCTAGGCTAAGGGGACAGGGTAAGGAAGAGGATTGGTACTGTCACAAGGAAAGTGAAGGGAGAAATTTACATCGTATAGAGCAGGTATCAAGCATGTTAACCACTCACCTAAACGATGGTGACGTGCAATTTAAACATGATTTACATTATGACTTAACCTGATACATCAATTGTAAGCAATAAGCCATTACCCACCTCGGTGGCGTAGTTGGCTAACGCGCTTGTCGTGTTGAGCTCGACTGCTGAGGATGGGGAGATCGAGGTTCGAGTCTCGGTCGGGTGAACTGGGGGTGGTTTTCCTAAATGGTTTTCCACTCTCCCTCCACGTAAATGCGGGTTCACTTCCTCTAATTCAACCTTCCCAATTCCTAAATCCATTAACGAAATTAGTACTTAAAGCGTATAACCCGAACGGGTAGTAAGACGCGGTGCTAAATATAATAATAATAAGCCATAGATTTAGTATTTTTTGAAAGTATATATATTTAAGTATAATAGGATGAACAGAGACAGGTGGGGAACCCAAGTGCCTTGATATAAAAGTCTCCAGGATCTGAATTATATCGACTATTGATCTTACAATCTAATCTGTGTTTAGTTCCCAGAAATGGCAGTGTTTTGATTGGGGCTACGAGGAGACGAATTGAGACTTGTGAAATGTGAGTTGTGCGTTACACGAGGTTTAGTTAAACTTTGATACATTCACGAGAGGATAATTTTGTTTGACAGAGATAACATTGCTTTATTGAGACGCTTCGACCAAGATTGATAATAATAGCCATTCCTTAATAGAGTCAGAATATGTTCTGTAGGTGTTAAAAATAAATATTAACATCCCCATTATGAATAGTTCTGTCTTTCGACAGGTTCGTAGCCTTGTCCAAACAGAGTCTTCCAGCAAGACCTTACACAACTTCCTAGATTATATTATAACTTGATCATTTACCGATTCGTTTAGTGAGAAATTACAAGTATTCTAATATAATATTACTTTGTTTTCTATTATAATGTTAAATGTTAACATGTAGGGATCTTCTAGATTACTTAAAAGTTGGTGGAAGCAATAGTCCCACAGAAGTCAAATATTTGTTTAGTTTATAAATATCAGAATTTATATTTAAATTTAAAGTAACATTTAAATTTGTTTAGTCTGAATTCACAATGGTGATTCAGGTGCGTTGTTAACCATTTAAAAGAGGTCCTTCAAGCTCTTTATTACTATTCAAACAATTTTTATAGTTATTGGGTCTCATCCAGACTAATTCTAATAAATGAATAATTTACTTAGAGATTGTGAAATATATTCTCAAATGTACCGCGTAAGTACAGTCTGCCATATTTATATGTTTTTCAACACTCTTAAGCTTGCCTTGTGAGACCGTGTAATTTTTATTTAACAATGTTGTTTTGCCTTGAATAAATAATTCAAATTTTTCTTAAACTTGCAAATGTTCATATTTTTTGTAATATTAAATTCCTTATAGTTACGTCAACCCTCATCTAGGCTATTGTGGCAATGTCCAGATGAAGTGGTGATTGGTATAGATAAAATAGGTCTTTTTTTCAAATTTACGTTTTAAAATAGATAAATTATCGTAGGCAGTGGGTCATAGCTTGTGCAAAGTAATTTAGCCCACACGCGCGGGGCGGGATATTCATTTCTAGAATGTTGTAGGCATTGGTATTCAATTGTTTTGTTGAACATTTGATTAATGAACCGCTTCGTGCAGTGAATGGTCTACTGAGCGCCGCGACCTTTTAAATGTGTTTGTTATAGCTGGAAATAAAACCTCTATAAAATATCGTACAGTACAAAAGACACGTTACAAAAGCTTGTTTATTATGTTGCTACTATCGATTGTGTTTATACAGTTTATTTTGTTTTCACAAAAGTATTTCATTACGAACAAAAAAAATTATGTACACCTCGTTGAAATTTTAGCTAGTTTGTGTGTTTTGTATTCTCTATAATATAGGTGATTGTAAAAAGTAGTCGTTACCCAGGTGAGCAAGCACCTAAGTCAACTTTTGTCGTTTAAGTCAGATGGTTTGTAGCAGATACAAGCGATAGTTTCGAAGTTTTGTGATTTAAAAAAACCCAACTCAAGACTTTTTTTTAGACTCCCCAACCCCTTATTACATCAGAAACCCAGTCATCAAAGTGCCCATACACACATTTGGCGATTAGTGTAAATTATATAGTCCTATTTTCATTAGACCTACTTCAATGACTGGATGGTCTAAGGTGTCACTCTCGTGTTAAACTGTCCTACTGATTACAAGGAGTTCAGGGTTCAAATCCAGGTTGGGTCTACTTAGAGTGGTTTTCTTAAATGGTTTCCCACTCTCTTTCCACGCAAATGTTTCTCTCCTCATCCCTACCCTATCGTACAAGCGAACAAGTAGTAGAACGTGAGGATAAAAAACATTTCAAACGATGGAATTTTATAAAACATAAACATGTATTGTTACGTTCAACATTGATAACATGCAACTATATTGTTATTATTGTTATTTTCTGTATTGATAATATCTATCAAGTGACAGCAGTAGATCACATGACTCGACGTATGAATACTTGAAAGTAGATCTAGTATATTTTTTATTGCTCTCAGACAAGGTTATTTTATGAAAACTTCACTGTATATTTATATTTTGATTAGAAACTATAAAGTCCTTTTGTATAAACTATTCACTGATAATTGAAGGGATGAAACCTGTCCATTGGGGTGAAAAAACAAGTGCTTCGTGTGACATGGACTAACTAAACCTTTTCTACAAATCACAAACAAACAAAAGAAAAACAGTGAAATCTCACAAAAAGAGATTACCACGCTCTTCAAAAACTTACGAAACTTTTCATTTTGGACTTTCTACACTGTATTTTTTTTTTTTTTTCCCGCGTTGACGTCAAGTACCCCCTCCTTATCATTCTCCAAACAACATTTTCAAAAAGAAATCATATGAGATTGAGGTGTGGAGGAAAGGACCACGATTGACATTCAGGGAGCCTTCCTTCCCTGTAACTTGTTTACAAGTAGTTCCCACGAGTCCAGTGCTTCATAGGATTTCAGTGAGAGTGACTCCAGGATCATAACCCAGGCGGGAACACATTCAGCGTCTCAATATCCCGTCTCAGCCCCGCATAACGCGTGAATTGAGTAAGACTTCACAAAACGGTGTGGTTGTCTATATTATACTTTACAGAATAATAAGACCAGTGCAACAATATATTAACAATTTCAACAAAATATAAATATATTTAGTAATTTAAAATAAAAACACAAAACTGATTCTAATTTCTCTCTAAATGAATGGATGGTCCAAGCGTTATTAGGTAACTAATTTCCAGGTTAAAAAATTGTATGACACAAATGCTCGCTTCACTTTAAGTCTATTACATTTTGAGCAACATTTTAAAAACAAGTCTCCAATAAATGTCCCTTAATACTAGAGCTTGAATCCAATTCCCTATTTCCCCTAAAGGGGTGGCTATACAACATCAAAATGACGAAATACAACAGTTTCGGGATCGTCGGACTGGAAGACTCGTACAAGGTAATATATATTTTTAATAAATATACCAGAATTAGCTTAGAGAAAGCATAATAAAACCACGTTGAGAAATACCATCAAAAACACCAACTGTGCACCAGGGATATATTCGAACCAAGAAGTCACAGTCGGCATTGACCCAGTGTTATGTGAGTCTAACGTCATATACCACTTAGAAATGGCTTCAATATTTTTATTTATATATATAAAATTTATCCTGCATTTTATAAAACTACCTAATATATTAGCATACGAGAATTTCTATGAGCGAAAACAAAAGGGCCTATCAATTCTATCGGGAAATATATTTTCCCCTACCTTCCAGGGTTCTTTTACGAGCCACTATCGAAATAGAACTGACAGCTTTTCTTCCCCTCCGAAAAAGTTGTGCTACGCTCAAGAAAAATCCATCGACCTCGACTGGGTTTGAATCCAAGAACATCGGGTCCTGAAGTGAGCACTTTATCCCAATATCACTGAGGTAGACAGCTTCGTTATTTACATTGTTGTTATTATTATTGCTACAAAAAATCTCTATTTCGAACTTTTCACGGTGGTTTTGTCTGGTAAAGTAAATGCCTCGCTTTTGTATTATTTTTCCTGTAACGATGTTTATATTCCATTAAAGTTCTTTTTTAACAAAAATATTCCAGATTTTTTTAAAAAGCCCTAAAATGTAAGTTCTATTATTCAAAACACAGAAACAAAACAAAAAAGGGAGGGAGTATCGTTCAAACTCATTCAAATACTCACCGGTTGTTCAACTGCGGAGAAACTGAAAAGTGTGCTTAGAATTTAAATATTGTTTTACGCTGAGTGTTTTGTTTCGCTCAGAGGTCTAAAAGTCGGCAGGAAATAAACTCGCGGAGCAAACAAAATTAAACATTTAGATTATGAAGACAGCGGAATTCTGTTAGGAGAAACTTTTAGAAATACAAACATTTTGTGATCAACAATGATATCATTTTACTATTTTATTGGTGTTATTGATATTATACATCAATAGTGACAGCTGCAGATCACATGACTTGACGTGTGAATATATGAAAATAAATATAGTAGCTTCTACAGCTGTCTTTCCTATGAACAATGGACCGTAATTGTATAAAGACGTTGTGAATTAGGTTACTTTGGTTCAACTCCAGGGGAAACCATGTTAGTACATTTTATGCGTAGTTTACAAGTACTCTAATAGTTTCACTTGCATTCAATGAGAATCGAACCGTATTTAGAAAACTACTAGAGCTAACTGAAACTAAGACACAAGATGGAGTCAAACCAGTGTTCTATTACCACTTAGCTATATGGGTCGAGGTAGAAAGGTCGTTAGTTTGATCCCGGTGGTGCCTACAAGAGTGAATAATTAAGCTGGTTACGATTACATTCGACTCTCGGCAAAGTTGGAAATGTATCATTTTAAAACTGAGGGATGAATTTACATTAAGGGGTTTGGCTGTTGTGTCTTCTCTATAGTAAATTTAATAATTTAAATCGTTGATTGACAGTACACTCGTGAAAAAGTGTTTTAACACACAATGTAGTAGCTAATCCTCTTGCTAGTGCTAGTGTGGCTTACGTATGCTGTCTTAGGTTAGTTAGCTTGTAAGTCATGTGTCGATACATTAGTGTTTAAAAAGTATGTAATATGAACGTAATTGTATGTGTTGCCTCACGTCATGTTGACATAGCAGTGTTTATAAAGTACACAACATGAACTCACTTCTTGTCCCAGATGTGTTTCTGCCCCCACGTCATGTTGACATAGCAGTGTTTATAAAGTACACAACATGAACTCACTTGTCTGTGTTGCCCACGTCATGTTGACATAGCAGTGTTTATAAAGTACACAACATGAACTCACTTGTCTGTGTTGCCCCACGTCATTTGACATAGCAGTGTTTATAAAGTACACAACATGAACTCACTTGTCTGTGTTGCCTCACGTCATGTTGACATAGCAGTGTTTATAAAGTACACAACATGAACTCACTTGTCTGTGTTGCCCCACGTCATGTTGACATAGCAGTGTTTATAAAGTACACAACATGAACTCACTTGTCTGTGTTGCCCACGTCATATTGACATAGCAGTGTTTATAAAGTACACAACATGAACTCACTTGTCTGTGTTGCCTCACGTCATGTTGACATAGCAGTGTTTATAAAGTACACAACATGAACTCACTTGTATGTGTTGCCTCACGTCATGTTGACATAGCAGTGTTTATAAAGTACACAACATGAACTCACTTGTCTGTGTTGCCTCACGTCATGTTGACATAGCAGTGTTTATAAAGTACACAACATGAACTCACTTGTCTGTGTTGCCCCACGTCATGTTGACATAGCAGTGTTTATAAAGTACACAACATGAACTCACTTGTCTGTGTTGCCCCACGTCATATTGACATAGCAGTGTTTATAAAGTACACAACATGAACTCACTTGTCTGTGTTGCCTCACGTCATGTTGACATAGCAGTGTTTATAAAGTACACAATATGAAATCACTTGTCTGTGTTGCCCCACGTCATGTTGACATAGCAGTGTTTATAAAGTACACAACATGAACTCACTTGTATGTGTTGCCTCACGTCATGTTGACATAGCAGTGTTTAGAAAGTACACAACATAAACTCACTTGTCTGTGTTGCCCCACGTCATGTTGACATAGCAGTGTTTAGAAAGTACACAACATGAACTCACTTGTATGTGTTGCCCCACGTCATGTTGACATAGCAGTGTTTATAAAGTACACAACATGAACTCACTTGTATGTGTTGCCCCACGTCATATTGACATAGCAGTGTTTAGAAAGTACACAACATGAACTCACTTGTATATGTTGCCCCACGTCATGTTGACATAGTAGTGTTTATAAAGTACACAACATGAACTCACTTGTCTGTGTTGCCCCACGTCATGTTGACATAGCTGTGTTTAGAAAGTACACAACATGAACTCACTTGTCTGTGTTGCCCCACGTCATGTTGACATAGCAGTGTTTATAAAGTACACAGCATGAACTCACTTGTCTGTGTTGCCCCACGTCATGTTGACAGAGCAGTGTTTATAAAGTACACAACATGAACTCACTTGTCTGTGTTGCCCCACGTCATGTTGACAGAGCAGTGTTTATAAAGTACACAACATGAACTCACTTGTATATGTTGCCCCACGTCATGTTGACATAGTAGTGTTTATAAAGTACACAACATGAACTCACTTGTCTGTGTTGCCCCACGTCATGTTGACATAGTAGTGTTTATAAAGTACACAACATGAACTCACTTGTCTGTGTTGCCCCACGTCATGTTGACATAGCAGTGTTTATAAAGTACACAGCATGAACTCACTTGTCTGTGTTGCCCCACGTCATGTTGACAGAGCAGTGTTTATAAAGTACACAACATGAACTCACTTGTCTGTGTTGCCCCACGTCATGTTGACAGAGCAGTGTTTATAAAGTACACAGCATGAACTCACTTGTCTGTGTTGCCCCACGTCATGTTGACAGAGTAACTCTGGTAGAGAAGTTGATCGCCAGTCAGTTGTTTGCACACTGATGAATGGCGGTTCCTGTCAGGCCTGTTATAGGGAGTGAAAGGAGCATATCTTCCCCGCGTGTCCAATCCTGACCTCTTGACCTCCCTCCGCAGACTGGCTCGTGGACCCACGGGGTCAGGAGATCCCAGGAACGGGATACAAACTAGCACTCGTCGAATGCCGCTAACTGGTTATTACTGGACACAACACCACTCTATGGGGGTAATAGTTTTATTTTTGTGCATTCGACATGGCTGTTCCAAACATAGAATGTATCATAACACGACTCTCAAACTAACTTAACCTAGGAGAGCAACTTCACTCAGTTCTAGTATCTACATACATTGGACAGCATGTGTGATATCCTCGACACAGTCCAGGATCGAACCTAGGGCCCTCTTTACCTGTGAGCAGCCACGGGAAAAGGCTACACAAGGGAAGCTTTTGGTTTTATCAATCATTTATAATTTTTAACTTGAGCTTAAAGTTAGGATGAAGGGGACGCGAGAAATGGTCAGTACGTTTGTGGTTTTTATATCAAAATATTTTTTTTTGCCATAATAAATCAAATATTGCTCCAGTAGAAACATATTATTATTTAATTTTCTTCACACGGTCAACAGTTGTTAAATGTATCATGATAATGGCGTCATTATATGACAAACTTAAATTCAGAGGAAAATTAGTCATTAAATTCCAGGACAACCTCAACAGATATTCAACAACTGTTGATATCACCGTGGGAAGATAATTAAACTGTAGGCTTACACTAAATCAATATTTGCTTTATTATATACAAACAAAATGTTTTGCTATAGAAATTGCAAAAACACTTACCTTTTCTCGCGTCTCCTACACCCCACCATAAGTACCTCATAATCGTAAATTTGAAAAATTACACCTTGGCACGGGAATAAAACCATGGGGCCTTTGGATTAGCACAAAAAAGCTCTACCACTGAGCTGTCCAGGATTTTCTCAGGATCATTATTCACTCACAGTTTAATACAGAGTCTGTGATGGACGTGTAAATTGTTCGGCTCCTAGAACCATCATAGAGCTACAGTCGCCAGCGACAATTTACATTACATCGTACAGAAGAGCCAATAACAATCTTACCGTTATTAAGTACCTCAAAAATTAATAAAATAACACTTAAAAACCAGTGGTAGTATGTTTGTTCCCAAGTCGTTATACTAGAAGCAACACACTCTCTTGGCTTTCTTAGGACACAGACACTTGACAATGTTCCTATAATATAGTCATAAACAAGGTCTAGACAATTATTGTTTGTAATTAAACGTTACTGTATATGTAACAATGTCATTTTAACTAAGTAACAGATTTAGTTACCCTGGTAACGTCGATACTGATTGTTTTCCACAAAATTAACCGATATTTATAGCGTTTTCGAGACTTTGTTACAAACTCGTAACTAAGATAGAGATTAGAGTCGACCATTAACCTACCGTCTGCACTTAATGCCCATGGCTGGGATTCAAACCAAAGGTATTCAAGCAATGGGGTGCTATACCGCTCCCTTGCTTTATATTTTGTAAAACAGAAAATTAATTATCTTTAATAAAAGTTATCTCCCTCTGAAGGACATTATTTGTCGAAAGATATAACTGCAAGGGCTAAGTCTTGACGTATGATATGATATATTTTAACATAACCTTACATACAGTATTATTATTCTATAGTGAAGTAGCCTACACTACGTCATGTAGCTTATAATGCGTGAGGTTATTTTGCTACTTTTCAAACCTCAAGGTAAACAGAGTAACTTATACGTTGGCAGTTTTTTTTATAATTATTGTAGTATTAATTTTTAAATAAAATTAAACACGAAATAGAAGCACAAACGCACCCCAGGGGCTCTTATTATTATATAATTATTATTTATTATTATTTGACCTTGATTTCGAATGTTTTGAGAACCTCTTTGGCACCTTGTGTCAGCTTGATTAATTTATGTCGTCATGGCAACCATAACATGTTTTGACGTAAGAGTTGATAAGAGCTTTTGGTCCCTTGTATATTACTTACACTACATTGTGTATGTGCTTATGTGCTATTTATAAGGGATTGAAGTAAGAAGGGATCCGCTAAAAGAGGTTGAAATTACTGACGGCCAAAAATATTTTTAAGGATTCTTTAACTATGTTTGGGGTGGAATTTAAACTTCACACCCCGTTCCTCTCAGTACATCCCTGGTGCAAATACACGGCTAATAATGTTACAAAGGATATTTGGATCAATCATCCGTGAACGAATGCTTACATTTTCGTGGATAATAAAATTATCAATTTTCCAAAATGTTCCAAATAATTGATTTAGAAATTAAGGTTTCGTTGAAAATTAATTTCAGGAGATCACCTGAATACTTGTGCCTGAATACTTGTTGTGCTGAATACCTTTGTGCATGAATACTTGTTTGTGAATGTTAGAATACTTATGCGCATGAGTACCTGTTGTGCATGGATATCTGTTGTGGATGAATACTTGATGGGCTTGATTACCTGTTGTGCCTGAATACTTGTTGTAGCTGAATACTTGTGCCTGAATACCTGTTGTGCCTGAATACTTGTTGTGCCTGAATACATGTTGTGCCTGAATACCTGTTGAACAATGAGCATTCGATGAACATTTTTGGCAATTGTGTTTTAAAAACTGCTTATGGTAAAACATTCCAGACCCTAGCAGCTTGAGAGATGGCTTATTTTTATAAGTGTTTGGTTCGATGCCTGGGTGCTTGTAGATACGCTATATTTCATGTTTTATAGTAATGACACCTTTTTCACCATGATAAGGTTGAAGCGACATTTTGAGTTTGTTGTTTTGGGATTTTACCATGAAAACCTCTCTAGATAGCCAATGTTTGACAATGTTAAGGGATACCCACCAGATCCACCTTGCTCCCATAGCTCCTTCATAGCTCCCTCATAGCTACCTCATATACACCAAACATTTAGCCCCACTGGTGAATCAAAGTTCGCGCGCTCGACATTGAAAGGAAATGTTGACCCAGGCTCGTTATATGACGAGAGATCTGGACTATTAGCATCTTCGCATCAAATATGAGTTGACCGGTAGTAACCAGTTGGTTGATCTAGACGTCAAGGTCATTGGGGTTAAGGGGCCGGCGATAATCCGGATTCAAACTCGCGCAAATTCAATCATTACCAGAGAAAAAGACTAAAACAAGACGTGAGATTAGAAACTAAATAATGGCAATTCACGTTTTTTGCTTGGACACTTGGAATCATTCTTTTAAATAATAATATTGCGATCTAATTTAACACTAATGAGATTAAGGATTAATTCGATGCATTTACAAAATATAAATAAAATATAAATTAAAGCTTTTATTTCTATTTAGTTTACATTACAAATAATAAACTACCATTTCAATATCTGGTATGTTATCTTTAGCCAATTACTAATTTAATGGTCGTGTTTTTTTTAAGCCTATAAGACTGTATTTGTCTATTTTGTAACATTGAACTAATTTACAAATTTCTACCAAATTTAGTAAGCATGTAGGCCTCCATCCTGCCCTTCCCTTGATACATTTTAAAAAACCTTCCTTAGAATCGCCGTTACCAACCTAAAATTGAACGCTTTGCCGTTCACAAGGTTTGGTTCAAATAAGTTGAAATTGATATTTGTTCGAAATGTTGACTAACCTTGCACATATTATTATAATGTGTAATCATTTTTCGTAAATTTGTTGTAACTTATTAAAAGTGTTTTACAATTAGCACTTGGGGATGTACAATAGCCCTTTTCATTGTCATATTTTTGTAAGCAATTTAAGGGCGAAAGAAGGCAGATTATGAATAGATTAGTTTTAGGTCTCTAACAATGAAAATAATTATATGCTAGGATTACAACTTAGTTTGAAAGTTGATTTGCTTGGTCCCATAATCATTTTGACCTTATCGAGATGTACTATTGTTTTTTTTTTAATTGCGTGCCAAACGTAATTAATTTTTAACACCAATATTATCTTTATACATTTGTTTTTATATAAACACTGTGTTTAACTTCATGTACAAGACTTACTCATACTACACGTATTATGAACTCACCTTAATAAGGGTTTGTTTTTTAAAACTTTGTGGATAAAATTGATTACTTTCGACAGCAAACTCTCTTGCTTCACAGCAGTGGCAAAGTATAGATGTTCTGCCTCACAGCACCATAGAGAAAGAAATAGTATCATTCCAAAATTGTTATTCCTTTATGAGTGCGCCATATTTGTGCGATAAACGTAAGGTCCGCCTACACGAAGCGGAGGCTTGTCACGTCGGCCATTTTGTTTTGTATAACATATAGCGATTATAACATTACTCGAATCTAACTTTTGACCATCAGGGTTCGTTCCTGTGGCCAAGTGATTACATATATCAGCAACACAGCACAGTGTGGGGAGGGGGTAGCACCCTGGTTCCATTACGGGGGAGGGGGTAATCTACAGTTTGACCTCGGAGGTCTTGGGATAAAGTGCTGGCCTTTGATCAGATGTTCGTGAGTTCAAACACAACTAGGGTCAATGATTTTTATGAGTGATAAAAATCCGTAGCACAACTTCCTTCGGAGGAGAAGTAAAGCCATCAGTCCATGTCGATTGTGACATGTAAAATAACCCTGGAAGGTAGGTGAAAATACCTTTCCCAGCAAAATTGTTAGGCCCTTTTCTCTCTCGCTCTCGCTCATAGAAATTCTCGTGTGCTGATATAATCAGTCGGTTTAGAAAGCGCACGTTCAATAACTCAAATACGTGAAAAAATGATAAAGACATCGGAGTACTTTCAATGCTTTCTATTTACCTGGATGAAACATCCACCGCGACCCACTCGCCTTGTCGTCTTATGGCTATAGCTCGGTGTTTAGAAAGACTTTAAAAACAAAGGTTTATTATTATATAACCTCTAGATCCTCAAAGAGAAACACGACAAAACAAAGATGGCTGTCATGATGCAACTTCCCTTGCAAGCTGCAACTACCTATTCGAATAAAAAGGGCTGGGAGGGGGGGGGGAATCTTTACCCTCGCTGGGCAAGTGAGGAGGAGGTTATGGTGACTGTTGGCGACAGATTTATGAGAGTGGTGAGTAGGGGAATTGGAGGAGTCAATTTGTGCGACTTGAGAGAGAGTTCCGGGGTAGTTTGACATCCAATTAAGAGGGGACTTCCCCATGTCCAACAATCTAACGATCTGGAGACATAAATACATAACAATGTAACGTTATAGATGGCCGGTAATTCATTGTTGAAAGACAAACCACGGTCTATTAAACGCTCACGAACGAAAGAATGCAGTTCAAACGTGTTGCTTGAGATGTGCCGAAATCAATTAGAACTCGTCCTCATCTCTGAGGGGTAGGGTTTCAATCCTAGAAGGCTCTGGTTCAGGCACCAATAATGTCAAAAATAAAGTAATATTCGTGTTGAAGGAAAATATTCCAGCTACTCTGATTCCTGATGCTAGAGTTGGGTGTGTTTTTATTTTTGAAAAAATGTTATACTTCTTGTCTGGCTGTCAGTATTTTGTTTTATAAAGGTGTAGGAATGAGTAAGGTTGAATTTAGAGGAGGTATACCCGCATTTGCGTTAGGTAGAAATCCGCTAAATAAAAATCCTTTTCAGTAGACCTTAATGATATTCAAACCCCATCGATCCAGTATATTGCAAGAGTGACACCTTGAATCATTTGACCACCGAAATTGGTTGGCTGTTCAGTGTTAAGCGTTGTTGTACTAGGTTAAATTAGTTGTGCTGACATGAGCTCGTACTAAATAATTGTATGTTTAAATATCCAACGATAAATAGCCTAGACTTAGCGAAGAAAGTTTTCCGCAGTGGTGGCTTGTGACCTATTAGAAGGAAGGTGGTACCTAAATACTATTATAAATAAACATAAGCCCATCAAATATTTGGAGCGGGTTCGGGGGGGGGGAATTTACTAGCTAGTACTAGGTCAACTTTAAAACTAACGGATTTTATTATTGGTGATAAACTGATAATATAGCCCAATCAAATAATGACAATTTAACAGCAACATTTCTAGATGATTGAATCCCGGGGGAACATATCTGGTGTAAACAGACCCGACACTAGTCACACATTCAACCACTGAGCGGTGTAGTCGACACGTGAATGTGAAAAATAACTGTTATTGCTGTTATCCATAATAATAATAATAATAATAATAATAATAATACTTAACACCACTTCTAGGAATCTGGAAGGATGAATATAGAGGAAGTGAACCCGCATTTGCGTGGAGGGAAGTGGAAAAACATTTAGGAAACATCCCATTCCTTCCCCCCCCCCCCCAGTTCACCCGACTGAGATTCGAACCCCGATCTCCCTGTCCTCAGCAGTCAAACTCAAATTGTAAAGGTAACAAATAGCGCCTATTATACCTCAAAATATAGTGTGACGAGTGGGTTATAAGAAGGGGGCAGGGATAGAGAGGAAACATGGAGGATAGGGGGAGGGGGGGGAATAAATGTCAGGCTAACCTTAAAATTATTTTAGCTAACTTATTGATGATAAAAAATTGAAGTTTGGTTTATAAACATAACGGATCTTCAAAGGGTCATATTCATTTGTTTCTCTACTACTCATTTTTAGCACCACGTCTTACTACCCGTTCGGGCTATACACCTATGTATTAATTATGCTAGTGAGTTAGGGATAAGGAAGGTTGAATATACAGGAATTACACCCGCATTTGTGTGAAGAGTGAGTGGAAAACCATTTAGGAAAACCACCCTCAGTTCACCCAACCGGGATCGAACCCCGATTTTCTTGTCATCGGCAGTCTAGTCTATTGCGAGATTATCACGTAAGTCCAAAAAAACTTAGGTAAAATTTTGCGCCTCACATTTTCTCTACCTTTCACCTGTCAATTCACGTCGCACGGAATGAGTGATAGTGAACGACCGTGAGATAATGAAACGGGAGTCAGGTTTGAACACGACAGTGTGACGGTCTAAATACGTCAACCACGTATTCGATCTATTTTTATAACTGTAAGAATGTTACGTGGCAGTGGTATTCATAAAACATAGTCCTTGCCCGTGACATCAAGTCAGTGATAACTGTGACCCGTAGAGTCAAGAGCTGGAGGCACGCGTCTCTTATCTCGTCACAAGAGAAACTGTTACAACGTCTTACAACTTGTCGGAAACAGTCACACTATTTGAATCAAAATAAAACATTCTAATAGTGTAAATAACAATGTGGCAGACAATCGGAAACAATTTGAATCATCAAACATTCTAATAGTTTAATGTATAAGTCATTCACGAGCTAAGTTTACCTGGATGACAGCTAGAAATGTTACTAGAAGTATCCCTCATATATCACATGTCAACAGCTGAATCTATCACTTTGGATCACTGTAATGAAAACAGATGGTAATATATTAATGTGATAGTTAACCACAATAATTTAGGCCAATATTATTTATATATTTATTTGAGGTCGGACACAAAGTTTATTTATTGTTTTATTCCACTTAAAAAAAATCAACACCACTTTCACACAAACTTCTAACGAACATAGCTTCAAAATGGCGACTGACGAATTTAAACCATATGATTGAACATGGCGGTAAACAAGTTTTTTACAATGATGCAGACACGCAGTTGATGAAAATATTTTATTCAGTTAAATATTTCAAAATACGTTAAAATAGTCATAAAATCATTTATTGTATGTAAAAAAAATGACAACAATTTTCTCTTTTCCAAGTAAATACGATGCTTGTATTAAAAGGTATTGATGTGTTCACTATATTACACAAAATCAGTTACGTTCCAAAACGAAAAATAAGTACTTTTAATTATGTTTAAAATATTGTTTCATGTTGGATAAAAATAAATTATTTAAAAAAATGAAATAGTGTGAGAAAACTTAAGTTTACGTTATTTTAAACGTAATATATAACAGGTAATTAAAGATCTTTACATTTATAACAAACCTGTGATCTTTTCAACCCAAAACCTTAACATATGATTTTCGAACTGTCATCCAGGTAAAAACCTATCGTGAACGGAATATAGTTGTAATCGGTCCCCGGTCGATATGACCCACATTTAAAAGTATTATCTGAAACTGTCTCCATAATTTCTAAAATTGTTTAAATGTGACGGTGTTCACGCGGTATAAATGCCATTCTCATCTAGTCTGATTTACCGGTGCAGGGGAGGTCGGGGAACTAATCTCTGCTGGTTGTACTGAGGGTTTGTTTTCCTAATTAGTTTCCCGCTCTTCCCACACACAAATGCGGGCACATTTCTATGTACTAAACCTTCTCATTCCTGACACAATAGTATTTTTTTTATATATAATACGCGTAAAGCCCTAACGGGTTGTGAGATGTGGCGGAAAAAACAAAAATAAATGAAAGAACCAAAACATGGTAATCATATAAACAAATAACAGCAACAAAATAATTAACTTCTAAGACATATTAATATTTATATATATTAGCACTGCATCTTACCACACATTCAGTTTATACGCCTATGTACTATTTACACTGAGGGTTTTAGGGATTAGAAAGGCTATATGTAGAGGAAGTGTTCCCGTATTTGCGTGGAGATAGAGTTGGAATAACCACGCTAAGTAAAACCAACCGAGATTCGAACATTATTTCCTCGTCATCGGTGGCCAGCCTACTGCGAGAGCAGTGCGTTAGACCGTGGGCCACCCAAGCGAGTAATATTTATATTGAATAAAGAAAAAACCAGAATATTAATTATAATCATATTATTATTGTGGTTTTTTTTTTTTCTGTTTTTTTTCTGTGTTTACAACGTATTGCATAATATAATTATTATTATTATTATTATTATTATATTATTATTATTAATTTATGCGTATAGCCCGAACGGATAGTGGGCGCTAATATTATTGTTATTATTATTATTATTATTATTATTATATATTATTATTATTATTTATTATTATTATTATTATTATTATTATTTATTATTATTATTAGCACCGCGTCTTACTACCCGTTCGGGTTATACTCATTTACGCTAATGTGTAATGGTAGGGTGATTGTGAGAAGAAATGGAGGACCTACAGTTAAACGTGGAATCCGAACCACGGTGGAGGCCTAGCATTTCCCCACATTCACAATTTGTGATTAATACATGTCTTGTCAGAGGTGAAGGAAGGGTTCGGCAATTAGATAAATCTGTGCTGGGACCGAGGATTGAACCCCGGACCCCAGCTCAAAAGCCCGACACCTTACCCCTAAACCACCAGTTCACCCCATATATCATTTCTTCACGTACTTTCTATTTTCGTCTTTTTTGTTGTTCTGTTTTTTGTATTGTTGGTATTATTCTTCTTCTATGGCTATTTATTACTATAATACTAAATGGTCGAAGGGAAAGTACAACAAATAAATAAACTTTTCGACTTGGTTTTTCATCAACGTGGATAGTTGGGGTCAGTATCTGGTGACAGCTAGGAGAAGTGTCATGGCAGCGAGGGCTGGTAAGAGTGTAGTGTCGTGTGCAGGGTGAGAGGGGGGGAGGGGGGGGGGCGGAGAGCCACGCGCCTCTGGTCACATCACAGCTAAATGTGGGCAAGAGAGAAAGAGGTTATCTAGGGGCAAACTGCCAACACCAGTCTGGCACATATAACAAGCATCACCATTGCGCAGTTAACACGCTTCCAACACACTCTTACTACCAAGGACATCTCTACACTTCGCAAGAATAATTACCATAATAATAACAATAATATTTAGATTTTTGAAAAACATAATGAAAAGTAGTAAGGAAACAACTTCTTAAATGTAATAATAGAATTAAATGTGGAAAAAATTTTGAAAGTTGGAGTTTAGTATAAAGTCCAAAGATCAACTAGTATATAAGATATAAACCACACTGGGTTAAGTAATATAAATTAGAATGAATTGACAATTTGGGAACTTCACTATATTTCCATCAAATGTCAAAAGAGTTAAGAACATATTAAAATAATGTATGTCACATATATAGATAACACATTAAAATATATATAATATAAACTTATGAGTTTAAGTCAAGTGTGAAGTTAAGGCAAAAAATACATTTAATTTAGGTTAGAATAAATAGAAGTATATAAATTATCAAAATGTTGAGAAGTGAAGTAAGATAAGAATATAATTCAATTTATTTCATTTAGATTCAACCAAACCGATAAGAATAGAATTTAATTTATATTCAACCTATATTCTTACTTCAATTCTCAATATTTTGCTAATTTATATTTATATAACTTCCGTCTTTTTTCCTAAACAGACATTAAATCCTAGTTTATTTATATGTAATTTAATGTGACTTATAAACTCATAAGTTAATATAATATGTATTTTAATGTGTTATCTATATATGTGACATACATTATTTTAATATGTTCTTAACTCTTTTGACATTATGATGGAAATATAGTGAAGTTCCCAAATTGTCAATTCATTCTAATTTATGTTACTTAATCCAGTGTGTGTTATATCTTATATACTAGTTGATCTTTGGACTTTATACTAAACTCTAACTTTCAAAATCTTTTCCACATTGAATTCTATTATTACATTTAATAATATTTAGAGTCTACGTTTACATTCTGATGCCAGAATTGGCTATCAATGAAAACATGGACAAGGGATTGAATACATTGTGAGTGAGTGTTACTCATATCTCAGGAATTATCACGTGTCAGTTTGTGATACTATCAACGGCCGATTGTACTAGAAGGTTTGCCAAAAAGAGGTATGAGGGACAGAAAGTCGTAGGGGCCTGTTAAACCCCCTTATCATGAACCCCCAAAATTACACCAATGCCACACTTCGATAAATTAAAATTCACCTTGTCAAGACATTAAATGAAAAAAATAATCTTGTTGAGTGGCAAGTTATCATCTTTAAATTAATTATCTCTGCTTCATTTACATCAGCGATCGTCTTGAGTAATAGAGTTGGCCAATCTAATGCGTGTTGGCTACGACATATTATTTTTGGCACCATACAAACTGATAGACAACAAACTGCTCGACAAGCTATAAAAAATTATTTGGAAGGCTGGGTGGGTCAAGTGGCCGACACGACTTGACCAACTGCTAGACAAGCTCATGTATAGGAGTACAAAGTGATAGACAACCAAGCGTCGACATGAGAGAACAAATTGTAAAAGACCAACTGCTAGACACGCAGAAACGACATGAACCAAGTGATCGACACGAGCTGGACCATGTGATAGACAAGCTCCATATAAGAGGACAAAGTGATTGACAACCTAGCGGCCGATACGAGAGGACCAATTGCTCGACAAACATGAGCTGAATCCAGTTAAGAGTGGCTCAAGTGACAGACAAGTTATTTTAAAACTAAAAAGTTATAACATGGTATGTGGTTGGAATGACATTCATCCAGGTGACCTGGCGGTCTAGGGGTAAAGTGTCAGACTTCTGTACTGGGGGTCCGGGATTCAATCCTTGGTCCCGGCACAAATGTATCTGATTGCCAAACCCTTCCTTCACCTCTGACAATACGTGTATAACCACAACTTGTGAATGTTGGAATGCTAAGCCTCCACCGTGGTTCGGATCTCTCGTTAAACTGTAGGTCCTCCATTTCATTTCACAATCACCCTACCATTTCACATTAGCGTAAGTGCGTGTAATCCGAATGGGTAGTAAGACACGGTGACTATAATAATAATAATAATAATAATATAATATTGATCCACCACATTGAATGGGATGGATCACTTTTTCCTCTAACCTAACATAATCTAACCTAACATTAACAAGCTCTTAATTACACAAGAGTACCTTATGTCCCTGTATTAGTCGTCGCTTCAGCCCCTTGAATCTAGATTCCAACCTCTATCCCGTACTCTCCTCGCAGCCTTCATCCCTTTCTCTTACCATGCCCGCCAATCGCTCCTCTCCCTACCTTCCATTCTCCTACCCCCCAGCCTTGATCCGCACAACCTCCATTCCCCATCCTGTACTCTTACCTCCTTTAAGCCATACAATTTCCTGTATCCATCCTGAGAAAGAGGTAGTCTGGCTCGATCATGACCGTGTTGATCCCATCCATCCTCTTACCACCCACCCCACTTACCAGCCAGTCATTAAAACCTTACAGCTTAGATATTGTACCTTAAACGATGTATCCATCATCTTACCACCCGCTCCTTCATACCTGACGTCATGGATCTTGTACCTTAATCGATGTATCCCTCATCTTACCACCCGCTCCTTCATACCTGACGTCATGGATCTTGTACCTTAAACGATGTATCCTCATCTTACCACCCGCTCTTCATACCTGACGTCATGATCTTGTACCTTAATCGATGTATCCCTCATCTTACCACCCGCTCCTTCATACCTGACGTCATGGATCTTGTACCTTAAACGATGTATCCATCATCTTACCACCCGCTTCTTGATACCTGACGGCTTAGATCTTGTACCTCAAACGATATGTCCTTCCTGCTTACCACCCATCCCTCAATTATTCTGAAACGTTTGAAACGGTACTAAATAATTATGCATCATTCTCCACCCACACCTTAAACGTTGAGACCATTCACCGGGGTTTTGATCCCAGTCAGTTGACTGAAGGTGGATTTTCATAAATGGTTTTACACTCTCAATCACAAAAAAATCAGGCGCAGTTCCTCTAAATTCAACCTTTCTCATCCTTAAACACATAAGCGTAGTTAGTATATAGGCGTATAACGCGAAAGGGTAGTAATTCTCTAGTAGGTATAACGCGGTGCTAAAAATTAAAAAATGTGTAGCACTAAATATAGAGGCTAGATATAAAAATTATTTCTTTGAAAAACAATAAAATACTTTTTACTGTCCCTTATTACCGGTTACTAATTTTACATACTATTTTAAAACTGTTGTCAAATTTAAAGTTTTAATAAAGGCCACTAAGGAATTTTTGATCAATGGTTTTCAACTCTTTCTTCATGGAAAAGCGGGTATATTTTCTATAAATTATACCCTCCTCACCTATAATATATTAATATAAAAATAAGATAGTTCATACTGTGGACCAGAGCTCACTGTTCTTTAATGTTGCAGCCAGCGTTGCAGAATTAATTGCAACTATTCAATTCGTGATATTCTTTTATAAGGTCATCGTTAGTTCGAGTTATTTTCACCTAAATTTTTACTTTAGCAAACCCTACAAAAATATGTCAAGAAGTGTGAGGTTAAGCTGACGGCCTGGGGGAAAAATTTATTTGAGTGCATTATTTGAGTCGTGTATTGAATTAACTGTTCTGTCACTTAGCCGACTCTTAACTGGATGATATCAAAGTTTGTTGAGCGGTTGGTACTCTCGTGTCGACCGTTTGGTTGTCAACACTTTTTACTCTTATACATGAGCTTGTCTAGCAGTTGGTTTGTTCACAGATTTGTTCTCTCGTGTCGGTCGCTATCACTTTGTCCTCTTAAATGGGAGCTTGTCTATCACTTGGTCCAGCTTGTGTCGATCACTTGGTCCACATCGTTTCTGCGTGTCTATCAGTTGGCTGTCTACCACTTTGTCCTTTTGTGTCGGCCACTTTGTTGTTTACATATTGCCTGCTCCCATTATTACTGTACCTTGCAAAGCAACGAATACAAAAACCTCAACTGTTTCCAGCATTGGGCCGGGTCAGTTTAATAACATGGCTCCACCTTCCTCTATCCTTCCACCATGCTTCCTCCTTTAATTTCTTCCATTCTTCTCCTCTCATTGCACACTTACTGTTATTCCTCTACTATGTCATGTACTCCCTGTATCTCCACTCTTTCCCGGATAACTTCATTCCTAATCTTGTTTCTCCTGGTGACAGTTACAGTGGAATTATCTCTTCTTTGGTATCAGTAATGCCAACATTGTCTGAAAGTAACTTTTGACAACATATTTGGAAATAATTATTATTTACTAATTACTACTATTATTATCACTAAAAACATTATCAATCACTTTTAACAATACTTCACCTATGCAAGAATCTTGTGAATGTGGGAAATGCCAGGCCTCCACCGTGGTTCGGATTCCACGTTAAACTGTAGGTCCTTCATTTCATCTCACAATCACCCTGCCATTACACATTAGCGTAAATGCGTATAACCCGAACGGGTAGTAAGACGCGGTGCTAATAATAATAATAATAATAATAATAATAATAATAATAACAATACTTCCAAAAGATTACAGTATAATTTTATTTGCCATAATCAAATTTAAGAAAAAAAAGTCTAGTAATTTCATTCTAGTTTTTCTTTTAACTCTTGTGGCAATTACAGGTTAAATAGAGCGTGATATTTTACATTTAATGGTATTATATTCAGTTATTAATATTTTTATAGCTGCCCTCGCATATCTTTAACATAAATAAATGGTTTTGTGATAATAAAGAGGTAAAAACATACAAAATGTTTGCGAAATAATATAAAGTTTAAATGTTGTAAACACGAGTATTAATACAACTCGCCGTCCAACCTGCAACAAGTTCCACTACATCATCAACTGGAAGCATAGCTTCTATCCAGTTGCCTTATTTTTTTTCAGCATATAGGGCCATTTTTAACGTTCTCTTGCTTTGAATAATAAATTAAAATTAAACAGAATGCATGATCTGCTTCTCTCTCTTACATTCAATGTTCAAGCTTTTGCTGCATATGTGACAATAGGTACAAAGTACACCCTGTACAACACTTCCTTACACTTCAAGGACACTTCTCTTCTCCATAGCAGGTCTCTAACACACCTATAGAACAACTCTCCCTGCTGTCCTCTTCTCATTACATCCTCTTTACGTTCACCTTTCTCTGCCGTAAGGGTGGCACCAAACGGGCTGTGGGGCGAAAGCATCATGGGACAAAAAAAAAATGAAAAAAAAAAGTATTTTAGATTTCTTGTTTGATAGAAAAAAAACAATTTTTAGGAAAATAATTCATTGAAAGAGAACAAACATGTTTTATTTTCTGTGAAAAATTGTAACTTAAATCAAAAAACTGTTAAAGAAGCTTTATCGGAAATTCCCTTGAGAAAGGACGAGATTGTAAAGCACCAGTGTGTTCAGATCGTTGAATAGAAGCCCCTACCTAACCTCTTTTGTACCATGTACAGCTCATTCACTCAATTTAGTAGGTGTTCACGCCGCTTGTACTGTAGTAGAGGCTGAAATATACCTCGGGACACATCATCTGCTCTATTTGTTCATTGTGGCATAAGCTTCAAGGTGAGAATTTCTCCAGACTTATGTGAAAACAACACCGAAATCGCAGACACAAACTCGATGGTCAATTAAGATTGAAGCTGTGTGGGGTGTTTTCTTCCAACCATGGTGATTCAGACTTAAAAACAAAAGATGGAACTAAAACTCTTTTGAAGGACCTGTCAACATTTTGAGTTCATCGTGTTGGCCTGTTTCTGTACAGAGTTTTGAGTCATTTTGACCATGTCACCGAATTGCTTCAAAGAGAAGATATAACATTTGATTTGTCTTTAAAGCACATCCACGGACTTGTCAAGCTTTATTTTAGGATCCTCTCTAGATACTTGTGCAACAAATGCAATCAATGGAGCCAGAAAAAAAAAGGCAAAAACACTCTTGTCGAGCCCGTGAAGCTCGAGTAACAAAAATAAAGAATTTTGTATCATATTTTTGTGTTCAAGGATTTCAAACCCTAATTTTTTATTTTAAAAATTTATTTGTTTTTATTTTTCCAATTCCAAACGAAATCAAATCAAAATAAACATCGATGTTAACCCAAATCCAAAAACACGCCATTTTTTAAGGTACAAGTTAAAAAAGTTAGCTTAATAGCCACTTGGCCAAAGGTGGGGGTGGGGTGAGAGGAGTGGTTCTATTTTGGGGTTTGGCCCCACCAAAGAAAATTTCTTGTTTCATCTCTGACTTCCTCATCCTATAAATGTAGTTCCTGTAATTCCTCTTCCTTTTCCCCTTATACTGTCAAGTCATTAGCAAACATCATGGCTTTCCTTCTCTCCTACCCGAGTTTTCCCGCCACTTGGTTCATGACCAATTCCATTACCATTTCAACCAGTAATGGTGAAAGGGAATTCCCCTGCGTCACTCGATATTTTATTTGGAACCACTCCGTCTTCCCACTCTCCGTCTTAACACAACTCCTGTTATCCTAATATATGCTTTTCACTCTCATTACCACTACACTTCAGCCTCCTCCATCGCTTTCCAAAACTTTATTTCTATCCACGCTGTCATATGCCTTCTCCACATCCCTAATACTGTTACCAAGTCATTCCCATATTCATACCTTCATATCAGCTGTCGTTTGGTAAAGATAAGTCTATTGTAGACCTGTGTTCCCTAAATCCTTGCTGTTCCTCTCTCCATCTTCCTTTCATGTTATTTCTTATTCTCTTTTCTAGTATTTTCTCGTATATATTTGAACGGTGGAGCATCAGCGTTACAGAAACAAATATCATAAATGGTTAATTTATATACTTGTATATACATCCAGATCCTTAAATATGTATTCTTAAATACAAATAAATACTATGAGAGGTGTGGAATTAAAAATAAAAAATATTTAAAAATTAAATTCTTGCGCACACGCCTCAGCACAGTTCTTCTTTATTCTCGCTCAGTGTTCTTACGACAATTAAATAAGCTCGACTGCTCAAAGTTTTTCTGCAACCCACAAAAATATCAGACAATATCTACATGTCTATAGAAAAATAATTTGACTCTCCCTTCCCCGTTGAAAAGGTGTAGAAAAATGGTGTTCTTGAGAAGGGGGTCTAATCCCCTTGAATTTGATGCACCCCCCCCCCCTAGGGGGTCGTATATAACATGTATAAGAACGTTTATTGATTAAAAGTATGATAAGATTTTCTAGCAATACCCCAGCAAGGAAAATTAATACACGCCCTTGCCCATTTGAGCATATTATTGGAAGGGGGAATGCACCTTCTTCATAATTAACCTTCATAATAACCTTTAGTATTTGGATGATATTTAATCCACCAGGTGGTATTCAAGGAATTAAATCTCTAGAACTACTTCATATGGATACATATTAAAGACAACATAATTTGAAAACCACAGCTTGCAATGTGTTCTGAGTAACTTTAGTCTCCGATTTGTTTTAGTTTGAAACCACCATAGTAATGCTAACTGATGCTATTCACCCTCCTTATCCTGGTACAAAGAGCGAGTTTTGTCCGTGTTGCGAACTTTCAGGTGAAGAAGAAATCTCGCTGGCAACTTCTCCCATTGGCTTCGTTTGGAAGAGATCACCCTACTAGTATCGTTATCCACCCGTGTGGTAGATAGCGCACAGGACGGAAACAATTAACACTCGCGGGTTAAATGGCTCAATCTTCCTTCGACGTCCGCTTGGGAGTTTATCAACATTTGTGTTTCTTGTGAGTTTAATGTTTGATTGTGATTTTGTGACATTCGTAAGACTGGGTGGGACTTTGTGTACACTTTTTAACTTATTCTATTTTTAAACTACCGTAACAGAAATGCCCACATTGTTGGTCACGTGGATTAAACGTCAGTCTCGTCAAGTCTGGTTTTCCAGTGATGGGGAGGTTAAAGTTCTTATACCAGTTGGCCGATTTTTACCCCTTCCCAAAATCCCTCCAATTAAATAGGTTTACACTTATTCTAAATTCAATCTCGTACATCTATATCTTGTTGGCGTGATTATATTCGAGTTAGCCAATAAATAAGCAACGTTTTAGTTATTTAATTTCAATGACTCAGTAATCGGCTTCTTTTTAAATCTCATCTTTCCAAGTGACTGTTAGGTTGATTGCACATCTATTAAATCCAGCTTTGACTCGTAGCACCAAATTTGAGGTTGATTTAAAGGTGGGATGGAAGTTATCCCGAACTAAAGGCCTTTTTTTTCAGTTTATTTGAAAAAAATAACATTTTATCCAAAACAAGTGTAATATTGCTTCATCAGATCCGTTTATTTTAATTGTCTGCTAATCATAGTCTCAACAGTTATTTAAGAGATGTTGTTGGTATCGCGCAATTTGTCCGGATTCTTTTTACTCTTGGGACGAGTATAGTCGAATTGCACGACACCCACAACAGATTTAAACGGTTTAGTTAATCTTGTTTCTGGGTTAAAATTTACTGTTGGGATTGTTCATAGCAGGAAATAAACAAATACAATACTACTTTTCCACACTTTTATTGAAGAATTGGCAACATACGGAATTAAATCTTGAAATACAATCATTTGAAATAATTTCTTCACGTGAATTATCTTTACTGGTGAGTCTGTTTCAATTATATTAAATAGTAAGTGATATTTGATAAGAAAATAAATGGCTGATAGAAAGAGCATACATAAAACTGTTTTTCAAGGGTTTGAGAGTAATATTACATTTTCAATACGGCTCAATTTAAAATTAGACAATGAACTCAATTAAATTTGGTAGCTCTTCAAAAACAATGTATTTAAAAATTATATTTGCACCATCTAGTTCTATATTATGTATATTTTGCTGTGCATAAAAATTAGTTTTTAAATTTATTTATAACTCAGGTCTATTTACTACATTTAAAATAAACGGTTTGAAATTAATGTAATCAATTAAAACTTTTTCCATTTTGCAGAGCTAACAATATTGGAATAATAACGTTTTTTTAGGAACGTACATTTAATTATTAATGGTTAAAATTTAGACTAGCATGCATCTTACCATACCATCACTCGATAATATAAACGTGAGGCTAAATTTTAAATTATGTATAAATATAATTTTCATCAATGTTCACCAATTATTTAAATACACAAAGAAATGGACAATACAATCAAAAATACGAGTTATACCATAATTGCATCATTAACATATTAATATAATATTATATATAGTGGTCCTGTAACATTTTGGTTTATATTTCAGTACAACATCCAAGAATTCAAGTTATTACTCTATATTGCATTTATTTATGTACAGTCCTTTCAAAAAATATTCACTCTCCTGAAAGGAGGAGCCCCAAAAAACTTCAAGGTGCTTCAGACAAATTAAAACTTTGTAAATATGGTTAAAGTACACTGATTGGGGCCTGCCCAATAGTCTCATTAACTTCACAGTCCCCAGTAATAAAACTTCACACTTACATTAAGCTCTAGGTGTGATATTTACAAACAACCCCGATACATACATTAGCGCGTATTACGAGGAGGGAAATGTTTTCCGGGCGTTTAGTAGGACCTAGGAGTAGAAACAGAATACTCCACGTGTAAACATGTACAAACATTACCTGATATTTTATTTATAATTTTAATGCGTATTAAGATGCAAAGATTTAGTTTGTAGACTGTGTTTGGACCAAGGAGAATTAATTACCCACCATCTTATTATTTTACGACAGGAAGAAGAAAAAAAAATTAAGAAATTGGAGACATTGATTGTGTTAGATGAAATATTAATAATTTTTTATTGAAATTGATAAAATAAATCGGCTATTAATTTCAGTCTAAATATTTATAGACAAAAACGAAAATTTAGCTGAAGTTGGGAAAAAAATTGATTACATTACCAGAAAATGTGTGGAGATGCGTCAAATATGTATTAGTTACGTACTTACTGGATAGCACTAGGAACTCGAAAGTTCACTTACATACTTACAAACGAACGCTACCCTTCTCTCTTGAGCTAATTCTATCCATCCCGCAGTTTCTCTTCAGGTCCATTCTAATTTTATCTTCCCACCTGTGTTTAGGTTTTCCCATTTGGTTTAACTTTCAGTATCCTAAACAAGGTTTTGGAATCTTCCATTCGTACTTCATATCCTGCCCAACGTAATCTACGAGACTTGGATTATCCCAACAATGTCTTGTGATGAGTACAGGATATGAAATTTATTGATTTTTTAATTTAGTCTACCCTTACAACAGAAAACGTTATTTTATTTTTTATTTTTCTTGTTGTGTCCAAACATATTTATAATCTCAAAACAGATATATTATACAATTCGTTTGTTCTATTTAATAATAATTACAAGAAAAACACAATTTTGAAGATAGGATACAAAGGCACAAACACTAGTACAAAGAGAAAGTACTCAAATGCAAGGACAAGAAAAATATCTTTATGGAAGGGCTTGAAATTATTTCACTAAGCCTCCTTCAACTATATACACATAATGACGTCACTAAAGGCATGGGTTTCATAACATGTTGATCTTGTTTACTTTATATTGATTGATGAATGGTCTAGGAATAGTATTTTTGGTAATAATAATATTATAATTTTATATGGTTCGCTACATTGTCAAATAAAAATTATCATATTATGTAACATATAAGTCATTATGTGTATATAGTTGAAGGAGCCATAGTGAAGTAATTTCAGGACCTGACACAGAAATATTTGTCCTGTACTAGGCATGTGTGTATTTTCTCTTTTCTCTAATGCTTGTGACTTTGTATACCATCTTAAAAATTGTGATCTTATATGTACGTTTTGTGTTCGCCATCTTAAATATATACCATCTATTTTCTCCCTGGAATTTCCTTCAAATAGTTTATAATTAATTTGGTTCTAAACTGTGTGGGAGATAGGGGGAACATTCTATTTACATTGCTAATTATATAGTATTCTCAAATTATTGTAATAATGACCACGTTTACAACATTCACTAATTAAGAGAGACAGTCAATATTTACAAATATCACAGAAAGTTGTTGCAGTGCTAAACAGGAATAAAGGATTAGTGGGTTTATAAATCCTTTGCATACGATTGATCCCACTTTGGATAAATTTCACATTTTAGCAAATAATATTTGAATACTTTATGAAAAATCCTACACTCTAAGAGAGAAAAAAAAGCAATGAACGAGCTCAGATATAATAAATCAATTTTGATCTGTGGCCTTAAAGCAGCCATACTCAAACTATTTTTTTTTCTCGGCCCACATACATATGTTTGCTACGTTACGTGAACCGCAACATAGTATACTGCACCTCATAATATATTAATGTAAAAAATAAAACTCAAAACCTAAATGTATCCAAGCGTTTATTTAAAAATGAGTGTGATTTTTGAATTTTGAAACAAACTTTTTTTTTTACTATTCTAGACAAATCAGGCTTATAATAATTGCTACATGTTACTCTAAATACTTCATCAAGGTGAGAAAGAGTAATCCGATTTATATATACGTTCTTTGCATATTTCAGTTTTAAATAGGATGATTCACAAAGATACGTTGATGCGAACAAAATGAGCAGCAGTTGGGCAGATTTTTGTACAGTCTTGTATTATTCAGGCACTAGTTTCTAAAGTTCGGCATACTCCTTTCCCAATCTCCTTTCTTTAAAAATAACTTTCAGATTCGTATAGTTTTTTTAACTCGATAAATTCGTCGAATAGCTTTGCATAATCACATCCTAATGCAGCTAGTTGTGTAATAGTTGCCATTTCTAAGTGACAGGACATTTCTACAAGCAACACACAATTCTTAATACTTCGTAAAACCTGAAATCTGCTTTCAAATTCTTTTGATAAGGCACCTAAATAATTTTAAATTATCGTATAGTTTTCTCAAGAAATGTCAATACCATCTAGTTTAGCTTTTGTTACGGTTGGAAAATTATGCAATATTTCGTTCTATATGTCCTCGTAATAGATGTTTAATTTCTCTTCAAAAGCAAATAGTTTATTCGCCATATGCAAAATGATTTTATTTTCGCCCTGTAAACCATGAGTGAGCTCACCAAGTTTGTCTATGATGTCGCACAGAAAAGATAAAGGACACCACCATCCGTATTTTTCAAGTTCGCTATAAACTTCACTGTTTTGTTGTAGAAACAAAATAATTTTTTGCCGTAAAGAAAAAAAACCAATCCAGAACTTATCTTGCTTAGCTATCGCACTGAGGTATGTAAAAGAACGTCGCTATAGTTAGTGTTAATTTCTTCCAAAATACTTTTAAATTTTCTGTGGTTCATTTCTCGTGCTCGGGTATAATTCACTAAATTTATTACGGCTTTCATCTACTTTGGTAATGGAGATACGTGCTGCTAAGATTTCTTGGTGAATAATACAGTGAAATGATAAGATATTTGTTAAATTGTATTTCTTTTTCAATAGGGAAACAAATCGCTTTTCCGATCCAGTCATTGAAGGACATCCATTAGTGCTTACACAAACAATTTTTTTAAATATCAATATCATTGTTTTCCAGAAACGTACTAATAATATCGCGATAATCTGTGCCTTTGGTTTTATTATTCATAGGAAGAAATTTAAATTTCGTGAATCGAATTCTTTTCGGTACAGTAACTAACGAAAACAAAACATTGTGGTGTTGCTGAAATATCTATGATAGAATCTAAAGTCAAGAAATATTTCAAATCTTCTATGATGTCATCAAAAATATGTTTTGCAATATCTTCGATACGTCTAACGCAGGTAGAATCAGAGAGCTTCATTATTTTTTTTTAATTTCTAAGATTATTTGCATTGCTAAATTTATCAAATAATACATTGGAAGCACTGATGAAACATTCCTTCACAGTTTCAACGCCAATAAATGGTTTCATATGTTTAACAGGTATGTAACGAACTTTCAATTGAGGATCTTGTCACGGCCGCATCTTGTGATATCGCCACTGACATAACATTTTGTTGTTGTTGCAATGACTTCTTGAAGAAAGTTAGCTTTTCACATCTTATTAAAGACTCGCGAGAAAAAGTGTAATTGAATGATTTATGTTTCGTGTTATAGTTATATTTTTTTTAATATAACACTTTCATGACAAATCAAACAAGTTGTCAAAACGTACAGAAAAATATTCTTTTTCCCAATTATCTTGAAACATTCTATTTTTGTCAGATATTTTTCGTTTGTATTTTGAATACACTCCTGTTACTATGGGTGGTTAAATTATAACAAAACAATATGTTACAAAACAGTTACAGGTATGCTGTATCCGTTACGCGTAACTGACACTTGAAATAGTTATAAGAAACCAAATTGTCACCCATCGACGTTATTTCGCAAATAAACAAACAAACACGTTGGTAATTCGGTCACGAGGAAGGCAGAGCGCGCAGACTGGTGGAAGTTTGGAGAAACAGCGAGCATACATTGTTACGTCAGGTACAATAAAGGTTGTAAGCGTCCGCTTGTTGACCGACCAATTGTTCCCGCGCATCTCAAGGCTTTAAAGCTTAGATTACCAGATGTTCGAAAACGTACTTAACTGATAATGGGTGTGAGTCTTTCGGGCTGCAAATAAAATCTTGAAGGTCACATACGGCCCGCGGGCCATAGGTTGAGTATGACTGCCTTAATATAACATATCTACACGTTCATTGAACTATTTAGCTACTTTCGCTGATGAAATACGATTAATTTAATGTGTTCAATTGTTTTTAAACCATGTCTTTTTCATAATAGTTTTAATTGTTCAAAGGTATGTGTAAACAAACAACGTGACATTTTTATAAGAAATGTAGGAAATATACTATTAATTTTTTTGTCGATTAACAATAATATAAATTCAAAGTCGCAAAGCATACATTTTAATCGTTTTTCATTTCCTTTCAGCTGCTAAATTGGTTTATTTCTCAACTTTTATAAATTATTTTATCCCCTTGGATGTCTTAAATACTCTATAAACATTAAAGAAAAACGTTTATTACTTTTGATATATTTGTAAATTGGACAGTAAAAGGGAGGGGGATGTAAAAACGGGGCTAATTTCCCCTTGACATGGATTCTATAGTCTATAGCTATATTTGTCAGTTCTTATCTCCCATACACATGGACGAAATTTTTTGCTTAATTCATAAGATAAACTTGTGCTGAAATCTTGTTGATAACTATCATGAAACAGCCCCACGAACGTGATTATTTTCATCCTTGTTTTGAGATTAGTTGATGCAACTGTGCCAGGCTAGTAGGAATTAGCCCACACACACACACAGACCAGACATTGTTAATCCTCAGTAAAACTACGAGGAACAACGATTACAAATGATGGCATTTGAATCACCTAAACCCAATTGGTGTTTGCGTCCAGCGGCCGACCTTCGTTCTGCGTGGCTGGTTCCACGGTCGGTTATCTCTTATAGGAGCTACTTCAACCTTACTTTAGTTATTTTTATAACCACGGCAGTCGCTAGTGTAGGCAAATATCGCGCTGTGATTGGACGATCAATTCAAACGTTACAAAAGTTAACTGATGAAGTACACTTATTTTTTATTTATATTTATGTATCACCCCATTTTTCCTCATTTGTTTCATGGGTTTAAATGCATCTACTTGGTTGATATATAAACCGATGCTTTTATTCGGTAATAATAAATAAGTATATAAATATATCCTAATTTATTATAATATTCATATTATTCTATATTATAATATAGGTATAATTGTATGTTATGATTTTTGTATAAATATATCTAAAATGAAATATATATTTACATGGTATGATCCCTGGTTGTAGTTAATAAAATGAAAGAAATTATAACGAGCAGAAAAATATCAACAATACATTTGAATGTGGCGCCAACGGGCAGGTTTGATATTTAGTACCACCTACAACCACAGCTAGCGCTGAAAACTGTTCATACTTGATACATGGAAGATATCGATCTATACTATCCCTTATCTATGACTGGTTCTTTCCTTAATGCCATCAACAATCACGACCTACAACTCAGCGCTTCAGCTCGGCGCGGTCCTGCCATCATCCCCTACACTCCAAGTTCAAACCAATGACATCGGTTGTTCGATTTTATTGGTCGTATTCCATGCCTCCAAGTCTTGTGCTAGTTTTGAAACGTATAAAACGAGTCGCCCGCTAATAATAAAAACCCAATACTCAATATCCCTCTTCTAAGCTGTATTTTCTAATCGCGAGGACCGCCCGCACAACTCTACTTGGAGTCGGCGCTGGACTTGAACATGGCGGACGGAACCCTCGCCTGACCCGGCTGAAGATTGTACTCTTGATCCTCTGGGTGTTGGAGGGCTAACTTGTTTATTTAGGACTTGTGTTCAGATTATTGTCCAGATTAGGCTGTTAATCAGAATAGTTGCTTAACGACTGTCTATTTTCTAGTGTTCTAGTTAGATTTGATAATCAGGTATACGCTTAATTAAGCTTACGATCCTAAATGTTGTAGCTCTCAGCTCGTGCACTGATCATATGAGTCGTTTTTCGAAAGCTTATTTGTGGTATGATCGAGTTAGCTAGTTAGTATAGAGCTTAATTTTGCTCTGATCAAAATTTTCTTTATTTTTGAGCCACGGCTATTCAGTTGAGTCAATCGTAATTAGCATTTATTTGCTAAAATACTTATCTGTACGAGGTCTGCAAGGCAATGGGATGCTTTGTTAAAATATGTGCCATTATACTATACCTCTTAGTGAAACTCGGGGATGCGCGGACCTAGTTGCCAGGGAATAATTCTGAACTGTTTATGACCTAATTAGGTCTGATTGGTTATGTTTAATCAAGCTATCTTTATTCTAGTGTAGCTTACTTTGTTAGTTTAGCATACTGTTTTCAGCTGACTCGCCTTATTCTTAATTAACTTCTATGCATATTAAAGTAAATGTAGGCGACGTCCTTAAGATGTTCACGGAACATTCAGCTCCAATTTGCAGGGTATACCGGTTTCTGAGGTTTTTGCCTAGCTTGCTCTAGTTTCTTCACTATCTCTGGGATGCCCTATTGGGTGACTACCCAGCCATGTTGATACGAACATAATTATTAAGCAAACGTAGCCTTGATCTCGGCGTTCGTAAGTTGGACTCACGAACGAACAGAGTATGAAAACTCATTTATAAATCGACTAGCAGTGGTGTAGCTATAATCTAGTGGGTTTATCCTGTGGTTTGATGTAACTTCTTGAAAAGCCCTTAGCCCTACTTGGTAATAGGTCACTTAGAGAGGGAAGCCCTAAGTACCTAGCTGTTTTTTGTCTCTTGCAGCACCTTACGTACTCCATTCAACTCCCTGAAATAGCTCCTTTATAATTGTCTCCCTTGTCTTTAAATCCAGTTACTGTATTTTCTCTTAGCTTGAAGAGAAGACCTTAAGTCACCTGGTTAATAGAGGAGGCTAGTTCTCTGAGGAGTTGACTTCTCTTAAAATGAGTTATCTCACTGGGCCTATTTGACGTCCAATTAAATAGAAGCATCGTTTGGTAGTTTATTGCTGAAAATGTATTAATGTTGTTATATATTGGGGTAGGATTTGTATTACTGTGTCTCTAACTTTCCACCAGTATAGCAGTCAGTTCATAGTTACTGCCCTAACAACCATAAAAAATCAAAACTTATTATGCATAATTTAATAAAACAATCCGGTATGAATGACACATTTCATTATAGCCATTGCTCTTGAACTAATTTATAAACAAGTTTATTTTTACCTCTAATTGAACGACAAGGGTCTCTGTTCGGTTTGAACAAAATTTGTCATCACCGATAACTATTATCAAATTACGCACAAGCTTTACAGAATTAAGTACGAAAACATCGTTTATGTGAATGGTGCGTTACAAAGTATGCATTTATAAATCATTGTTTATCGACAGCAAATAAAAATTAAAGCACATATTATAATTACTGGTACATTATAATATTATGATTAGTTTTTAATCTCTAACATATTCCTAAAGGCAAGCCCCGATTCCATTAATAGTCAAATGGATCATTCAGTTGCCTACATCTCATTTATTTGGAGGGCTCTTTTATTCTAATTAAAATACTAAAATGTTTGTAGGTAATTTTTAATATTTTTACTGTAAAGTAAATAAGTTACTCGACTCTTACTAATATTAAGTTAATCTTGTGTATTAACATTAATATAAATACAGTCTTATTGAAAACACTTGTAGTTTATACTTATACATTTTTATACGCTTATTTATCTAAATTTATCACGACACTCAAAGGTTTATTTATTCATTAATATGAGTAGCAAGGACAGTAATTATTATAATAAGTGGAAATAATATATTACAATGTACAGTAATCATTGCTTTTATCTCTTACTTTTGTGCATTTATCGGGCATAGGTTTAAAATTAAAATATTACTGTTACATTTTAAATTAAATAACACAAAGAAACTAACCCTAAATTCACTGACAGAAAAGAAACTAAATCCTGAGTGTTATTTAAATTGATGTCTGTCAAAATCACACATTAAATAAGTTATTTATGCTTTGAATAATTTTATATAAAATAAATTACATTAATATATATTGTGAAAATACACTCGGACCATTGTAAAAATGTATTGTAAGGAATATAATCTATATCATTCTAAATTTGTTAACAAAATTATTCATTCAACCAATCAAACTTGTATTGTCCAATTATTTTTGAATGAGTCAGTAAAATTTTATTCGATAACCCAAATAAATGTGTGTTAAGTTCTTAATATTTTATTAGCTAATTTAAATTAATTTTACTATCATATATTTACAAATAACAAGCACAGAGTTGAAATTATTTAATTAACAAGCTTATGGTACTTAATTAGTTATAAACATCTAAAAATAAATTTCAAATTAACTTATTTAATCAAAACATAGCTAACATATTTAACAAGTAGATCCAATAAAATGTAACCTAAAACACGAAATTTAAAAAGAAAATCTACTATTTTATATTTGCTATATTTCTCAAAATAAAATTATTTGAAGTGAATCCCCCCTTTGACACGAGGGTTTCCTAATTAGCCCTCAAGACTAGATTAAAGCTTTGGACCATAATAATTTTGATTAGAATTAGTTGAGCTTCTAAACATGTATTATTTTTTCGGCAATTTCTCACAATTATTTGTGGCATCACTTGCCTGATTCGCTCGCTAATTCTTGCGCTTGAAACAACATTATTTCATTTAATACAATTATTAATTAAGATCTACATTGACTCACAGATTATAAATATAACGTCGAATAAAGTATTTTTTTAACTACAATTATTTTGGCTAGAAATATACCTAAATAAATTAAGATATCCTCAACTTTTAGTTTCTTACCCAATATTTTGGAAAAAAAAAAATTGTTGAGTCCGACCTTCAAGTAATAGAATGTATCACACACTTGCTTTAGAAGATATTTCAAATGTTCACACAGATAAGTAATGGAGGGACGTTTCTTTGAGTAACGTCACGGATTCGGAAGAAATTACTAATTTATGGTGCAGATTTAAACTTTATTCGTTATGAATCTTGGAAATAGATTGATTATTTCAATATCAGGTTTGTCTCCCGTACAGTCCGATTTTCAAAGGAAGTTCCTTTTATAAAATACAAACATATTTCATTATGGTCAACATTGAGAACATTTTGTTATTTTATTTGTATCGATACTATCTATCCAAAGTGACAACTGCAACATAACATTATTTGACGTATAATTACATGAAAGTAGATCTAGTAACCACTCCAGCTGTCAGATAAGGTTATTTCTATTAAATTTGGACTATGCCAGCCTCTCTCGCCGCTACAAGTACAGTTTAGTCAAGAGTGTAACACTCGGTAACACTAACGTTGAACCAATGATATGTGATAGAAACTAATACTAGGAAGTTTTTCATTTCCAAGAAATTAAATGTTCACTTACAGCGTCAGATTTGTTGACAAATTAGAAGTAAATGTAATTATATGAAATTAAATTGATAATTTTACATGCTTATTAAATTTATATAAGATATAATGGCCAAGACTAAAATTTGTAAGCCATTACTGTTTTAACAAGATAAAATGATTCAAAATGTTTGCTGTTAAGTTGTAATTTTTTTTGTTTGAATAAATACACAGTATTTTTAGAAACATACACATTTTTTAAAGATATTTACATCATGTTAGGGGAGGGCTAGGTATGTTTTGACACCCCCAAATATGAATTATGTTAAGTTGTATCGATTCCTCCAATGACGTTACTCACAGAAAACAACAGTTAATATTGAAAAAAGTGCATCCAATAAAAAAAATGTGTTGTGAAAATACACAAAACTACATTATTATATTCATACTGATATCAAAAAAGTCTTCATCTTTTTTTAAATAATATATATCTATTTAAAAACATTAATAAGTTGTATTGAAGTTTTTATATATACTTCAATGAAATAAACTAAACATATTATATTATTTTATATTGATTTAACATGACTACACAATTTAACTAAACAACAAAATTACTAAATTTTTTCTAACAAAACAACAAATAAGTGTCTATCAAATGTCTAGCATTTAAAGTGTTTTTTTAATGTAATATGGCCATATCTATGACTAGCAAACACATTGTGTATTATCATTTATTAATTGTTATTTCGACTTGATTCCCTTTGTTACAACATTACCTTATAACTTTGAAAACCTATATATTAGGACAATGTTAACAAAAAACTATAGTTTTATAACTTAAACATGTTGTTCCAATATATAGCAAATTTCAAATTACTTTCAATGTCGCAAAAAACTGTATTTAATACTGTACAAATTATTTGACAAAATATTTATGGAACTAGTATATTATACATTTAGGGTCTATTCCAACTTGACATACATTTTTTGGAAAATTGTATATACATTTCTTTGTTGACATTTGAAATTTTTCAAGACTAACACTAAGACGTTTAACTAGTTTATCCAATGTATGCTTGTGTATAGATAAAATAATATAAACAAGCATACATACATACATACATACATACATAGAATAGAATAACATCATACATACATACATACCATAGAATAACATCATACATACCATATAATAGATACATTCATACATACATATCATAGCATAGAATAACATTCATACATACATATCATAGCATAAATAACATTCATATATACCATACCATAGCATACATTACATACATACATTAAATTATATACATATATTATATTACACACTACATTACATTACATTAAATTACAAACATACATTCCATATCATTCCAAACATACATACAAACATAGCATAACATAACATAACATAAGCACTTTGTCTCAACAACTCGTGATGGATGTACACTTGTTTATTTTTTCATCACACATGTGTAGAAAACGGTCGATACAACTTATAATTACTCTGACAGGGTTAGTTAGTTTTAGAAATTACAAAGCAGTTCCAAATTATAGATAAAATACTGTCTGAGAAAATTTAAAATAATTAAATCCTTTACATAGGTACACTAAATCTAATTCAAAAGTTTCAAGTGATTTTAACTAAGCGAGTTCTATTTTTATGTTGGATTAAAAGTTGTATCTATGTTCTAAAACTATTTCCTTTGAAATATCCTCATAAAATATTACTGTCCACTCGCCTGGGACATGAGATTTTCACAATTTGTCAAAATAATTTAACAATTATTAATAATTATCGACCTTTATTTCAGTAAATTTGTTAGAAAATACGAATTAAGTGCAAATTTAGGAAAAAACCAAGTATTTTTCATATATAAAGAGAGTCCCATGAATAAATTAAATTATAAGTAATCTTATATAATGTAAATAGGCTAATTACAATGTATCGTCAGAGTAGTTGTTATTAGTTCATAAAACTTTGATCCTGAAAACACATCAATTCTACCACCAAAAATGCATAAATTGAGGAAAGAAAATTTAACTTCCAAGCCCGGGGATAATAATTTCATATCATTAGGGACGGATTTCCTACTCTCTGCATGTATCGTGGGAAGAAGAACGAACGTATCTGCATGAGTAGGGAGATGTTTTAAAACATCTCAAGATGTATTTTCTGTTTTCCTCAAAGTTGGCTGGGAGCAGGTAAACATAACTGCACGAGGAGGTGTTTTCTAACATCTCAAGATGTATTTCTAGTGTTTATTAGAGTTGGTTGGAACAGGGGAGAATATATCTGCATAAACAGGTTTTTTAAAATATCTCAAGACGTATTTTCTGTTTTCCTCAAAGTTGGCTAGGAGCAGGAGAACATATCTGCATAAGGAGGTGTTGTAGGGTACTACCATCATCACTTGGGGGCGGCAAGAAAGGCAGTGGGGGTGGGGGAGGAGGAACAGCTGCGACTCAGCCCTCTAGAAGGTTCGGCAAGCAGGCAGGCCTCGAACGACGCCTTAGGGGGCGGCACCTCCAGGTTCTCGTCTCCGGAGCTCCGGCCAGGCGCTCCCTTTATTGGGCCTCCTGATGGCGTGGGGCAGCGTCGTTCACACGGTGCCACCCCCCGCTCAGAGTGTGAAGGGAAATGCGGTATAGCCTGAACGGCCTGGTCTCAGGAGAACCTGAAATACGGTCATGAGCAGAATTACCCTAATGCTGGTTTACTCTTAACTGAACTGACCATCCTGGTCCCCTCTTAACCTAAACTGATCATGCTTGTCCCCTCTTAACCTGAACTGATCATGCTTGTCCCCTCTTAACCTGAACTGATCATGCTTGTCCCCTCTTAACCTGAACTGATCATGCTTGTCCCCTCTTAACCTAAAGCTGACTACATCATGCTTGTCCCCTCTTAACTGAATGACATGCTTGTCCCCTCTTAACCTGAACTGACCATGCTTGTCCCCTCTTAACCTGAACTGACATGCTTGTCCCCTCTTAACCTGAAGATCATGCTTGTCCTTAACCTGAACTGACCATGCTTGTCCCCTCTTAACCTGAACTGACCATGCTTGTCCCCTCTTAACCTGAACTGAATGGGCCTTAACGAACTGACATGTTTGTCCCCTCTTAACCTGACTGACATGTTGCTCTAACTGAACTGATATGCTGGTCCCTCTTAACTGAACTGACCATGTTTGTCCCGTGGTGGTGCTCGCTATGAGGGGAAGAGGGAGGAGATGCTCTGTCTCGGTCCACTTGGAGTCTCTCGACTTGCTCTGGAAGAACTCGGGGGCCGTGGTCGCAAAGAAGATGTCATTCTGAGGTCAGAGAGAGAGAAACAGACTTTGCATCAAGGACCACTCCCCTGATTAGTCATTTCTCAAATTTGGATGAAAAACAAGGTCAGACAAATCTGTCCAAATATGAAGCCAAGAGCCTTATTTTTAGACTTGAAGTCCACGATAAGCACACCGTCCAAACCCCAGTATCGTCAAGCAAACCCCCCACCCCCTACCCCCCGTCAATGCCTGGGACTTTCCACGTCTTCCGGGAGGTAAGTCAGGCACCGCGACGCCGGGCGTCCAACAGGTGGCTCGGCAGCCTGCCGCCGCCCCCCGCACTTCTGCCCGTGCCCCACCCCACTTTCCTGCAGCAGGGACCGCTGATCTCAAGTCCCTGATCCACACTCTCACCGAGATATGGGAGCTTTTCCGCTCGCTCCGCATCTGTGAGAAACTCCCCTACCTGAGGGAGTGTCTGACACGCTTCGTGGCCGCCCCGGACTGGGGGGAGGGGGGTTGCAAGATTCAAATCCTTACCGAAGTGTGTCAGACTCTGTTTGATTGATCAGGTCAAACTACTCCTCTGGAATTGTAAATCGCTGGTCGTTAGGATTCCCGAGCTTCTCCAGATGATGACCAACATGGATGTCGACGTGGCGTTTCTGACAGAGACGTGGTTCAGAGCGGACACCGTCTTTCAGGTTCCGGGCTTCTCCGTCTACCGGGTGGACCAAGGTGGTCACCGAAGGGGGGGTGGCGTGGCCCTGGCGGTTCGGTCTCACCTCCAGCACCACCAAATGGCCGTCCCAGGGCTCTTGTCCCTGGAGGCGGTCGCCGTGCGGCTGTTGGGTGCGCGTACTCCGTCACTCTCGTTTGCGTTTACGGTCTACCAGCGGTGGTCCTGCCGGTGGCCGATTTGGCCGTATTGCGTGCTCTAGACGCTAGCGTTGTGCTAGCGGGCGACTTCAACGCCAGGCACGTCTCTTGGGGGTGCGTGGCGTCTCAAGCGCGCGGTACGGTTCTGAGGAGGTTCGTCGACAGGACCGGCCTATTTATCCACCGTCCTCATCTGCCCACCTACTTGCCCGATCACCCTCGACACCACCCCAGCTACCTGGACCTGATCCTGACCACGAGGAGGCTGTTTCTGACACCTCTGGTCACCCATCTCTCCTACTCCTCCGACCACAATCTAGTGACCGGGTTATGCGATTTCTTCCCCTCCAGACAGATGCACCGCCATTGTTCAACTACCGACGCACGGATTAGCCTAGATTCCAGGCTAGGTTTAACCGCGTTGTGGCCCCAGCCGCTCCCATACCTAACGCGGGGGAGTTGGACCGGCAGGTTCAACTCTTCACCGCCTCCCTCCTGTCGGCAGTGGAGTCGTCGATTCCGATCCACCGACCCCCCTTGTTGGGCCCCCCACTCCCCCCCGACTTGATAGACGACATGCGTCTCCATGACAAAGCACGTGCTATGTGGCAGAAAAGTCGTCTCCCCCGTGTCCGGGAGATATACGCCGCGCTCAGCTCTCACTATCGGCGCAAGCTCAGACAGTGGCATAGGAGGCTAAGACGCGCCGTCTTGCCGCTCTTGACACAAAAGATCTATCTCTGTGGTGTCATCTGAAGGGATGCGTCGCAAGAAGAATCTGATCCCCGAGCTCCGCATGGCGGGCAGGTTGGCGTCCTCCGCCACAGACCGGTCAGAGGCTCTGGTGGTAAGATTCCGGGCCAGCTTCGCGAGGTGACCCGGATCACCGGAGGAGAGCAAGTGGATCCCCCGGGGCACTTCCTTCCCCCAGTGGCAGGTCAACCCCGTAACCCGACCTGCGGCTGGTAGCCCCCTTCGATCTGACCAGGACCGTGGCGAGGCTTCGCGCCGCGTCCGCTCCCGGGTTGGACTGGATATCCCCCCTCCTCCTGGCCCACCTCCCTCGTAAAGCTTTCGTCCTTCTTCTCCGTATCCTGAACGCAATGTTTATATTGTTGTATTTTCCCGCGCAGTGGCGGGTGGCGACTGTCATACCTATCCACAAGCCCGGGAAACCGCCCGGATACCCTTCTTCCTATCGTCCCATCTCTCTACTCTCTTGCGTCGGCAAAGTCACCGAGAGACTGATCTTGGCCTGACTGGAGGCTTGGCTGGAGGTGCACCCCCTCCTGCCGATCACCAGTTCGGTTTCCGGAAAGGCCTGTCTACCACCCACGCCGTCACCAAGGTCGTCGACTTGGTGACGGAAGCGTTCAACGAGCGTCGTCATTCCGGCTTCGTTCTGTTGGACGTGAAGGGTGCTTTCGACAGTGTGAGCCACCGAGGACTTCTCACGGAACTTGCAGAAGCCGGAGTTCCCGCCCCCCTGCTTCATCTCCTTCTGTCTTTCCTCCAGGACCGCTCCTTCAGAGTGGACGTGGATCACCAGTTGTCGACCCCTCGTCCTATAGTATCTGGAGTCCCCAGGGGGAGAGCCCCCCTCCTCTTCTCCCTCTTCGTACGTGACGTGCCCGTCCCACGGGGAGTCTCCCTCTTTCAATATGCCGACGATACCGCTATCCTGGCGACCTCCCCCGATGCCGTGGTGATCTGGGCCAAGCTCACCATGGCATTGCGGGGAATAATCGCTTACCTTGGCTCTAAATCCCTAGCCGTGAACGGTACCAAGACGTTGGCGATTCTGTTCACCTGCCGCAGACCGGGTCCGTTGCAGCCCCTCCGAGTCACGGGAGAAGCGGTCCAGTGGTCGCAAACGGTGAAATTCCTGGGTATGTCACTGGACCGTCGCTGCAACTGGGACTCAAACCTGAGAGCGTCTACAGGAAGAGCAAGGGGTGTCATGCTAGGACTGGCCCCACTCCTGCGCCCAGCCAGCCCGTTGAACCACGGCAATAAGATTAGACTATTCCAGGCTTGTATTATGTCCCTCCTTCTCTACGCCGCGCCTGCCTGGGCTTACCTCCCCCACTACCGCTTCTCCCCGCTCCGAGCGTTTATCATCTCTTTTGAGTTGATGCTAGGACTTCCCCCCCCCCCCCCCCCGCACCCACACCCGAGTCCTGCTAGACTTGTCTGGCCTCCAACCCCTGACGTGATCATCCGCGGTTGGCAGTGACTTTCTTCTCACGAGCGCAGGCCAGTCCTAACGCGATCATCAGGGGCATCGGCGATTATGACCCCCCCACCCTCGTCCACAGACGACCCCCGCCGGACACGGATGACCCGGAGGTAGTCCATGGTGTTGAGGAGCGATTGCTCCTGTCCACGGCCTGAGGCCGACTTCATCAGGACGCGGCCCCGGTGCTCCACGAGTTCTCCCGGTTGGCGCTCCGCCCTCCCCGTGTGCGCGTGTATCTTAGTGCCAGATCCCAACCCCACCTACCGCCGGTGGTGTTGGTCCGGTCTGTATATCCAACATTATCATCCGCAGCATACACTTCATACCAATAGACCGAATTAAATCAGATTGATACAAACAGTTACAAACATTTTACAAGCTCATTCAGGACCCAAATTAATTTAATTACAACCGGTATTTTTCCTTGTTGAATGCATTTAATAATGTCGTCCTCGTGAGTGTTCTGTCTAATAAAGCAATATGTGCTGTCCTAGGCGGTCCTCTATCAGAGGGCCGGGTACCCCTGTCTAGTTTTCCAGTCACTCGATCTGTTTATCCACCCGGTGCTCCATCTCACTCTCATTTTACCATAATCATCTTCCGCCTCACTTCCTACATGTCCCATCTACGTCCGGTCACCCATCCTTCAATGTTTTCTACCCGGTCGTTCTCCCTAAATGTATAAATAAATGTATATATTATAAGGTCCCTGTCGACCACATACTGGTGACTGGGCGGGTTTTTTAGTCAATTTTCCCGCCTGTAAGACCCTGGGAATAGCTATAATCAGCCCACCAGGGCGACAAAGATTTTCATGTTTAACGTTTATTTTGTTTCTATGTTGGTTAACGTCCGAGAGCCCCATCGGGGCTGGTGTTCGTATTATTTATGTCATTTATATTCTATGTTTATACATGTTATTCCTACTTATCGCTACAAACAATAAAACCCTAACAAACAAACAAATCGTGGACTTCAAGTCTAAAAATAAGGCTCTTGGCTTCATATTTAGACAGATTTGTCTGACCTTGTTTTTATAGCTGTAAGTTTATCATCAATACTTACGAATCCACCTAACTAAGGACAGAAACACACAACGTTATGGAGAAAATTAAATAAAAATCCATAGAAAAGCACTAACACTATGGGGGTAAAACCATTTACCCACTCAATCAAATAAAGCTTATTAACTCGGTCCGGCTTGCTTCTAAAGACTCTTCTTGGGAATGTTCTACTTTATCAGGAATGCAGAACTTTGACACGTTGGATGATCGTAATGTCAGCACCTTAAGGCCTTCAGACGCTTATAACTATAGAGTCTACTTTGAAACTTTATATTAGCTCACAATAAATAAACATTCAAAGGAGGGTGTAATGACAGGTCCTATAAATTATCCGAGAAATGTACAGAGAAAAGCTATGTTTATAAACAAAATACCATAAAAGTTTTTTTTGACAAATTAGAAAGATAGCAGAAAATTGAATTTGTTGCCTAGTTTCTTTAGTTGACTGTTCACATTTTATTGTTTAGTTTGAACAGGCAGCCAAGAATCTAAATGCCTTCAAGAATGAAGAAACAACATTTTTAAAAGAGTTTGAACAGGCAAACGCAAAATCCAGGCAACAATGATCAACCTCCAAGTCTCTCTTTCAAATGTCAACTTTAACTTTACATATTTCTGGGATGACCTGGGGTTCTAGGGGTAAGGTGTTGGACTTCTGTGCTGGGGGTCCGGGGTTCAACTCTTGGTTCCGGCACAGATTTATCTGATAACCAAACCCTTCCTTCACCTCTGACAAGTCATCTTGTGAATGTGGGGAATGCCAGGCTTCCACCGTGGTTCGGATCCCACGTTAAACTGTAGGTCCTCCATTTTATCTCACAATCACCCTACCATTACACATTAGCGTAAATGCGTATAACCCGAACGGGTAGTATTATATGGTGCTAATAATAATAATAATAATAATACATGTTTCTGGTGTGTCCTCCTTGTAATGTTTATTGAGAGCAAAGGTCTGTCACGGTTTCCTCTAATTGCGCGTTATAACCAAACCATCTGTACCTTGGAGCAGATGAGGGTGAGTTTGGGCATGATCATGTTCTGGACCAAGTTCCCGTTGATGATGAGCCGGATCTCCATAGAGTCCGTAGTGAAGGCGAAAATATAAGGGAAGGCACACACTGAACAGAACAGAACACAAGATTAGATTATGTTTGCCACGCATGTTATAATAGTCAAGAAAAGTCCCTCGATGGGCACCAATTTTTAATATCCTACGAAGCCCCTCTTTGGGTAGCCAATTATAAAACTCTTCCTCTACCACCTATGATTATGTAATTCCCCTCAAATGGTCTACAATTACAGAAATCTACATAGCGACAACCTATAATCTTGATATCTATCCCTGGCTAGCTCAGCTTCTTTTATCGACGCGATTATCATATAAGGAAATTCCCACTTATACAATAAATATACTTTGATCACTTTTATTTTAATTTATTATTGGAACGTATTCTTTTGTATGTATTGTTATAATAATTGACAATCTCAGCTTGTACAACTGACCCGTCCCTGCGCTAGTGACCGTACACTATATCATTATTAAACATGTGCCAACAAGCAACACACGTCTTGGCGCCAACCCGGTCACTGCACGTGTAACAATGAGATTCTGATGACATCGTCGATTGTGCTAGAGTGGACTGATAATCTCAACCTATAACATGAGAGGAGTTTGAAACCTGGCTTTCTGGTTGGCTGGACAATGCAACCGCTCTGTACTAGGTAAAAGGTGTATTTATCTTAGAACGAAAACTAAGTACTAGATCAGCTCTTTACTTTTGGTATTATCATCCAACGCATTCAGTAAGCACATTTAAAATAAAATAAATGTACTGACTTACAAACTGCCTGAAGGGCTTAAATATTCTAAAATGCAAATGAATAATTAAAAATATTACAAAATAAAGATAATTCCCGAATTTAAATATGAAATGCAAATACAAATATATAAATACTGCGGTCTCATCCTACCTTTAGAAACAACATAGGGCTTACAAGTTGGGACAGTACAATGTAAATAGTCATGCGGGGGCAGATTAAACTCACCTATAGCAGAAGGTACAGAGTTCCAGTGAAAGTCAAATTCGGTCCTGACGTTCTCTTCAGATATTTTTTGGAAATGGCAGGTGTCTGTAAAGAAATACACCACAAAGAATTCTCTTGTGATTAATTTAACAAATAAACCAACTCTATTTAAACATCGGCATTCAAGGTACACTTTCTAAAACCAGGGTAAAAGGTTTACAAACAAATGCAAGTTACAGTAACCCATCCAACACGGATAATGGGAGCCTCTCGCTCTCTGCCATGTCCAGTCCCAGACTCACGGTTGTAGCACAGCAGCAGCTCCGGTTCCTCGTCCTCATACAGGTCAATGGCCGCCACGAGATGCGATCTACTTCCCTCCACCGAGTGAAGTCTAGACACCTCCCCTGACCTCTCGTTGACCAGGTCGAACTGGTGACGGTACCCCACACATATGTGACTACTCTCCACTCCTCCACCAGATCCTCCTAGACTAGAGTCCACCAGGGTGAGCAGGGTGGGTGATTCGGACACCTGGATCTCCTGACAACAACATTCTACAATCAATACCACACAGATATAACTTGAGTAAAGCCCAAACATACTGTACAATTCAGGTAGTATATTTAAAAAAAAGTTACTTAAGTGATCTAATAAAGGAGAACATATTGATAAAAGTGTATTGCAAGTGAATTCATCAACATTCACCTAAATAAAGGAGTTAAGCCCCGCGTTGTGTAAATTTACACCTTTGAGTTCACTCATTTGAGGCATTGACGCCGTCCTTTGTAATATTCGCGTCTTAACTCTCTAGCTTGTTGATGCATAATGTATAAGCGAGTGCAAGAGTGGCTCAAGTTACCCGGATGTACTGAAAACCGTCCACAGTGTCTGTGTCACTGGCTGGGCACCACGCTGTCCATGCAGCCGAGTGACGCCACTGCATCACTAGCAGCTTCTTGCCAAGAGCCACCACCTGAGAACATATCAACACATGACCTACTAACTAGTTTACCATTGGACAGAAAGACTAGTCTTTATAATCATCATCATTAACTATTTCCAGTCTGTGGCTTGTAAAATGCTTCCTCCTTTAATTGATTCCATTCTTCTCCTCTCATTTGCACACGTGTTATCTGCCCCCCCGTCGTCGTTATTATTCACCTTTGCGGCCTTTATCCAAGAAACTTAATCTCCATTATTCTCCTTGGCATTCTTTATTTTTTAACCTCCTTACATGCCCATACCATCTCAGTCTTGCTTCCTCTAATATCTCATGTACCCTCACTCTTTCCCGGATAGCTTCATTCCTAATCTGTTTTCTGCTCATGACAGCTAACATGCTCCTCACAAACTTCACTCCTAATCCGGTTTCTCCTCGTGCCAGCTAATATGCTCCTCATAAACTTCATTCCCATGGCCTCCACTTTCCTAGTCTCTCTGTAACGACAACCACAATCTCGAGTTTTCTACAAATCACGTAAACATACAATACAAAGGGAAAACGGGGGGATTTCACAAATTCTAATGTAGTACACAACATATACGAAATTTTGAAGTATTTTATTCAACAAACAAACAAAAATAAATTATTTTAATATTTACAACAAAAGTGTTGGTAACTTGAAAATAATATTTTAAAACTGACCTGTGAGGAAGGACTTCATGAACAATAAGGTCCATGCAAATATTCAAAACAAAATAACGAAACTACCTTATGGGTTCAATCAGAGCCAGAGGGGTTCTGGTACAAAACGAAGACCCACTTTCGACTCCGATTACTCTTAGTTATTAATCCTCAAAGTTTAATGTGAACGGCCAAATAACACACGTAAACGTGTGACACTATAACTATTTAAAAAGGGGGAAGCCCAAACTTATTATTCAAGAAAGAAGCCCTAAACATATAATATGAACTATAATTAGCAAAATATTTAATGGGAGAAGCCCGAAAACTATTATTTACAAGAGGACCTCAAAGCATTTAATATCGATAATAATCTACCTACAACTTTTAAAGGGTGAAGTCTGAACTTTAATTATTTAATTCAAATTCCTAACATCTGAAAGTTAAATGAAAAGACCTGCTGTATGAATATTAATAAGGCCGAAACAAAGTCGACTTCACAATAACGGTCATTTTAACAACCAGCGACGAGAGTTTAATCCGGATATGTCCAAAATCCGATGCTTACATGACGATGACAATGATGTGTGAAGATATTTCAGTCCAGTACTGACACCAAGGATTAACTTTTGGCGAACCTAAGGGTTGTTAACTTTCAATTCCAGTAGGTATATATGCTCCAAGGGACCAGAAATAATAAAGAGGAAGCACACCAATCACCACGCCTAACGTCTTGATATATACACTCGGACTTCCACACTACAAAACACGTGATCCAATAGGGACCGACGTTACAAAATTTGTTTATGGGCTCAGCCACGTGCCACTCTCCCTGTACAAATCCGTCTAGTCCCAAGGGAGGCCGCATAACGACCCAACCCGAGCGCCCGACACTAGGTCTCGGAACTAATCACGTCCATGCTGCGCGCGACCAGTCCAACGGTATCGGAGAGGTCGCTTCCGATCCACCCCTACGGAGGCCTGGCACAGTTCCAGTCAAAGAGGTGCTGCCAGAGATCTCCGTGAGGTCTGTAAGACGGGCTTCATTAGAACGCGCTACCAGGATTGCAGACACGATAGCTGGTGGTGCGACAGCCCGGCGAGATGGCTGGATTGTAAGAACACCGGGGTTCTGACCAAGGCATCCAAAGCAAGAAGTTTGAGTTAGCACAACGCTTCATTTCTCACATCCAATGTTTATTTTTCTGCTTAATTTGTGACAATAGGTACAAAGTACGCCCTTTACAACACTTCAAGGGCACTCATCTTCTCCGAAGCAGGTATCTTACACACCTAGAATAACTCTCCCTGCTGTCCTCTTCTCATTACATCCTTTCTACTTCCACCTTTCTCCTCAATCAGGCTTCGAAGATACTTTACACTCGAAACTACTTTTAAATCTACTCTGTCCAGTTGTTGAACTTTCTAGGCATTATCCTCTTACTTGCCATTATCATCACTTCACACTTTTCCATGCTAGATTTAATTCCACACTCTTTCACTTTCTAATTCCATTCCTGAAGCTGTTCCTGTACTTCTTCTTCTTCCTCCTCCCCCCCTCCCCCATTACATCAAGTCATTAGCAAACAGAAGCAGTAGTAAATACACAAATAACAGAAAAAAGAATCATAACAAGATGGATACAATGTAAAATGGACTTGGACTCAACTGCTTGAAAGACTCGACAATATCGAGCTCCTTGTGCGAGTATATGTCTGTGATGTATTTTGTGACCCATTGTTTTCTATGCTCTCTACTTATATGGATGTTTGTGAAAAGTACATTCAGAGGAGAGAAAGAAATATGTAAGAATCAACAAAGAGGGTAGTGGAATGTTGTGGAGGTGGTTGTCAAGCTAGAGGTTACAGAAGACATGTAAAGAATGTAAATAATGGCATCTTCGTGTAGGGCTGGTCAAACCCGAATGTTATTTTGCAAGAATGTATCAAGTCCAACTTAGTGCAGGGTTGCATGTGTTAACTCGTGCACTACCCCGTGTCTATCTTCCCTTATCATACATTGTCGAGGACAGGATATGCACAGTTATTCAAATGAGCACCTGTCGGTACCAGGGTGCACTGGACCACTCAGCCGCGTTACTGGGCAAGACTCAGTACATCTGACACCCTGTGCTTACCATCCTGAGGTGAGAACCTCCTGGTCTGCTGATGACGTACATCTGACAGCCTCTGGTTCTCTCCAGCCTGTGCTCCTTCAAGTCGGCCCTGCCCCTGGTGGTAGTCTCACCGCTCAACTCTCCATCAAAGTCTGACAGCCTGAACACGTGGATCTTGCTATCACGGCCTGGACAAAATCAGCACGTCATTGATGGAAACTTAAACACACAGTGTTAGATCAATACCCGACTTACATACTAACTTAGCCTAACAAAACCAGATACAAGAATAGTAATGGGACAAAGAAAACATTCACTACTATCTGTCGGTGACCTGGTGGTCTAGGGGTAAGGTGTCAGACTTCTATGCTGGCGGCCGGGGTTCAATCCTCGGTCCCGGCAAAGATTTATCTGATTACCAAACCCTTCCTTCACCTCTGACAAGACATCTTGTGAATGTGAGGAATGCCAGGCCTCCACCGTGGTTCGGATTCCACGTTAAACTGTAGGTCCTCCATTTCATTTCACAATCACCCTACCATTACACATTAGCGTAAGTGCGTATAACCCGAACGGGTAGTAAGACGCGGTGCTAATAATAATAATAATAATAATAATAATAACACTACTATCTCGATAATAGCCCCCAGGCAGTATACTACTATATAGAAAATAGCACCCCAGGTTGTACACTACCATATAGAGAATAGCACCCCTGGTTGTACACTACCATATAAGAATAGCACCCCAGGTTGTACACTACCATATAGAGAATAGCACCCCAGGAAGTACACTACAATATAGAGAATAGCACCTCAGGTTGTGCACTACCATATAGATAATAGCACTCCAAGCAGTATACTACCATATAGAGAATAGCACTCCAGGCGGTACACTACCATATAAAGAATAGTGTCTCAGGTCCACTCCCTAATTGTGACCTGCGCACTGGGATGAGTGTGTTCGTAACCCAGGGAGTTGACAAGTCATGAATTATTCACACGATAGCCTGCGGTGTGAAGTGTGAAGAGGTTCAGAAACGTTCTCAACAGTTTCTACCCTTGTTCTAGTAGAGAGAAGGTATTGTGGTACCAGGGGTAAGTAAACCAGACCTTTGTCCACTCGGAAGAGCAGTATCCCGTGAGCTTCCACCACGTGGAGTTGTTTGACCGCAACGGTCTTGTCGAATATCAGCCGGTGAGAGGAGCTCTCTATAACAGCAAACAGAACAACGTGTCAGAGTTATCACATCAATGTGCCAGAGTTGTCACTTGGATCCACGCCATTTTGACACTAGGTCAAGTTAGAACGTAATTAGCTTTGACCTTGAAAGGAATCGAGCCTAAGAATCTAATTTCAGAAGTAAAATGGACCCTCTCATCAGACAGTAACAATAGATTGGGCCCCATTAAGACCGTAAGAGAGGCTTGAAAACCCTGTATAGGCTTCTATCTGGACTGTAGAAGGGGCTTGCAAGCTCTGTATAAGCTCCCACCAGGACTGTAGGAAGGACTTGGAAACCCTCCAGGAGGCTATGTTTACCTTCCACCAGGAAGACCCCATCCTCCGTGGCGACGATCAGTCGGGAGTCCCCCCAAGAATCCCCGCACACAATTTCGTGACTGAAGTCCGGATAGAAGCAGTGTGGCTCCCAGGGGGCCCTCTTGAACAGACCAGTGGTGGCCAGACTCGTGGGGGCATCTCCCTTCACTATAGTGTTGAGCTTGAGGGCCTGTCCTGGGGACAGATGAGAGTACAGGTCACTTGCCTCACTACCCCAGATATCACTTTCACTACGTCACTACACAGAGATTACTGTCTCGCTACTGTCACTACACAGAGATTACTGTCTCACTACTGTCACTACACAGAGATTACTGTCTCACTACTGTCACTACACAGAGATTACTGTCTCACTACTGTCACTACACAGAGATTACTGTCTCACTACTGTCACTACACAGAGATTACTGTCTCACTACTGTCACTACACAGAGATTACTGTCTCACTACTGTCACTACACAGAGATTACTGTCTCACTACTGTCACTACACAGAGATTACTGTCTCACTACTGCCATTATACCATAGATCACTGTCTCACTACTGCCATTATACCATAGATCACTGTCTCACTACTGGCACTATTCCAGAGATCACTGTTTCATCACGGTCTGCTCTCACCTATCCGCACGAACTCCACCTGGCGGGCCTCCTCCTTCCTCCGGGAACTCCGGGGTGGATCCGGGAGCACGTCACTGAACGCTCGTCGGTTCAGCATCGCCTGTGGAAACAGGAGGTGATATAGATGAGTGTCGACTTTCCTCCAGGAGGTGATATAGAGTAGTGTCGACTCTCCTCCAGGAGGTGATATCACTCACCCCTCGCCCCTCGTTCATCTGTTCCCCATATAAGTCCTTGATGAGCATATCCAGGGTCCGCTCTCTCTTCTGGGCGAAGGTCGGTGTGTTGAAGGCAGCCTTCTCTCCGTTGATAACTGGGACAGACAACACACCTTCACTGCAGGGAGATATCCTCTTAACTGCAGGGAGATACACTTAACTGCAGGGAGAGACTCTCTTAACTACAGGCAGATAAACTTATCTGAAGGGAAGTACTCCCTTGGCTGCAGAGATACACTCCCCTCGTTTGATCAGTGTGTGTACACTACAGGCAAGAGATACACTCCCCTCGTTTGATCAGTGTGTGTACACTACTGGCAAGAGATAAACACCCCTCGTTTGATCAGTGTGTGTCAATACAGGCAAGAGATACACTCCCCTCGTTTGATCAGTGTGTGTACACTACAGGCAAGAGATACACTCCCCTCGTTTGATCAGTGTGTGTACACTACTGGCAAGAGATAAACACCCCTCGTTTGATCAGTGTGTGTACACTACTGGCAAGAGATACACTCCCCTCGTTTGATCAGTGTGTGTACACTACTTGCAAGAGATACACTCCCCTCGTTTGATCAGTGTGTGTCAATCAGTGTATGTACACTACTGGCCAGAGATACACTCCCCTCGTTTGATCAGTGTGTGTACACTACTTGCAAGAGTCTCCCTACTAAAGCCTTAGTTCTCTCGGCCACTGCAAGGTCCCTTTAAATATTAACCAATATCCATTTGATGTTGAGGTTAATACAGAGGTCACATATCAAGTGGAGGTCACTTGGTACTGTAGCCCTGAAGATGTGATTGGTTCCTTAAATGGGCTATTATCACCTTCGACCATAATGAGAGTGAAGTCGTACTCAACTATTTCCACACCTCGTCAAGAACAAAACTTGAACCCAAACTAAATTCGAACCAATAAGGTTCTGAGAGGCGTGAGACTAGCATGACTTTCTTGACGTATGAATACATTACAGTAGATATAGTAACTTCTATAATTGTCTGATAAGGACTTTTTTTATCTGAATCAGAATGTATATTTTGTATAGTTTGATCTAAACAAGAAGGAATATTCTTGACATTTATAAAAAGTTACTAAAACAATATTAATTTATTCATACATCAAGTCATGTGATCTGCAGCGGTCAGACTCGTTAGATATTGTCAACACCTATAAAATAATAATATATAATGTTATCATTGTTGACTGCAACATAAGCTTTTTTGTATTTGTTGTCAGAATCCTGCTGAAGGTGATTACGGGTTTAATACACTCTAACCCGGATCGGTGGCCGCATGGTCTAAGGCGTCATTCTTGCAATAGATTAGACTGCCGATGGTGAAGAGATTGAGATTTGAATCCCAGTAAAGTGTATCGAGTGTGGATTTTCCTAGATGGTTTTCCCCTCTACTTCCACGCGAGTGCGCATCATTTGTCCAAAAACTCTCCTTCCTTCTCCCTAAAGTATTTCCAGTCTCAATGTTGGCTCATCAACAGTCCCTGTATGTTCCTGCGGGGATCAACTCACCTTTGACCAGGAGGAACTCCCGGAACTCCTGCGAGTCCCTGAAGAGTGGAGGGCAGGGCAGGGACGGTCCGAACAAAGGGACAGACTCCTCGGAGTACACAGCGAGTCTGTAGGAGTTGTCTTCAGGGACGTGCGTCACCAGGGAGAATACGTCTGCGGGACCATCAAGGATCAACACGTGTTTCAACTAACTATAAGCAGCCATCTTACCAAACAGTTCTCTTCCCACCCACCTCTGAGAAAAGAACCATTTCAGGTGTGATTCTTGGGTACAAAGCAAACTGGATCTTAGGAGGACCTGTCCTATGCACGACGCCGTAGAAGGAAAGGTTGAGGGAGAGAGGAGCTTGGGAAGGAGGATTCAAATATTGGATGACTTGTAGGAAAAGACAGAGCGCAATGGCGCTGTAAGTTAACTGACAACAGGAGTGGACCTGTCGTAAGACAGAACACTTAATATCGATAACTCCACCCAGTTTTCAAACTGGCTGCGTACTTAAACTTGGTGCTCTCTGTGTTTAGTATTTTAAAAGTAATACTCAACCAATTCCCATAATCACTTGACCCTGTTTATATTGGCCTGGATCTGTTCAATCCCTATTGGAAACTGCGGACACTCCTGTTTTGTCACGACCCACTGATCACGCACGCTAGCCGCAAGTCACAATATTCTCATGTCACACTATCTACATGTTACAATATCCACATGTACAAGGCCATAGCCCAGTCAAAATTTATTTACTTAAATTCATAGTGCTAACTTATAAAACAGAGTGTAACATCCAGTTTAACCGACACAATACCTAATTATTAACTAACACTGGTCGACACTACAAACTAAACTAACACTAGTCTACACTAAACAAACACTAAACTAATTCACTCGTCACAGTATTTATAACATGCACTTATCTCTAGATAGCTGTTCTCAACTTGACCCTGTTTATATCTCCGCAAACTACAAGCTGTTTGGGGGTTGATAGCTGGTCCTTCCTGCCCCCGTACATATCCTACCCCACCCTCTCATTCTTCTTTCTTTGCCGACTCATTTGTTCTCTAGCTTTCTCTTGGTCTAACAACTTTGTTGCTTGACTGATGAACACAATCACATTAGAATGGTGGCGACAACCTAACTCGTTTCATGTTCTATTAAAACAGTTTGTTTTGTTAACTTTAGTTTGAACCCCTCTCTACTTGGCTGCAGCCTCGCACGTGTTCCACTGACCACAAAACCACCAACTGCTACATTAGAAACGAAGTGTGATTGGTTCGTCAGGTTAAGAAGGATACGTGTGAACTGCGACTTGATGAAAGACGGGTTGAAGTGGTTCATCTGCGTAGGACCTCCATCCAGGAACACGATGTTCACGATGTCGTTCCCGATGTGACGCTTCCGCTCAACCTGTGACAACACAAGGGTCGATTAACGGGGTGTAGGGACAAGGAGGGAGTATGTGCACCCACAACAGCGTGAACAAAGGTGTTGGGAAAACTTCCCCCAGGTTACCCTGCCGAGATTCGAATTTTGACCTCTCAGTTGGGTTACAGGATAGAACACGAATATAAAACATTTCTATAGATAGAGAGATAGATAAATAGATAGATGGATAGATAAATAGATTGATGAATAGATGTATGGATGGTTAGCTAGATAGATTGATGAATAGATGGATGGATAGCTAGATATAGAGGTAGATAGATGGATAGATGATGATGAATAATAATAATAATAATATTTAGCACCACGTCTTACTACCCGTTCGGGTTATACGCTTTAAGTACTAATTACGCTAATGGATTAGGAATTGGGAAGGTTCAATTAGAGGAAGTGAATCCGCATTTGGATGGAGGTAGAGTGGAAAACCATTTAGGAAAAACCACCCCCAGTTCACCCGACCGAGATTCGAACCTCGATCTCCCCGTCCTCAGCAGTCGAGCTAAACACGACAAGCGCGTTAGCCAACTACGCCACCGAGTCGGGTATGGATAGATAATTTAGCTATATAGAAGTTGGAAGAATTAAAGAAGACGTTCGTTTCCATCAAGATTTAAAGAGGGCATTTTAATCGTTTGTCTCCTACACATATACCTAATAAACTGGGTGTGGTATAACAACATAAACCAATGAGCACTGGGACACGAGCTAGTTGTCAACTAATAGGCCTACATTTATTTAAAATTAAAGCCCATCTTTTCAAGACATTATAAGAAAAATCAGGATACCTATGTTATTCATAGAGCCATATCGTCGAGCTATGACGTCACTTACCTGTTGTCGGTTGTCCTTGGAGTAAGGCAACATGGTGGACACGTGGAACATGACCTCGTGACCCTCGTAGATAGTGTACACCGAGTGTTTGCCCGTCATGTCCCCTGAGAAACAGACGAGGATTAGCGAGCACACAACCAGGAGAAGACGAACTACAGGTCTTCGTGTCGTGGAGTGTTGACAGGAGCTACAACTCTAGGAGGGAACGAACTACTGGCCTTCGTGTCGTGGAGTGTTGACAGAGCTACAACTCTAGGAGGGAACGAACTATGCCTTCGTGTCGTGAGTGTTGACAGGACTACAACTCTAGGAGGAACGAACTACTGGCCTTCGTGTCGTGGAGTGTTGACAGGAGCTACAACTCTAGGAGGGGTTGAACTGCTGGTCCTATACCATGCCAGTGGCATGTTTAGGAGTGTTGACAAGAGTTACAGCAACATTTTACTAGGAAGAGACTCAGTTAACAGTTACTAGATGTTTCAGGTCTTCATACGTCAACTCATGTCCTCTGCAGCTGTCACTTCTGATATGTATTATCAACACATATAGAATAACAATTATATAATGAAGTGTTGTCAATGTTGACCATAATGAAATATTGTTTATTATTTCTAAAGAGTCTTCCTATGAAAATTAGACTGTACCAAATATTCCGAATTTATTAGAACTCTTTAAGAGCCGGTCCCCCGCCAATATAGCCCATTATGAAGACAGGCAGCACGGCTTGAATCTAATGTATCTTGAGGTAGTTTTCTGTCATTTTTTAAAAAAACAATGAATTTTTTTTAAAAAAAATACAACTAAAATGAAAAAAGCTATTTCCGGGATTCCAAGTCTTACCATCCATCAGGGTTTTCACATAGGCCTATGTTATAATTACACTAAGTTGTTAGGGTTGAGGCGTTTTGAATTTCGAGGAAGTGTACCCCATTTGCGTGTGGGAGTTTGTAAGACCACCCTCAGTACACCAAAATGGGGTTCGAACCTCGATCTTCCCATCATGGGTAGTTGGTATGACCTGTTTTATCTGATATCCCAATTAACCGGATGATAGGATAAGAATGCCCGGACCTCACCTTTGACGTCCAGTCCCCCTCTGTACTTGTCCCAACCCTTGAGACGGACCTTGTCTCCCAGGAGATGGACGAACCTGTCGAACTCAAGACTGCCAGATTCTGGAACACATCAAACACCGCCTGACTTACAAACTGACTTAGCTCTAATTACAGGCTGGAGGCTTGTGGCCGAGGTTACACAAGTGATAGGAAGGTTGAATTAAGAAGAACTGTACCAGAACTTGTGTAGAGAGATAGAGAGTGTAAAATATCTAGGAAATAACACCCTGTTAACACCCAGATGATATTCAAACCACAATCTCTCCGTCATCAGCAGTCTAGTCTATTGTGAGAGAGACGCCTTGAACTATCCGACCACCGGAGCAAGTTGCTGTTAATTCATCCCTGTGACACATGTATCAACCATACCGGTACTCGAATCCCGTATCCTTATTGCAGCAGGCAGACGCGCTCCCACTGAGCTAAGGGGAAGGACGAAGGGCTATCTGTCTAGCTGGTGGACGCACCAACAGGGGAAGGACGGAGAGCTATCTGTCTAGCGGGTGGACGCACCAACAAGGGAAGGGTAGAGGGCTATCTGTCTAGCGGGTGGACGCACCAACAGGGAAGGACGGAGGGCTATCTGTCTAGCGGGTGGACGCACCAACAGGGGAAGGACGGAGAACTATCTGTCTAGCTGGTGGACGCACCAACAGAGGAAGGACGGAGAACTATCTGTCTATCAGGTGGACGCACCAACAGGGAAGGACTGAGAGCTATCTGTCTAGCGGGTGGACGCACCAACAGGGGAAGGACGGAGAGCTATCTGTCTAGCGGGTGGACGCACCAACAGGGGAAAGACGGAGGGCTATCTGTCTAGCTGGTGGACGCACCAACAGGGAAGGACGGAGGGCTATCTGTCTAGCTGGTGGACGCACCAACAGAGGAAGGACGGAGGGCTATCTGTCTAGCTGGTGGACGCACCAACAGGGAAGGACGGAGGGCTATCTGTCTAGCTGGTGGACGCACCAACAAGGGAAGGGTAGAGGGCTATCTGTCTAGCGGGTGGACGCACCAACAGGGGAAGCACGGAGAACTATCTGTCTAGCTGGTGGACGCACCAACAGAGGAAGGACGGAGAACTATCTGTCTATCAGGTGGACGCACCAACAGAGGAAGGACGGAGAGCTATCTGTCTAGCGGGTGGACGCACCAACAGGGAAGGACGGAGGGCTATCTGTCTAGCTGGTGGACGCACCAACAGGGAAGGACGAGAGCTATCTGTCTAGCTGGTGGACGCACCAACAGGGGAAGGACGGAGGGCTATCTGTCTAGCGGTGGACGCACCAACAGGGAAGGACGGAGGGCTATCTGTCTAGCTGGTGGACGCACCAACAGGGAAGGACGGAGGGCTATCTGTCTAGGGTGGACGCACCAACAGGGGAAGGACGAGGCTATCTGTCTAGCTGGTGGACGCACCAACAGAGGAAGGACGGAGGCTATCTGTCTAGCTGGTGGACGCACCAACAGGGGAAGGACGGAGGCTATCTGTCTAGCGGGTGGACGCACCAACAGGGAAGGACGGAGAGCTATCTGTCTAGCGGTGGACGCACCAACGAGGAAGGACGGAGGGCTATCTGTCTAGCGGGTGGACGCACCAACAGGGAAGGACGGAGGCTATCTGTCTAGCTGGTGGACGCACCAACAGGGAAGGACGGAGAGCTATCTGTCTAGCTGGTGGACGCACCAACAGGGAAGGACTGGAGAGCTATCTGTCTAGCGGTGGACGCACCAACAGGGAAGGACGAGAGCTATCTGTCTAGCGGGTGGACGCACCAACAGGGGAAGGAGGAGACTATCTGTCTAGCGGTGGACGCACCAACAGGGAAGGACGGAGGCTATCTGTCTAGCGGTGGACGCACCAACAGGGGAAGGACTGGAGAGCTATCTGTCTAGCGGGTGGACGCACCAACAGGGAAGGACGGAGGGCTATCTGTCTAGCGGTGGACGCACCAACAGGGGAAGGAGGAGCTATCTGTCTAGCGGTGGACGCACCAACAGAGGAAGGACTGGAGGCTATCTGTCTAGCGTGTGGACGCACCAACAGGGAAGGACGAGAGCTATCTGTCTAGCGGGTGGACGCACCAACAGGGAAGGACGGAGAGCTATCTGTCTAGCGGGTGGACGCACCAACAGGGAAGGACGGAGGCTATCTGTCTAGCGGGTGGACGCACCAACAGGGAAGGACGGAGAGCTATCTGTCTAGGGTGGACGCACCAACAGGGAAGGATGAGAGCTATCTGTCTAGCGGGTGGACGCACCAACAGGGGAAGGACGGAGAGCTATCTGTCTAGCGGTGGACGCACCACAGCGGGATTTAGGGTGAGACCAGGGAACTGACTATCTGTCTAGCGGTGTGACGCACCAACAGAGGAAGGACGGAGGAGCTATCTGTCTAGCGGGTGGACGCACCAACAGGGAAGGACGGAGACTATCTGTCTAGCGGGTGGACGCACCAACAGGGAAGGACGGAGGGCTATCTGTCTAGCGGTGGACGCACCAACAGAGGAAGGACGGAGAGCTATCTGTCTAGCTGGTGGACGCACCAACAGGGAAGGACTGAGAGCTATCTGTCTAGCGGTGGACGCACCAACAGGGAAGGATCGAGGCTATCTGTCTAGCTGGTGGACGCACCAACAGGGAAGGATGAGAGCTATCTGTCTAGCGGGTGGACGCACCAACAGGGAAGGACTGAGAGCTATCTGTCTAGCTGGGTGGACGCACCAACAGGGGAAGGATGGAGAGCTATCTGTCTAGCGGGTGGACGCACCAACAGGGAAGGACGAGAGCTATCTGTCTAGCGGTGGACGCACCAACAGGGAAGGACTGAGAGCTATCTGTCTAGCTGGTGGACGCACCAACAGGGAAGGACTGAGAGCTATCTGTCTAGCGGGTGGACGCACCAACAGGGAAGGACTGAGAGCTATCTGTCTAGCGGTGGACGCACCAAAGAGGAAGGACTGAGAGCTATCTGTCTAGCGGGTGGACGCACCAACAGGGGAAGGACTGAGAGCTATCTGTCTAGCGGGTGGACGCACCAACAGGGGAAGGAGGAGAGCTATCTGCTATCTGTCTAGTGGTGGACGCACCAACAGGGGAAGGATGAGAGCTATCTGTCTAGCGGTGGACGCACCAACAGGGAAGGACTGGAGGTATCTGTCTAGCGGTGGACGCACAACAGGGAAGGATGAGAGCTATCTGTCTAGCTGGTGGACGCACCAACAGGGGAAGATGGAGAGCTATCTGTCTAGCGGGTGGACGCACCAACAGAGGAAGGACGGAGAGCTATCTGTCTAGCGGGTGGACGCACCAACAGGGAAGGATGGAGAGCTATCTGTCTAGCTGGTGGACGCACCAACAGGGAAGGACGGAGAGCTATCTGTCTAGCGGTGGACGCACCAACAGGGAAGGATGAGAGCTATCTGTCTAGCGGTGGACGCACCAACAGGGGAAGGATGGAGAGCTATCTGTCTAGCGGGTGGACGCACCAACAGGGAAGGACGGAGAGCTATCTGTCTAGCGGGTGGACGCACCAACAGGGGAAGGACTGAGAGCTATCTGTCTAGCGGGTGGACGCACAACAGGGGAAGGACGGAGAGCTATCTGTCTAGCTGTGGACGCACCAACAGGGGAAGGATGGAGAGCTATCTGTCTAGCTGGGTGGACGCACCAACAGGGAAGGATGGAGAGCTATCTGTCTAGCGGTGGACGCACCAACAGGGAAGGACGGAGAGCTATCTGTCTAGCGGTGGACGCACCAACAGGGGAAGGATGGAGAGCTATCTGTCTAGCGGTGGACGCACCAACAGGGGAAGGATGGAGAGCTATCTGTCTAGCGGGTGGACGCACCAACAGAGGAAGGACGGAGAGCTATCTGTCTAGCGGTGGACGCACCAACAGGGGAAGGACTGAGAGCTATCTGTCTAGCGGGTGGACGCACCAACAGGGAAGGACGAGAGGCTATCTGTCTAGCGGGTGGACGCACCAACAGAGGAAGGACGGAGAGGCTATCTGTCTAGCTGGTGGACGCACCAACAGGGAAGGACGGAGAGCTATCTGTCTAGCTGGTGGACGCACCAACAGGGAAGGATGGAGAGCTATCTGTCTAGCGGGTGGACGCACCAACAGGGAAGGACTGGAGGCTATCTGTCTAGCTGGTGGACGCACCAACAGAGGAAGGATGGAGAGCTATCTGTCTAGCGGGTGGACGCACCAACAGAGGAAGGATGGAGAGCTATCTGTCTAGCTGGTGGACGCACCAACAGGGGAAGGACGGAGGGCTATCTGTCTAGCTGGTGGACGCACCAACAGGGGAAGATGGAGAGCTATCTGTCTAGCGGGTGGGACGCACCAACAGGAAGGACGGAGGGCTATCTGTCTAGCGGGTGGACGCACCAACAAGGAAGGTAGAGGGCTATCTGTCTAGCGGGTGGACGCACCAACAGGAAGGACGGAGAACTATCTGTCTAGCTGGTGGACGCACCAACAGGGGAAGGACTGAGAGCTATCTGTTTAGCGGGGGACGCACCAACAGGGAAGGACGGAGGGCTATCTGTATCAGGGTGGACGCACCAACAGGGGAAGAACGGAGGCTATCTGTCTAGCGGTGTGGGCGCACCAACAGGGGAAGAGGAGAGCTATCTGTCTAGCTGTGGACGCACCAACAGGGAAGGACGGAGAGCTATCTGTCTAGCTGGTGGACGCACCAAAGAAGGAGAAGGACTGGAGAGCTATCTGTCTAGCGGGTGGACGCACCAACAGAGGAAGGACGGAGGCTATCTGTCTAGCTGGTGGACGCACCAACAGAGGAAGGATGGAGGGCTATCTGTCTAGCGGTGGACGCACCAACAGAGGAAGGATGGAGAGCTATCTGTCTAGCGGGTGGACGCACCAACAGAGGAAGGACGGAGAGCTATCTGTCTACGGGTGGACGCACCAACAGGGGAAGGACGGAGAGCTATCTGTCTAGCGGGTGGACGCACCAACAGGGGAAGGACTGAGAGCTATCTGTCTAGTGGGTGGACGCACCAACATGGGAAGGACTTAGAGCTATCTGTCTAGCGGGTGGACGCACCAACAGAGGAAGGACTGAGAGCTATCTGTCTAGCGGGTGGACGCACCAACACGGGAAGGATGGAGAGCTATCTGTCTAGCGGGTGGACGCACCAAAAGGGGAAGGATGGAGAGCTATCTGTCTAGCGGGTGGACGCACCAACAGAGGAAGGACTGAGAGCTATCTGTCTAGCGGGTGGACGCACCAACAGGGGAAGGATGGAGAGCTATCTGTCTAGCGGGTGGACGCACCAACAGAGGAAGGACTGAGAGCTATCTGTCTAGCGGGTGGACGCACCAAAAGGGGAAGGATGGAGAGCTATCTGTCTAGCGGGTGGACGCACCAACAGGGGAAGGACGGAGAACTATCTGTCTAGCTGGTGGACGCACCAAAAGGGGAAGGATGGAGAGCTATCTGTCTAGCTGGTGGACGCACCAACAGAGGAAGGATGGAGAGCTATCTGTCTAGCGGGTGGACGCACCAACAAGGGAAGGATGGAGAGCTATCTGTCTAGCGGGTGGACGCACCAACAGGGGAAGGATGGAGAGCTATCTGTCTAGCTGGTGGACGCACCAAAAGGGGAAGGATGGAGAGCTATCTGTCTAGCGGGTGGACGCACCAACAGGGGAAGGACGGAGGGCTATCTGTCTAGCGGGTGGACCACCAACAGGGAAGGATGGAGGGCTATCTGTCTAGCGGGTGGACGCACCAACAGAGGAAGGACTGAGAGCTATCTGTCTAGCTGGTGGACGCACCAACAGGGGAAGGATGGAGAGCTATCTGTATAGCTGGTGGACGCACCAACAGGGGAAGGACGGAGAGCTATCTGTATATCTGGTGGACGCACCAACAGGGGAAGGACGGAGAGCTATCTGTCTAGCTGGTGGACGCACCAACAGGGAAGGACGGAGGGCTATCTGTCTAGCGGTGGACGCACCAACAGGGGAAGGACGGAGGGCTATTTGTCTAGCTGGTGGACGCACCAACAGGGGAAGGACGGAGGGCTATCTGTATAGCGGGTGGACGCACCAACAGGGGAAGGACGGAGGGCTATCTGTCTAGCTGGTGGACGCACCAACAGGGAAGGACGGAGGCTATCTGTCTAGCGGTGGACGCACCAACAGGGGAAGGACGGAGGGCTATCTGTCTAGCTGGTGGACGCACCAAAAGGGAAGGACGGAGGGCTATCTGTCTAGCTGGTGGACGCACCAACAGGGGAAGGACGGAGAGCAATCTGTCTAGCGGGTGGACGCACCAAAAGGGGAAGGATGGAGAGCTATCTGTCTAGCGGGTGGACGCACCAACAGGGGAAGGACTGAGAACTATCTGTCTAGCGGGTGGACGCACCAACAGGGAAGGACAGAGGGCTATCTGTCTAGCTTGTGGCCGCACCAACAAGGGATCGTTCCACAAGTCAGTGTGTTCTATTCGAGCCTGTTAGGAGGTAGTTTGAGATATTTAATAAAACCCGGAGTTAGTTTTTGTTAGATGTTATAATTCCTCTTCAAAATGACCCGGAGGCGAACATTTAACGCCCTGTCGATCAAAATCTCCTTTGACAATTTTGAAAATTAAAAAAGCAAAAAAGAGACGAAAGATTTATCAAAGAGAATTTGGGGAAATATTCACTTTGTTTTAATTCCTTAAAGGAGGATTAAAATACTTCTACATAGTGGTACGCCCACTTCTTCTAGAAGCTGTAGCCCGCCCACTGGTGTTCACGCAATATAAGGCGTCAGGCTCAGTGTGGAGGAATAATTTAATGTATATTTATTATCTACTAATATGTTACCTTCCTCTCCCTTCCCACCTCACCACATTGTATCAGTGTAAATATAATGATAGCTTGGACGAGTAATAAGACTTGGTGCTAAAAAAATATTCTTAAATTGCTAAATAACACCTAGATGCGGGAATCTAACCTGGGACATTTGGTTTAGCACAAAAAAGCTCTACCACTGGGCTATCAAGGATTGGTTTCTTTTCATTCTCCCCTCGGTACAAAAGAATAAACGAACCTATCTGTAACCATTGTTAGTTTGTTTGTTTGTTTACTTGGTTATTTAACATTAGCGTAATTATTTATATTGGCACCCGTTTCAGATTTCGAGAAGTCTCTTCAGAATGTTTGGGGAGTGGAAATAGGTGTTGCGACTGGTGGATAGTTCCCCTCTTGGGATGTTTGTGTTACGACTGCAGGAACGTACCGAGTATCACACGTTCCAGCAAGCCGGCCTCACACGATCAAACTCCTCTGATTCGATGAAACAACCAACCCCCAATAAACCTGAGCGTAGATCGGTCTAATGTCTCAGTGGCACGGGGACATCTCAGTCGTAGAGAGGGTACCTATGTTCGATGAAACAGCCAAACCACAGTTTATTGCAAAGTTTTGATGTTTTAGGTTAAGTATCATGGTGAGGATTTCCTTCCCTCTCAATAATCCACTAACCCAACGATAACCCCTGGAAGGTGGATAACCCGAGCTAAGGGTAGTATATATAGTTTTTATAACAATATATTTTGACAAAATAAAACAAATATTGCTCCACTAGACACACTTTTAGTTTAGTTTTCTACAGTTAATAATATCAATAGTTGTTGAATATCTGTCCTGGTTTTAGTGGACTTTAAACAAAACTTTGTATCTACATCTAAAAATGTTCTCATCAAAGTCATCAAAGTTCCTGACAGTTATTTAACGACTGTTGAGTTTATCAAGTGTAGAAATCCAAACTAAACTTGTGTTTAGTGGAACAATATTAGATCTATTTTTACACAACATGTTTTTTTGTTATTTAAACTGCAGCACTGCGGACGTTAACATCTAACTCGGTGGTAAAGTGCTCGTCTTGGATCCGATGCTCGTGGGTTTAAACTCAGCCAAGATTGACGTATTTTTCTTGAGCAATAAAAATCCGTAGCACAACTTCCTTCGGAGGGAAGTAAAGCCGTCGGTATCATGTCTATTGTGACGTGTAAAATAATAATAATATTTAGCACCGCGCCTTACTACCCATTCAGGTTATACGCTTTAAGTACTAATTACGCTAATGGATTAGAAATTGGGGAGGGTGAATTAGAGGAAGTGAACCCGCATTTGCGTGGAGGGAGAGTGGAAAACCATTTAGGAAAAACCACCCCCAGTTCACCCAACTGAGATTCGAACCTCGATCTCCCCATCCTCAGCAGTCAAGCTCAACACGACAAGCGCGTTAGCCAACTACGCCACCGAGGCGGGTGACGTGTAAAAGAATCCGGGAAGGTGTGTGAGAATATCTTTCTAGATAAAATTGGTAGGCTCATGGAAATTCTCGTGTGGTGATATAATCAGTCGGTTCAGAAAGTGCAAGTTAAATACCTCAAATGAACGGGAAACGAACGTCAACTAGTTTTCCCTTCTCCCTCGCCTAACGCCTTACTCTCCAGACACCGGCGACACGTGTGTTAGGTTGAGTTCAGTCCGTATCGATCGTGAGGGTGCACAATACTGCTAGAGGAAAGTAGGGGAGGTACTGTCGAGAATAATATGCTTCAAGCTTCTACCACTGCTATTCTCCAAAGTGATAAATTGCCTCGCGAACTAAGAATAGCACTTGTCATCTTCGTTAGAAGAGGGGAATGGTGGGGTAGTATTATTACATAACCCTCCTCCTACTAACATCGGATACGGCCTGCACTAAAAAAAAAAATCTTTCTTCAACCTCAGATCCTTTCTTAAGAAAAACCTTTGTGACGCATTAGAGAAATGTATGTCAGTTCGTTATAATTTCTTTTTTAATTTGCTTTTACTTTTTTACCATTTAAAAAGGTGGAAAATGTACCTAGGCCTACTTTTCTTTTTATCTTCGCCCCGAATTATTTCCAAATATAAAAAATGCGTAAGGCTCGTTTTTGTCTTATTTTATGTTCAAAGTTGCTAGGTTTAGTTTTTTCTAGAAAACATTCAAATCGGGAGATTCTCAATTTTTTTTTCCCCACTTAGTCTTACCACCCGACCGGGCTAACCACATTTGATTACATTGAGTAAAGAGGAGGAAGATATAATTTATAGGATATGTACCCGCCAAAATTGAGGTGAAGGGAAATAAGGAAATCTCCCTCGGTACACCCGGATGGCAGAATTTGAACCTAATCTTCTTCGACACCGAAACATAAGAACATAATGATCCTGACGTTTAATCAGAGTATACACCGATACAGACTTATAAATAAACCATTACTAAGGGTTTTTCATGGCGGGACATTGAGACTCTTGGCTACGTTTAGAAATCCAGGATTATTTAAGAAGCGAGACTTTGCCTACTTGTGACGTCATGGCAGGTCAAGATAAGATTTCACATTTTAATTATTTCACCTAATTTTAAAGATATAACGTTGAAATAAAATTCATAAATTTTTAAATAGTTCATTATTTGTATTTAAACAAGAATATTGAATTGACTCGAAAATACAGCTCACTTCTATCCTTGGTTTGAAGCCCTCAAGTGCAATTTATTTTAATATTCTTATTCCCCCACAACTAGTTGGTAACATTTTGAAATGTTTCTCACCACTAATGCTCAACCTAACATAACGAGGTTAAGTAGTTTGGGCTAATTAGTCTTAAAGTTCTTACAATAGGAATTACTGGAGTTACAAATAAAGATTTAACAAGAGGCCACGACATATTGGTGTTCACGAGACGTTGACTGTACCAAGGAGGTCGTCTGTACACCACTTTACTGGCAACATGAGTGTTGACTGTACCAAAGAGGTTATCTGGACACCACTTTACTGGCAACATGAGTGTTGACTGTACCAAAGAGGTCATCTGGACACCACTTTACTGGCAACATGAGTGTTGACTGTACCAAGGAGGTCGTCTGTACACCACTTTACTGGCAACATGAGTGTTGACTGTACCAAAGAGGTTATCTGGACACCACTTTACTGGCAACATGAGTGTTGACTGTACCAAGGAGTTCGTCTGGACACCACTTTACTGGCAACATGAGTGTTGACTGTACCAAAGAGGTCGTCTGGACACCACTTTACTGGCAACATGAGTGTTGACTGTACCAAGGAGGTCGTGTGGACACCACTTTACTGGCAACATGAGTGTTGACTGTACCAAAGAGGTCGTCTGGACACCACTTTACTGGCAACATTAGTGTTGACTGTACCAAAGAGGTCGTCTGGACAGCACTTTACTGGCAACATGAGTGTTGACTGTACCAAAAGGTCGTTTGGACACCACTTTACTGATAACATGAGTGTTGACTGTACCAAGAGGTCATTTGGACACCACTTTACTGGTAACATGAGTGTTGACTGTACCAAGAGGTCGATTGGACACCATTTTACTGGTAACATGAGTGTTGACTGTACCAAAGAGGTCGTCTGGACACCACTTTACTGGTAACATGAGTGTTGACTGTACCAAAGAGGTCGTCTGGACACCACTTTACTGGCAACATTAGTGTTGACTGTACCAAAGAGGTCGTCTGGACACCACTTTACTGGCAACATTAGTGTTGACTGTACCAAAAGGTCGTTTTGACACCACTTAACTGATAACATGAGTGTTGACTGTACCAAGAGGTCATTTGGACACCACTTTACTGGTAACATGAGTGTTGACTGTACCAAGAGGTCGATTGGACACCACTTTACTGGTAACATGAGTGTTGACTGTACCAAAGAGGTCGTCTGGACACCACTTTACTGGCAACATGAATGTTGACTGTACCAAGAGGTCGTCTGGACACCCCTTTACTAGTAACGTGAGTGTTGACTGTACCAAGAGGTCGTTTGGACACCACTTTGCTGGCAACATGAGTGTTGACTGTACCAAGGAGGTCATCTAGACACCACTTTACTGGCAACATGAGTGACTGGCGGGAGAACGTGGTACACGTCACGTTACCGGGATGCTGGCATGAATACAGATTGTAAATTATTTTAATCTCAACCCAGGAGCGAACCGAGCTCTCGCACTCACCGTTACTGAGCATCTCGTCATCCGTCTTCTGTCCCGGTCGGCAGTATAAGATCCCGAACTTGAAGTTGACTGAGCCTTCCTGTTCCTCCAGGAGTAGCAAATCCTGGAACAAACAGGAACACTTGTATCATACTCACCTTCTGGCCCTATGCATGTATCATACTCACCTTCTGGCCCTATGCATGTATCATACTCACCTTCTGGCCCTATGTATGTATCATACTCACCTTCTGGCCCTGTGCATGTATCATACTCACCTTCTGGTCCTATGTATGTATCATACTCACCTTCTGGCCCTATGCATGTATCATACTCACCTTCTGGCCCTATGTATGTATCATACTCACCTTCTGGCCCTGTGCATGTATCATACTCACCTTCTGGCCCTATGCATGTATCATACTCACCTTTTGGCCCTATGCATGTATCATACTCACCTTCTGGCCCTATGTATGTATCATACTCACCTTCTGGCCCTGTGCATGTATCATACTCACCTTCTGGTCCTATGTATGTATCATACTCACCTTCTGGCCCTATGTATGTATCATACTCACCTTCTGGCCCTATGCATGTATCATATCCACCTTCTGGCCCTGTGCATGTATCATACTCACCTTCTGGCCCTATGCATGTATCATACTCACCTTTTGGCCCTATGCATGTATCATACTCACCTTCTGGCCCTATGTATGTATCATACTCACCTTCTGGCCCTGTGCATGTATCATACTCACCTTCTGGTCCTATGTATGTATCATACTCACCTTCTGGCCCTATGTATGTATCATACTCACCTTCTGGTCCTATGTATGTATCATACTCACCTTCTGGTCTTATGTATGTATTATACTCACCTTCTGTATATCTGGTGAGAAGATCTCCTTAGGACCCTTCTCCAAAGCTTTTCCATGTTGGGGAAGTTACTGTGAGAACAAAACATTCATAGGTAATTTGGTGCGGTTTTAGGTTAAGTTAGTCTACAGGTCGCGTGATGATAGCCCTGTGTCTGTAAGTTGTGTGCTGTGTATAAAGCCCCCCCCCCCCGGTCCAATGACCCCAACACATGGCCAGTTTCGTGAGTCCCTGACGTGGTCCCTCGGGACATATGGGCGTCCCTTGGGGACTAGCCTTGGAGTAGAGGGGCGTAGTCCACCGGCCAGCCTCGCTCGTGCGTTGAAACACAAGACCATATCCACACACGACTTACAAACTAGAGTGACCAATGATCGTGGATCCTGATGGAATAAAGAGGGCTAAAAAGGGCGGTAAACCAACATTTCACCCTTGATACATTCATCGGCCAATCAAAAGTGACGCTCATTTTGTTAAAAAAAAAAAAAAAAGAATAACATTGTATTCTAAAGGATATGGAAGCTAAAACAAAAGTTCATTTAGGTCCAAAGATTACAATAATATCATTAATCCGAAACTTAAGCTCCGCTACCATCAGTCAATAATAGCCAACACGCAGTGAGTTAGTGTTAGACTGGTCTACTGATGACGAGGATGTCGGGGTTTGAATCCCGGTTTGATATATTGCAAGTGGTGTTATTTCCAAAATGGTTTCCTACTTTCCTTCCATATATTATTATTATTATTATTATTATTATTATTAATAGCACCGCGTCTTAATACCCGTTCGGGTTATACGCACTTACGCTAATGTTAATGGTAGGGTGATTGTGAGATGAAATGAAGGACCTACAGTTTAACGTGGAATCCGAAACACGGTGGAGGCCTGGCATTCCACACATTCACAAGATGTCTTGTCAGAGGTGTAGGAAGGGTTTGGAAATCAGATAAATCTGTGCCGGGACCGAGGATTGAACCCCGGCCGCCAGCACAGAAGTCTGACACCTTACCCTAGACCACCAGGTCACCCCTTTCCTTCCAAGCAAGTGATGGCAGATTACCTCTTAACATACTTCCTTCCTCACCCCTACCTCATTAGAGTAATTGTCGTGCATGCTTATAGCCTGAGCAGGTAGTAAGACGCGGTAATGATGGTAATGATGTATTCATAAGGCAGTCACTAGTTTTGCTATCAACTGGTTACGGGGTGGTGGGTTTAAGTCCCTGAGAACACGCCAACTAAAAGTAGTCCTACCTCAGGATCTGTTTGACCGTCATTGGTTTGTTGGGTGCGTACGACAGCGATATCTTCTGGGCTCCCTGGAACAAGAACACAACTGAGACAATGGTCTAGCCAAGACACTTATTTCAGCAATAGCAAATACTATCTATCATGTTAGATCTTAAAGATAGTTTAAAATGTTAATAAACATCCAGTGGTAATTCAAACAAACTCGTGATGGCTATAAATATAGGCTTATAGTTTGTTTATCAGGCTCAGGCCTAATACTGCGGATAACTATTTTAATGATTAGTAAAAGTGAGTGGTGAGACACGTAACATAGGAGGTTCATGAACAACAGTTTGCCAAAAAATTAGCTACAGGAACATTTATATGAAACATTAGTTCTTTGAATCATACAAATGTTGTGTAAACTCCATTTAGGGGGTTACCGAGAAACCACCTAACGCTTTCTCTTGCATATTTTGTTCCTCCTCTATACCTCCTCATGTAACACCATGTAGACAATAGAGCTCCTTCATGTAACACCATGTAGACATTAGAGCTTCCCATGTAATACCATGTATACAATAGAGGTCCTCCATGTAACACCATGTAGACATTAGAGGTCCTCCTTGTAACACCATGTAGACATTAGAGGTCCTCCATGTAACACCATGTAAACAATAGAGCTACTCCATGTAACACCATGTATACAATAGAGATCCTCCATGTAACACCATGTAGACAATATATATCGTCCATGTAACACCATGTAGACATTAGAGGTCCTTCATGTAATACCATGTAGACAATAGAGGTCCTCCATGTAACACCATGTAGACATTAGAGGTCCTCCTTGTAACACCATGTAGACATTAGAGGTCCTTCATGTAACCCCATGTAGACATTAGAGCTTTCCATGTAACACCATGTAGACAATAGATATCATCCATGTAACACCATATATACAATAGAGGTCCTCCATGTAACACCATGTAGACATTAGAGGTCCTCCTTGTAACACCATGTAGACATTAGAGGTCCTCCATGTAACACCATGTAGACATTAGAGCTTTCCATGTAACACCATGTAGACAATAGATATCATCCATGTAACACCATATATACAATAGAGGTCCTCCATGTAACACCATGTAGACAATAGAGGTCCTCCATGTAACACCATGTAGACATTAGAGGTCCTCCTTGTAACACCATGTAGACATTAGAGGTCCTCCATGTAACACCATGTAGACATTAGAGGTCCTCCTTGTAACACCATGTAGACATTAGAGCTCCCCATGTAACACCATGTAGACATTAGAGCTTCCCATGTAACACCATGTAGACAATATAGGTCCTCCATGTAACACCATGTGGACAATAGATATCATCCATGTAACACCATGTAGACATTAGAGGTCCTCCATGTAACACCATGTAGACATTAGAGCTTCCCATGTAACACCATGTAGACAATAGAGGTCCTCCATGTAACACCGTGTAGACATTAGATATTATCCATGTAACACCATGTAGACAATACAGGTCCTCCATGTAACACCATGTAGACATTAGAGCTTCCCATGTAACACCATGTAGATAATAGAGGTCCTCCATGTAACACCATGTAGACATTAGATATCGTCCATGAGATCTTCCCATGTAACACCATGTAGACATTAGAGCTTCCCATGTAACACCATGTAGACAATAAAGGTCCTCCATGTAACACCATGTGGACAATAGATATCGTCCATGTAACACCATGTAGACATTAGAGGTCCTTCATGTAATACCATGTAGACAATAGAGGTCCTTTATGTAACACCATGTAGACATTAGAGGTCCTCCTTGTAACACCATGTAGACATTAGAGGTCCTCCATGTAACACCATGTAGACATTAGAGCTTCCCATGTAACACCATGTAGACATTAGAGGTCCTCCATGTAACACCATGTAGACAATAGATATCGTCCATGTAACACCATGTAGACATTAGAGGTCCTCCATGTAACACCATGTAGACATTAGAGGTCCTCCTTGTAACACCATGTAGACAATAGATATCATCCATGTAACACCATGTAGACATTAGAGGTCCTCCATGTAACACCATGTAGACATTAGATATCGTCCATGAGATCTTCCCATGTAACACCATGTAGACATTAGAGCTTCCCATGTAACACCATGTAGACATTAGAGCTTCCCATGTAACACCATGTAGACAATAAAGGTCCTCCATGTAACACCATGTGGACAATAGATATCGTCCATGTAACACCATGTAGACATTAGAGGTCCTTCATGTAATACCATGTAGACAATAGAGGTCCTTTATGTAACACCATGTAGACATTAGAGGTCCTCCTTGTAAAACCATGTAGACATTAGAGCTTCCCATGTAACACCATGTAGACATTAGAGGTCCTCCATGTAACACCATGTAGACATTAGAGCTTCCCATGTAACACCATGTAGACATAAGAGGTCCTTCATGTAATACCATGTAGACAATAGAGGTCCTTTATGTAACACCATGTAGACATTAGAGGTCCTCCTTGTAACACCATGTAGACATTAGAGCTCCCCATGTAACCCCATGTAGACATTAGAGGTCCTCCATGTAACACCATGTAGACAATAGATATCGTCCATGTAACACCATGTAGACATTAGAGGTCCTCCATGTAACACCATGTAGACATTAGAGCTTCCCATGTAACACCATGTAGACATTAGAGGTCCTCCATGTAACACCATGTAGACAATAGATATCGTCCATGTAACACCATGTAGACATTAGAGGTCCTCCATGTAACACCATGTAGACAATAGATATCATCCATGTAACACCATGTAGACATTAGAGGTCCTCCATGTAACACCATGTAGACATTAGAGGTCCTCCTTGTAACACCATGTAGACATTAGAGGTCCTCCATGTAACACCATGTAGACATTAGAGGTCCTCCTTGTAACACCATGTAGACATTAGAGCTTCCCATGTAACACCATGTAGACAATAGAGGTCCTCCATGTAATACCATGTGGACAATAAATATCGTCCATGTAACACCATGTAGACAATAGAGGTCCTCCATGTAACACCGTGTAGACATTAGATATCGTCCCTGTAACACCATGTAGACAATACAGGTCCTCCATGTAACACCATGTAGACATTAGAGCTTCCCATGTAACACCATGTAGATAATAGAGGTCCTCCATGTAACACCATGACATTAGATATCGTCCATGAGATCTTCCCATGTAACACCATGTAGACATTAAAGCTTTCCATGTAACACCATGTAGACATTAGAGCTTCCCATGTAACACAATGTAGACAATAGAGGTCCTCCATGTAACACCATGTAGACAATAGATATAGTCCATGTAATACCATCTAGACATTAGAGGTTCTCCTTGTAACACCATGTAGATATTAGAGCTTCCCATGTAACACCATGTAAAAAATAATTTCCTCCATGTAACATCATGTAGACAATAGAGCTCCTTCCCACTACCTAAATGGTCACGTGGTATACGGATGACCCAGTCCTACCTTGACAGACTCTACTATGGCCCCATAACATAAGCTGCACCATAGTAGAAACAATAGAGATTATCTTCCAGTGTTGACGAAGTGTATTTATAATGAATAATCTTACAGCTCAATAAAATGTCATCCTTTCAAATCCTATTGCGGCCGTATATTAGAATACAAATAATGTTATTCACATCAAATAGAAAGTAATACGCTGGCAGAATATATAATATGGGGGTGTAGTTCTCATAAGTAATTTCCCCTTTCGCTTCACACAAACGCGGGTACATTTTCCATCAATTTTACTTTACTCTTGCCTAAACCTTTCGCTATAAACATGTAGAGTAAAAAGACGCCTCTTTACAGATTGTTTTATCTGACAACTAGACTAGTTACTAGATCTACTTCCACGTATTCATGCGTCTAGTCATGTGATGTGCAGCCGGCACTATATATTAACAATAGTGATAAAGTTATATGTTATCAATGTTGACTGTTATGGGACATGTTTGTATTTTCTAAAAGGTACTTTCAATCAAATTTGGAGTGTACCCGGTAATTTAGTGATAAGCCACTCCCTACACCCAGTAGAGATTCGAAGCCCAACCTCTCCATCACCGGTCAACCAGACAAGATAAGACTGACGACTGGGTACACGTGGCCACCGTTGCGGGTCACTTGAAAATGAATAAATGAATTTAAATTATTTAGAGTCCCAGATTTGTGTTTAAAATAATTAACGAATTAAAAGTTAATTGAGTTTTTCCTCCCTGATAAATCCTGGTTACCGCGCTACCAACTCGACAAACAACGATACATCTGTCTGTGGTGAGGTTGGCGGTACCTCAGACACGGGGGCGGGGAGGTATGAATGAGCGCGTTAAGGCGAGAAGCGTTTAGAGCGGTCGTTAAGTGAGTTCTCTCCTCCCTAGTCGTTAAAACTTGAACTCGTTTCGTTTCCAGGCGCTGCTGGAGATACAACAGACGGGACGTGCTCTCAGGAAGCCCGGATTATAGCTTTACTTTAACCACCAATAAATATTTACTTTCATTATTAGATTTTTTACCCGTTTGCACTGAGCTCTTCCTTCAATGGGTTTCCACTCTCCCTCCATGCAAATGTGAAGAAACACATCCTCTCAATTATACCTTCCTCATCCTGACCCCATTAACCTAATTAGATGCGTTTAGCCTATTAGTAATATATATATAATATATAGGCCCTAACCATATTTGTAACAGCCTATTTAGATGGAATGTACTTGGTTAAGCTAGTTTGTAAGTCGTGTTCTGTTACAAACAGTATTTAAATAATAGAGGTTTCTTTAGTCAGCGCGTCTTACTAACCGTTCGGGCTATACACATTTGGATGTGATAAAAATGAGGAAGGTAAAATTTAGAGGCAATGTACCGCCAAAAAAGTTTGATTATTTTCCCAAAATATGTTATGAAATATGCACACACGCCCACGTTCACAAAGAAACTTATTTATTTATATACATTTTTTATTATTATTATTATTATTACTAGCACCGCGTCTTACTACCCGTTCGGGTTATACGCACTTACACTAATGTGTAATGGAAGGGTGATTGTGAGATGAAATGGAGGACCTACAGTTTAACGTGGAATCCGAACCACTGTGGAGGCCTGGCATTCTACATTTTTATTAATTAAATAAATGGATAGTAAAATGAAATCAAGACCTTTTTTTAGATTAATACTTATTTAGAATCACTGTCTATTTCCCGTCTCCCATCGGGGGTTTCCCCTTACTTTCCCACCAAGATAATGTGTTGATTACACTGTGTTTGCTCGTGTCAATCTATATTCATAACACCCGGCCTTGTCAACAGTTGAACAGCTAACAACACCTCAGTCTTTCAAGACACAACCACGCGGCTGTTTGCATTGGACACCCAATCAGGTAAACAGAGGGTGCGTGATGCGACGGAAATTACGTCACAAGGTGAGTTAACAAGGGTTGACGCCTGCCGGCCATAATGGTAATTCACCACCTCCTTGAGAGAGGAAATGAGAGAATACAGTGTTGCCACATGCAACACAACTTTCCCTCAAACATTTGTTAAGGTTCATTTTCCTGACATCGCTTAGTTAGTTATAATAATATATTAAGCGTGTTTTCGTTCATTCCACCCCGCGTCTTACTACCCGTTCCAGTTACACACATCATGTTCTAATCACTGTAATGTGTTAGGGATGAGGACGGTTAAATTTAGAGGAAGTGTACCTGCATTTGCGTGGAGGTAGAGTGTAAAACTACCCTCAGTACACCCGACAAGAATTCAAACCCCTTATCTCCCTGTAATTGTCAGTCGAGTCTATTTCGAGAGTGACGCCTGAGACACCTCGACCAAACATAATTTTTTAGAATAATATTATCTGAAGGTGATATATTTTAAAAATACTGACTAGAGAATTAAATTTAAATAAAAAACCAAAGTCACGTTTCATATTACATTTTCAGCTAAATGTAAAAGACGCAGTTTGAAAGGAAGAAAGTTCTTTCCGGAAACCTGGCAACATTGTGTGTCCACCACCACGTGAGACCTGGCGTCAAACCCGGCCCTGAAAGATAACATTTCTCAGGTTTAACCGACATCAAGTGGGTCCTAGCAAGCAAGTGTTTATTAAGGAGGCATCGCTCCAATCCTTAAGGACGTTCGAGGATTAGAAAAGTTACAAAATAAAACTATTAGGATGATTACCAGTGGCTTATTCCTATATAAGTTAAGAAAATCCAACAGCTAGACCCCAGACCGATAATTTATCACTCAACTGAATGTGAGCTCTCATTAACATTTAATTTTGATTTGGACCTGGGTTTGAATCCTAGTCGAGAATAATAATGGTTATTTTTCTTAAGTGCTTTCTCACTCAATCTCGCTTCATGAAAATGCGAGTACATTTACACTAAATTCTACTTTTCTCATCCCTGCCTCAATAATGTGGTTAAATGTCAACAGCCGGATGGGTAGTAAGGAGCGGTGCAAAAAAATCTTGTAGTATTTGAATTGGAAAAAAAAAATTGCGAAAGGACAATTGGAGGATTTTTTTATAAAATACAAACATGTTTTTTTCTGTCAACATATGATAACATTTATTGTATAATTTTATCGTTGGTTTATTATATATTCATAATACCTATCAACAAAAACCACTGCAGATCACATAGCTTGCTGTATGAATACATGGAAGTAGATCTAGTAACTGTTGTATCTTTTTGAAAATCTGACTATTTCTTCTTGTAATGTTTTCAGAGATTGAAGTAGACCTAATAGTAAAATAAAATATTCCCGCTTGAATTGTTTGTATATTGTACTAACATGTGAACATTCCAGCTTTGAGTGTTTGTATATTGTACAAACATGTGAACATTCCAACTCGAGTGTTTGTATATTGTACAAACATGTGAACATTCCAGCTCGAGTGTTTGTATATTGTACAAACATTTGAACATTCCAGCTCGAGTGTTTGTATATTGTACAAACATGTGAACATTCCAACTCGAGTGTTTGTATTAGTACAAACATGTGAACATGACAACTCGAGTGTTTGTATATTGTACAAACATGTGAAACTCCAGCTCGAGTGTTTGTATATTGTACAAACATATGAACATTCCAGCTCGAGTGTTTGTATATTGTACAAACATGTGAACATTCCAACTCGAGTGTTAGTATATAGTACAAACATGTGTAACATGACAACTCGAGTGTTTGTATATAGTACAAACATGTGAACATGACAACTCGAGTGTTTGTATATTGTACAAACATGTGAAAACTCCAGCTCGAGTGTTTGTATATTGTACTAACATGTGAACATTCCAGCTTTGAGTGTTTGTATATTGTACAAACATGTGAACATTCCAACTCGAGTGTTTGTATATTGTACAAACATGTGAAAACTCCAGCTCGAGTGTTTGTATATTGTACAAACATATGAACATTCCAGCTCGAGTGTTTGTATATTGTACAAACATGTGAAAATTCCAGACTGACAGAAATTAAGTACTCACTGTCTTCTTCCAGAGGATGGCCCTGTACTGAGGCACGCACTGATTGTTGGCGTCAGTCAGCACAACTGACAGGAAAAACGGCTCTTTTTCTCCGTCAGCACCCACGTAGTTCTGGTGCACTGCGCGGGACAAGAACCAAACTCATCTCACAAGGGGGGCGGAGTGATAGTACTACTAAATGATGAGAGAGCAAACAATCGTGAATCTTTGGCTGAAATCGATCACAGAAACGATATTCTCCCATGAGCCCCCATGTCAGGTTTGTGTGCGTCGAAATTTAGTTCTTTGACATTACCCTTGTTCCGCAAATATACTTGAACAACCTAGAGCCTAATAACATCTACATTACAAGACATATAGAGAGATATATACATACAGATATAGAGACAGACAAATATACAGACATACAGAATAGTAAAAGCCACTCCTCCCCCCCCCCCCCCCCTTGAGTTCTGAGACACACAAAACGTCAAGATCAATAAAAAATGTCAAGGTTGAAAAGTTTCACGATTGTAATACTTTGTCTCTATGATTAAAAAAAAATGTGTACATAATGAGTTGTTGGGAAGAAGCGAATAAGGACTCCAACAGTCAAAACCCCATCTGGAAAACTTTTTAATAATCTGATAAGAAATTAAATATGAATATACAGCAGGCTTTTGGTAGAAAGGAACTTTTTAAAATATTTTTATGCTCAACATTGTTAAACTTTAACTTTATTATTATTGTTATATAATTGTTAAACTTTAACTTTATTATTATTGTTATATAATTATGTAGTCTATTGATATTATTTATGAAACGTGAGAGCTACAGATCCCATCATTTTACGTATGAATATATGAACATTGTTTAGTGACTTTAATTACTATCCAAAATATTCCTTCCTATCTAAGTAGGACAGAATCAGGATGTCAATAACGAATGTTATGTTAATATGATGGACAAATTAAATATTTTGGTAGGAAAGATATACATTAAATAACTCTTCTGTTACAATTTGAACGAATTTCAAACCAAATATATGTGGAACTTTGTGCAGAACTTACTTTTCCCGAGGAAGAACTTGAAGTACCAGCGAGTCTGGTATTCTGGATTCTCCAGGACTGGAGTGTTTGGAGAGCCAAAAATCTGGAGTCAGAAGAACTTGGAAATATTATACACCTTCTCGTTAACTATTGTTCCAGTATAGTGTTTTACAGTTGGTAATATCAACAATTATTGTTGAATATTTGTCATGGAAACAACGGCTTGCACTAGATGAGAAACTTTTTTTCAACCAAGATAAAGGTGCTGTTCAACGTCCACCATGTCCATGACATAAATATATTCGTCAACTGTTGATACTATCATGTTTAGGATATTTAATTAAACAGATCTACTGGAGCCATATTTGATTATTTTGTACAAAAATTTTTTTGCTATAAAATATGTACAAATACAGACCATTTTTAATATCTCCACCCCATCTCCCTACCGATCAAATGTGAATCTAGATTCTCACCTTGAGTCAATAGAGGAGCTAATATATTCTTGTCCATAGTTGATCTATAATTGTAACAGCGAACCCTCTAACCCTGCTGATTGTGAATAGGCCTATCAGGGACATCACGCTGGGGGGTGGAGCAGGGGTTTGGGGGGGTGTCCCACCCAATGTTGGTTAAAAGCTTGAAGGTTGGAAATTTTGTGAGATTTGAGATCTGAAGTTGGGAAAGTCTAGGCTTATTCTGTACCCCATTACCTTCTATTATGAAAGTTCTTAACCACAGACTTGTACAGATAAATTTAAAATTTCCCAACTGTTGACCCTTACTCTGCAAAAAATCCCAACTTCAAAAATCATCAAACATTGATAGGAGATTCCTTCTGTAGAATATTGTAGAAATCTTAGATAATCAAGTAGCACCGTTGTCAGTTGGCAGAGACAAGCCCGGTGAGTGTATGCCTAATGAGGTATGATGACGAATCGTAAGGGAACATGAGCTGCCCAGTAGCAAAATTTCACTCAGCCAGCAATGCTTGAAGTGGCAGCATTGTTTGCCAATGTTTTGTTTATGGTTTAGTGTTTTTAGTTGTGACTTTCGTGCCTGCTAGACTGTTACAGTTTTATGATTCAAATGATCAAATGTTGTACAGCCAATGCCTTAATTAGGGCTGTATTAAATTTTGAAGGCATAAATGCAGTGAATGTTACGCAAAATATTTTATTGTTTTCTTATCGAAAGCTCTGACTAATGAAATGAGGACATTGAGTTAGTGTTAGTGTTTGACTTCTGAAATACACACTAATTTTTCTAGCAAGTATCATACTAGTTTGAATAGATCTGATGTATCTTATTTCATCGTTTATTAAAATAGGCTTTCATGAAAGCAATTTAAAAGGCTCAAAGCAACAATGAAGGAAGAGGAGTAATAGGGCTGTTTTACATTGTTACAACTCTTATAATTTTTCATTTGATTAAGTAGACTACATTAAACAAAAAATTAAGGTTTTTTCGCCCTTTAACATTTTCGAATTTGGGATAAATTTTTAAATTCATTATTTAGTGTTGGATTTGCATGAAATTTCGTATAACCATGTTATTTAGCGTGCTGATTTCGAATTTGCTGTTAGTTATTTCATAAAGTGTCAGGGGAAGCCCCTTCACCCTCACGCGCTAAATTACCATATGTTTTGAATAGTTTATTGGCTTACCAGTATTAACATTTTAGGGCATTTTCCATGAGGTTATGAAGCAGACATTGGTAGACAGGTATTAAAATACTGTAGAAATATTGATAAATTCCATTTTTATTGCTTTATTTCACAGATGAAAATGTTTTTAAATAAACATGGCCAAATTGATAATATTTTGATAAAGTGATGAGCGAATTTTACATCTCCAAGGGTTTAATAGTTAAAAATGGCTTCCAAGTGTGTTAAAATAAAGCAGCGGTTTACAACCTGGGGGTCGCAGCGTGTTTAGGGTGGGGTCACAGCATAGAGTTTTAAATTTTTATTTACTTTTTCAAGGATGTTATTGATTATAAGAAGATGCGAAATTCTAATAGCAACGTAAGTTGTTAAAGTGCTAAAAACGACTTAGTTACTGCTTAGGTTCCTTTTGGCTATTCTATTCTGATAGCTTCTTGCTGACTTGTTTACTGTGGCAGCCTTGTAATGCTGCTAGCATAATATAAAATCATCCCCCAATTCTGGGCTTGTTGATTCTCTTTTACTACATATTAGTCGCATATACGCATTATTATATGCAATTTATAATAATTAAAACAAGCATTAAGGGACATGCGGGTTTAATGTCACGCTATTTTAGTTTGGTTTGTTGGTGGAGGTGAAGTAAGGATTTTAATTCTGGACAGGGTTAGTAATATCCCTCCAAGCAAATAAGGGTACATTTACTCTAAATTTTACCTGTTCCACTGGTGTAGCTACTGTACATACTTCGGGCTGGTATTAATACATAGTAAACAAACTTAAAAACTATAATTTGAACGCTTTTAAATCATCAAAGGGTCGCAATGGCCGCAGAGAGAAAAGTTGTCATAAACTACAAAATGTTGGAAACCACTGTAATAAAGTCAGTTAATTTTTTTAATCTAAAATACATGATTTGAAAGATATCTGCAAATCTAAATTAATATATTTAAGCTCAATGGATATTTTGCTCAGATGCAGGCAGGTAAACTGAATTGAATAAAATTCAAGTTGTATTGTAAAAGCCTTGCAGCTTTAAAAATCCAGTTTAAACAAATAAACAAGGCTGTCACCAGGGGGGGGGGGGTTCCACACCCGAAATTTTATTAACAAAATGTCTAGTTATGGTTCAAACAATATAAATAATAAGATGCAAGACAAATTAGGGCACTGTGTTACCATAAAAATCACTTCAGAGAGCTTCTAGGTGTGTTTAATATCTAGAAATTTCCCTAGCCTTTGGTAGTTAGGGGGTTGTCGTGCCATAAAAAACACTTCAGATATCTTCTAGAACTATCTATCAATTATAACTATTTCTAGCTTCCGGCAATTGGAGGATGTGCCCACCAAAACCCCCTGAAATTATTGGCTGGCTACGACCTTGCAAATAAATAAATGAATTTAAAAATACAGTTGCCTAAAGCCTGGTTCAAGGCTTGATTATCATTCCAAATTTTAAAAAATTGGTAGCATACTCCTGCTCGGCCCCCCCCCCCCCCCCCCCCTTTCCCTTACGTTCTCAATTTTGCTTTTCTTGTGCTTTCTTTTGCTACTTGGGAATTTTTCCAATTTAAAAATGCTTAGAGTTGGGAAAAAGCACTGGTTAACTCCCTCCCCCCTCCCCCACCAAAATATATTTCGTGAAACTCCCCTGGGGAATATGTTCTTGTTCACAGTTGATCCATCGTTACAGCGAAACCCTCTAGTCCGGCTTATTGTGAATTGAATATGGCTGATATAATGATAAGCTAATTTGTGCAGTCGCTGAACATGTTTTGTTAAAAGATAAGCAGGTAAACGTTGGTGGCGAGCAACTAGGTTTAAAAACAGACAAATGTAAGTCGGTATCGTTTATTAAAGGACCACATGAGGTGTTAAGAACATGTTGCGGAATGTCTACAGAGGATTTTAAAAATATTCTGTAACTTGTTGAATTTGTTGAGTGAAAAGTGACTCAAACTGTAGAAAGCAATTCTTTCAGTTGGGATGAAATGAATGACAACCAATTCTAAGCGATGGCGCGTGGGATTGACTAAACTAAAAAATACGTTGTAGAACATGAAGAAACTCAAATCTTGGGGACTCCGGCAAGACAACCATGTGGGACTTGAACCTACCCACAGTAACAAAGTGGTTACCAACGGTGGACTGCAACAGTTACTGTGTCAAAAGGAACTCAACGAACAAGGATAATAAAATATGTCACTGTAAATCTAATGAATTGTAACACGGATACACAAATACATTTTTTTTAATGATAAGTAGATGTGGATGATTGTTTTTGTAAATATGTTGTTAGTGTTTTCCAACTCCACCAAAATCTCACATATGAGTACTCGTCTAGAGACAAGTCTAGTATTACAATAAATAACCAAATAATATAGTTTATAAATAACAATAATAAGAAAGAAAATAAAGAAATATTGAATGTATTTGTCCTTCAAAGATTGAATTATCAATAGCACTAACAAATTTTGTGAAGAAAAATAATTAATGTGAGATTTGTACATTTTAAATAATATTTCTTTAAAATAACAAAGAGAAGAAGTAGCAATTAATTTCATATTTGTTGGTAGCTTGGATGTTCTGAATTGAAGAGTTTGGTACAATCTCACCCATCGATATGAGCCAAAAATCATGTGTGTGCCAATTTCTCAATTTTTTACTGCTTCATAAAACTTCAAGTTCTTCACAACTCTTGATGTAAATTGCATTCAACGCTGCATTGGTGATTAGTTTTGTGGAATTCACTTATTTATAATTATTTCTCTAAAATTTTACAAGCTTCCTTGCACAAACATACATTTACCATATTTGTGGATATTGTAAAAAAAAGTCTAGTTTTTTCCCAAAGATGTTCCAACCAAAACATTGTTTTTCTCCAAGGAAATCACATTATTTGCCAACATCTCATATACAATAAACTCACTAGAACACGGTTTATTTCCATTGAGAATACAATATAATTATTTAACGCCACGTGTTACTACCCGTTCGGTTATACGCTTTAAGTACTAATTACGTTAATGGATTTAGAATTGTGAAGGTTGAATTAATTAGAGGAAGTGAACCCGCATTTTCGTGGAGGAAGAGTGGAAAACCGTTTAGGAAAAACCACCCCCAGTTCACCCAACCGAGATTCGAACCTCGATCTCCCCGTACTTAGCAGTCGAGCTCAACACGACAAGCGCGTTAGCCTACTACGCCACCGAGGTGGGTCATTGATAATACAGAAGCAGCTTGAGATAATTATTATCTGACAGTAGAAACACTTGCTCTAAACCTGCGATTTTTGTCCACATGAGACTCATACACTTTCCTCATGTTGTGTTGCTTTAGTTTTATAGTGTGGTAAAACTGAGTTCTACAAAACAGGCTGGCCTCTGTAGGTATCTGTCAGTTTCTAAACGTTTTCATTTAACCATTTATTATAAAAATCAATCAATTCAAATATAAATATTATTATTAATAATATTATAGTCTTACGGTGCGTCGATTTAATAACAATTAATAACGTTAGTGTTATCTATTTAACAACAGGGTCAGATAGTTTTTTCCCCTTTTTTAAATAATAGTTTTCCCATGTATTTTTTTAATGTTCAAACAGTTTCCCCCAGCAATATTTCCCACCACCCCCACTCACATGTAAACACAAAGAGTAAAAGGTTCCCGAACTAATATATTTTCTCGTGTCGTTGTTCCCTCTGCAAAGTTAACACCCCCCTCCTCCCCCTGACGAAATGAAACACGTTAGTTGGAAGCGGAGAGGGGGATACAATTTGACATGTTTCCCCTCCCCCCTTCAGTACAGAGGAAAACCATTACGCTATGTTCGAAACAGATGAAATGTTTGTTTTATTTTAATTCCACAGTGGCGTGGTCAGGATGTTTGGAAAAGGAGGGAGTGTGTCCCTGTACCACTCACATATACACAATTCGTGTCACGCCTAGGTAACAAGTACCTGAGACCTCCCTCTAGTTCACCTTGATATCCCCAACTAGGATTCGAACATGAACTCCTTAAATACACTTATAGCTGCAGGTGAGAGCTCAGCTTGAAGTCTGCGCCATTTATCAAACGTGGTCTAAGGCCTAAGGCTCTAAATAGATTGTATTTACGGTGGTATGTGAGGTCTAGGCTCGAATCTCTGCATATGGTTATCCACATGAGCTTTATCATCATATACCCTGGCTAATGCTGATGCATTTCCTCTTCTCCGCTCTAGCCATTAGATTTAGCAGTTAGTAACATTCACGTTAAAAGTAAAAACCAAACATATTTAGAGGACACGCTAGTAAAGTTACAAGAGCTACAACATTTTAAACAAATAATAATAACTGTACAATGTACAACACCGATGAAAGAGATCGATATACTTTTCTTACAGCTTTCAAAATATACCAAAGGGAAAAGTTAAACAATCATAGCTTGGCGTGTGAACATATGAAACTAGATTTGAGGCAAGTCCTTCCTGTGGGTCTGAGCTGAGAAAGCCAGTCAAACACGCTAACAGTGAGCCAACTCTACCACCACTCTGTTGATTTAATAAACAATAAACACATTATATGCGATTTTTTCCTGTTTCTCTTGATTTCTCATATTTAATGAATATAATATATATATTTGTTACCTCCTCCTTTTCGCCCAAAGAGTCGCCATTTTCTACTCGGAAACGTCGACCGTTCAGTGCTTGGCCATCGGCTTCAATCTGCGGCAGCTGACAAACAACAAACAAACAAACAAACAACATTGAGCACTCGACCAACAAACAGCAATGAAATCAAATATTGTTCTGATAAGAAAACAGTCAACCTACAGAAAAACAAACATTGTCCAGACGACATTTCACTAACAAAACATTAGTCTTAAAATAGTATTCGAATACAAAATTGAGTAACATGGTTTCCCACTTTCCTTCCACGCAAATGCGGGTAAATTAGCTCTCAAATGCTTTCTTCCTTATCCCTACCCGCTTAGAGTAGTTATCATACGTATAACCATATATCCTGAACAGGTAATTAGTTATGCGCGGTGATAAAAATGTGTTTACTATTACAGTCCCATCAAGAAACAATTGCCCTGGTAACAACCTTTGACCCACTTCCATGGTCACGTGGTCTAAGGTGGTGGTCTCTGGCAGTATACTGAACAGCTGATGGCGGGGAAATCGGGGTTCAAATCTCGGTTGGGTAAATTAAGGGTGGGTTTCTCCTCCCCTAAATGTGGGTACAATTCCTCTAAATTCCACCTCCCTTATCCCTTACCCATTAATGTAAATATGCGGTACAGCCCGGATATTGCACGGCCTACATAGAAGTTATTTAAGACTTTCAACGAAATGAACTATCGCCAAGATGGAGGTAAAGTCAAACTATATCGTCATTTAAAAGTCTCGTTTGACAAGTTTCGTACATTAGTGTTAGTTCAACGTAACGCCTCCAAGTCTTAGAAACTCTAATAAGTTTGTTTAGACTCGTGGTTACAGTCCAATCTTCATAGGAAGGTCCTATCTGACATGTGCCAGTGTTATTAGCTCTATTATCAGTTTATCACATATGCATCCGTCGATTCATGTGATCTGTATCCGGCACTTTGGGTAGATATTATCAATACACGTAAAATAACAATAGTAATAATATAGTGAAATGCTATCAATGTTTTCCGTAATAAAATATGTTTGTACGTTCTAAAAGACTCTTTCTATGAATACTGACTTATCCCCAAATCGATGAGCACGAGGACTAAAAGTCAAGCTCAACTTATCATGTTTTCCGGTGTTGGGTGTTTTTCTCTAAATGGTTTCCCAATTTCTCTCCACTCAAATTCAGGTACGTCCTCACCCCTATACATGAGTGTGATGATATCCTGACAACATGGATGGGTAGTAAGACGCAGTACATGTTCTAACGTAGTATTATCACAGAAGTGAGTGTACTTCTCAACTAGGGCACTCCCTGGGAGGTCCTGAGTTCGCAGCTCTTCTACCGACCGGTAATGGAACTATGAGAACTGCAGGGAACCGATCCCCTTCCCCCGTGTCCTGGAGAAACCCCCAGTACCACTGACTTCACCACAAACTTAGCGGGGGGTGCACCCTATTAACCGGGGTGGGAACTAATGGGGCCAGGAGCTTTCATTCCTGGGTGTTGATACTGGATACATTTCACATTTCACCCCTGGATTTGATGCTGAATACATTTCACTATTGTGGTTGCTACCGGATTCATTTCATACTTCACTCCTGGGGGTTGATACTGGAAACATTTCACCTCTTAACCAGTCAGTATTCAGCTCCAGACGAATTATTAAAGTGTGGTTTGATCCTAATCGGCGTATAATAATTTCAATTCAATTCCCTTTATTATAGTGCTGGCCAACAGTCGTAAGACCTATAACAGGCCAGCACTGAAAGTACACAAGTACCATACAAATACATATAATTATTTACACGAGAAAAAAAAGATAAGCAAAAATGGCTAAATAATGTTATATAATGATAATAGTTACAAAAAATTAATTAATAATGATAATAATAAAAATAGCAATAATAACAAAAAACTAAAGAGTGGTTAAAAGCAGTAACAATATGCAAAAAATAAATCAGAATATTGTAAAATTTAGATATTATAGGCAGAATCTCTTAGTGTAAATTATTGATAAGGGATTTCCTTAAATAACTCTGAGTTTAACTTTTTTTTATGATAAATGTCGAATTCTACAAATTAGAATTGGTGCTATGGATACAACGACCTACAGGGCTTAACTTATAAGAGCTATTGAGAAAAAATGATTTTGGATATGATAATTTGATATGATATTTTGGATAATAATAAATAATAAATAATAATAATAATAATAATATAATAATAATAATAATAATAATACAACAATAATAATATAGTGGAATGTGACCAATGTTGACCGCAAAGAAACATGTTAAAGGTCGTTCCTATGAAAAGTGTATCTATCTACCCATCAAGACTGTTCTCCCCTCCCATTCCCAGGTATCAAGAGTTGTTTAACAGTGCTGGTATTTCCGGTGTGCTCCAAGAACTATCAGCTGAGCCAATTACTCCAAGGACACGCTGGACCATCCTTGTACCAATAAAACTTGAACAATATAATGTCAAACATCTTAGTTTGGGCTAAGCTACCACAAGTTGGAGATTAGATAATTTAAAAAAAAAAACATTATTTATGGAATAAAATAAGCTACGAAATAAAATAAGTTGTTTTCCTTCTATTCCAATAAAGTATTTTATACATTATATGTGTTGATAGTGCCCATCCAGTATTTATCCTCCAATAATTATCTTGAATAAGTTTACCTTGGAAAGTTTATGAAAGGAGTAATTAAATGTAAATACTCAAATTAGGTCATTTTAAAATTTATCTGAACTGGTCTCTAAACCTTATCGGGTGATTAATTTTGTATCAAGCTTGTGAGGCATTTTTTGAAACAGGCTCAAGACATATAATATGACGTCACAATCACTTGGTTACATTCCACTTTGGTTGTTATCGTCGAGATAAATTGAAAGTGCGCTCGGAAAACATTAGAATGTTCAACATAGAGGCTACTTGAAATGAGGGTAAGATGTTGAGAGGGAAACTGGGAAGAAATGCAATCGTATTGGTTTGGAAAGAGGAGAGGAAAACCACCGTGATGCACCCAGCTTAGATTCAAGCCCCGACCTATCACAGCCCATGACTCAAAACAGAAACTGACTCTTGGAACTTGCAGAGAGGCCTAGTACATCTAATGACTCATTTTGATTTGTTCATAATATTTAAAACAGAAGTTATAGTAATATAATAATAATTTAGTTGAATATATATTATATATTTACTAAGTTTAATATTTTAACTTTATTTGGTTATTTGTTTTCTTAAAAATTTATTTTTCCACCGCATCTTGCAACCCTTCCAGACTACACGAATTTTAATTGCGCTAATAGTGTAGGAATAATAAGGGTATAAGCTATATAAAATGTACCATCATTTGCGGGAAGGGAGAGTGTGAAATAAACGGGGGGAAAATCCACTCTGTGCATCCATCCAAGAATTCTAATCCCAAGCACCTGTAGATGAGCCTGACACTTTCTCCGCGTGAGCACAGATACGGGCAGGAAAAGTAAAACATTTATATTATGTTCTCCGGAGGTTATGTAATCAATAAAGTGGACGTGGAGTTAACGCAGTATTGAGGAATTAAAATGAAACATCTTGTGTTGATGGTCAAATATTGCAATAAATAATAAATCAACTACAATTTACTCGTTAAAAATAATTTTAAGCCCCATTTTAAAAATGAATATAAGAATTAATGGAATGCAAGGATTGATATAAAATAATAAGTATATCTAATGTGAGCATCAATAATTTAATATTATCTTTAACTATTATAATATACTTAAGTTTTTGTTTAAATTAAATTAAATTACATTAAATAAGGAAACTAATTGCGATCTATCGTTTATAATTTCTAAGATAGATTGATATAATCAATATACTTTGTGTTCAATCCCTATGTTATTAATTATAATCCTAATTTTCTCATTATAAACCTCTTTGTGATCATTCATAAAATAATCAAATTATTATTTTATTATTATTATATATTATTATTATCATAAGGAGAATAACCATAGCAATCTATACATTAAAAAAATAACAGCTATTTGTAGAAATCGTAAGGACTCTCAATGTTATTATACTAATTAGTGTATTAATTGCACTGACCAGTTCGACAGAGCCGTAGTGTCGACGGCTGAATACTCCTCTTCTGGAGATAAGGTCATTGCTCGAAGTGCTGTAAACAAACGAACACCATATTCAAACACACTCATTCACTGCCGTTTTATTTTCAAGGGCCACTACAAAATACAGAAAAAAAAAGTCTACCTTGCATTTTACTGATCCAAAAATCAAATTTTCTTGGCTAGCGCCCAAATCAAAACGAGAAGGGTGTCCAATACAGTAAAAATACTCAATTTTTATAAACAATTACACTAATCAACATGAACCTTCAGTAATATTTTGGCTGTTATTAATCAATATTTGTGTGTAGATTTGTAAATATAAATACCATTTGTATTTACTTGACGTGTTTGTGTATACTTTCATCTTACTAAGATTCAGTTAAGGGGTTATGGTCCTGATCTGTTATATGATCTACCAACACTCCTATAGTATAGTTGTTGCATGCAAACATACATAATAAGTAATAATAGACCTAACCTATAATAAAACATGACACTGATCAGATACATAACCAAATATGTTTCGCATTTGTTCATAGATGGAACTAGTGTCTTGGAGAGTATCGTTATACTGCATTTCATGCTCACACATTAGCTCTTTCAGTTATGTTCAGTTCAGTTTTAGAGTGAGCGAGTGATCTGTGTTTGTTTGAAGAGTGTATATATCACCGGTGTTTTACCTACCATTATATTTCTATACTGTGATGCCGAAAAAAGTAAATGTGTTAATCCCCCTGATAATTTCTGCAAGTATGTGATAGGCTTATAACGAGAACTACGAGGAAGTAAATCCTTACCATCAATAAACAAGCATATTCTTTGTATTTTGGTTGCAAGATTGGTGACCAGGACCAAAACTGCCATCTACATATGTGCTGTATTACCTGCATAACGAATCTTAGGATGTGACAAGCTGGGAAACCCAAAAGTATGTATTTTACTTTACTTATAGTGTGGCGAGAATCACGTAACCACGTTTATGATTGCTATTTATGTAAGACAAAAAAAAAGGAATTTAAACAGCAACAAAATCAAGCACAGTTCCACATAATGAATAGCTGTCAGTGACACGAGATTAATCTCGGCCGCCTTGGATGAAGAAACCAGTGCTGAAGATCATGCAGATGAATGTGTTACAAACTTACTGAGCCATCCACTTCTAGGAACCAGTGGTGAAGATCATGCAGCTGAATGTGTTGCAAACTCTACTGAGCCATCCACTTCTAGGAACCAGTGGTGAAGATCATGCAGATGAATGTGTTGCAAACTCTATTGATCCATCCACTTCTAGGAACCAGTGGTGAAGATCGTTTATAAGAATGTGTTGCAAGCTCTACTGATCCATACACTTCTAGGAACCCGTGGTGAAGATCGTTTATAGAACGTGTTGCAAGCTCTACTGATCCATCCACTTCTAGGAACCAGTGGTGAAGATCGTGTATAAGAATGTGTTGCAAGCTCTACTGACCACTTCTAGGATCCAGTGGTGAAGATCGTGTATAAGAACGTGTTGCAAGCTCTACTGAGCCATCCACTTCTAGGAACCAGTGGTGAAGATCATGCAGATGAATGTGTTGCAAACTCTAATGAGCCATCCACTTCTAGAAACCAGTGGTGAAGATCGTTTATAGAATGTGTTGCAAACTCTATTGAGCCATCCACTTCTAGGAACCAGTGGTGAAGATCGTGTATATGAATGTTTTGCAAGCTCTACTGAGCCATCCACTTCTAGGAACCAGTGGTGAAGATCGTGTATATGAATGTTTGCAAACTCTAATGAGCCATCCACTTCTAGGAACCAATGGTGAAGATCGTTTATAAGAATGTGTTGCAAACTCTACTGAGCCATCCACTTCTAGGAACCAGTGGTGAAGATCGTGTATATGAATGTGTTGCAAGCTCTACTGACCACTTCTAGGATCCAGTGGTGAAGATCGTGTATAAGAACGTGTTGCAAGCTCTACTGAGCCATCCACTTCTAGGAACCAGTGGTGAAGATCGTGTATAAGAATGTTTTGCAAGCTCTACTGAGCCATCCACTTCTAGGAACCAGTGGTGAAGATCGTGTATATGAATGTTTTGCAAGCTCTACTGAGCCATCCACTTCTAGGAACCTGTGGTGAAGATCATGCAGATGAATGTGTTGCAAACTCTAATGAGCCATCCAATTCTAGGAACCAGTGGTGAAGATCGTTTATAAGAATGTGTTGCAAACTCTATTGAGCCATCCACTTCTAGGAACCAGTGGTGAAGATCGTGTATAAGAACGTGTTGCAAGCTCTACTGAGCCATCCACTTCTAGGAACCAGTGGTGAAGATCATGCAGATGAATGTGTTGCAAACTCTAATGAGCCATCCAATTCTAGGAACCAGTGGTGAAGATCGTGTATAAGAATGTTTTGCAAGCTCTACTGAGCCATCCCTTCTAGGAACCTGTGGTGAAGATCATGCAGATGAATGTGTTGCAAACTCTAATGAGCCATCCAATTCTAGGAACCAGTGGTGAAGATCGTTTATAAGAATGTGTTGCAAACTCTATTGAGCCATCCACTTCTAGGAACCAGTGGTGAAGATCGTGTATAGAACGTTTGCAAGCTCTACTGATCCATCCACTTCTAGGAACCAGTGGTGAAGATCGTGTATATGAATGTTTTGCAAGCTCTACTGAGCATCCACTTCTAGGAACCAGTGGTGAAGATCGTGTATAAGAAGTGTTGCAACTCTACTGATCCATCCACTTCTAGGAACCAGTGGTGAAGATCGTGTATAAGAACGTGTTGCAAGCTCTACTGACCATCCACTTCTAGGAACCAGTGGTGAAGATCGTGTATAGAACTGTTGCAGTCTTGAGCATCCACTTCTAGACAGTGGAGATCTGTTAAAGGTTCACTTATGACCACTTCTAGGATCCAGTGGTGAAGATCGTGTATAAGAACGTGTTGCAAGCTCTACTGAGCCATCCACTTCTAGGAAGCAGTGGTCAAGATCGTGTATAAGAATGTTTGCAAGCTCTACTGAGCTCACATCTAGGAACCAGTGGTGAAGATCCTGAGAAGAAGTGTTGCAACTCTACTGACCATCCACTTCTAGGAACCAGTGGTGAAGATCTGTGTAAGAACGGTTGAAGCCTACTGATCCATCACTTCTGAACGTGGTGAAATCGTGTATAAAAGTTTGCAAGCTCTATCCACTTCCAGGATCCAGTGGTGAAGATCGTGTATAAGAAGTGTTGCAAGCTCTACTGAGCCATCCACTTCTAGGAACCAGTGGTGAAGATCGTGTATAAGAACTGTTGCAAGCTCTACTATCCATCCACTTCTAGGAACCAGTGGTGAAGATCGTGTATATGAATGTTTTGCAAGCTCTACTGAGCCATCCACTTCTAGGAACAGTGGTGAAGATCGTTATAAGAAGTGTTGCAAGCTCTACTGATCCATCCCCTTCTAGGAACCAGTGGTGAAGATCGTGTATAGAATGTGTTGCAAGCTCTACTGACCACTTCTAGGATCCAGTGGTGAAGATCGTGTATAAGAACGTGTTGCAAGCTCTACTGAGCCATCCACTTCTAGGAACCAGTGGTGAAGATCTGCAGTGAATGTGTTGCAACTCTAATGAGCATCCACTTCTAGAACCAGTGGTGAAGATCGTTTATAAGAATGTTTGCAACTCTATGAGCCATCCACTTCTAGGAACCTGGTGAAGATCGTGTATATGAATGTTTGCAACTCTATGAGCCATCCATTCTAGGAACCAGTGGTGAAGATCGTTATATGAATGTTTTGCAAACTCTAATGAGTCATCCACTTCTAGGAACCAATGGTGAAGATCGTTTATAAGAAGTGTTGCAACTCTACTGAGCCATCCACTTCTAGGAACCAGTGGTGAAGATCGTGTATATGAATGTGTTGCAAGCTCTATGACCACTTCTAGGATCCAGTGGTGAAGATCGTGTATAAGAACGTGTTGCAAGCTCTACTGAGCCATCCACTTCTAGGAACCAGTGGTGAAGATCGTGTATAAGAATGTTTTGCAAGCTCTACTGAGCCATCCACTTCTAGGAACCAGTGGTGAAGATCGTGTATATGAATGTTTTGCAAGCTCTACTGAGCCATCCACTTCTAGGAACCTGTGGTGAAGATCATGCAGATGAATGTGTTGCAAACTCTAATGAGCCATCCAATTCTAGGAACCAGTGGTGAAGATCGTTATAAGAATGTGTTGCAAACTCTATTGAGCCATCCACTTCTAGGAACCAGTGGTGAAGATCGTGTATAAGAACGTGTTGCAAGCTCTACTGAGCCATCCACTTCTAGGAACCAGTGGTGAAGATCATGCAGATGAATGTGTTGCAAACTCTAATGACCCATCCAATTCTAGGAACCAGTGGTGAAGATCGTGTATAAGAATGTTTTGCAAGCTCTACTGAGCCATCCACTTCTAGGAACCTGTGGTGAAGATCATGCAGATGAATGTGTTGCAAACTCTAATGAGCCATCCAATTCTAGGAACCAGTGGTGAAGATCGTTTATAAGAATGTGTTGCAACTCTATTGAGCCATCCACTTCTAGGAACCAGTGGTGAAGATCGTGTATAAGAACGTGTTGCAAGCTCTACTCATCCATCCACTTCTAGGAACCAGTGGTGAAGATCGTGTATAAGAATGTGTTGCAAACTCTATTGAGCCATCCACTTCTAGGAACCAGTGGTGAAGATCCTGCAGAAGAATGTGTTGCAAATTCTATTGAGCCATCCACTTCTAAGCATTTGTAATACCACCCAGAAACTGATGGTGTGCACGCTGCATAGAGGAAACAAATTTACATCTGTTCCTCTACTTCATGCCACTGATATGAAAGTGTGTAGAAGATAGTGAGTGTATTAAAGTACCAAAACTACACTTTCTATGTTTGTGTTGATCTTAAGTTCAATAGAACAGGTAAGTTTCACTAAATATTGTTATATGTCTGTGGGACAGTCAAGCAACAGAAAAGTTTAAGATTGTGCAACAAGGGGAAAAGAGAAGCTAATATTTACCAGGAAAAAGTAATGTAAATATTTTCCCGGTGGTTGAACCATAAAATATTCTCTTTTTTAAATTTACATAATATAAAGCTTGGTTTAGTTAATAATTACTTTAAGGCCTTAGGTAAAATAGGAAGTGAATTCGCCCATCTTACGGAAGTTTTTCCAAACATAATAGAGGCTAAACTGAATGAAGGAATTTTGATTGAGTCCCAAATAGAGAAACTCTTGAAAGATTATTTATTTGAGACGAAGCTCTGGGAAACTGAACTGCCAGCTTGGCTTTTGTTTAACGCATTTCACCAAAGAGAGTACATGAATTAATAAAAATAATCTGTTAGAAACATTATTAGGTTATTTGTTCTGGGTATTTTCAGCTCCCCAATTTCCAAAAACTCGATTAAAAAATATGTATCTATAATTAGTAAAGTATTCATTTTATAACACAGTCTTTCAAATAAAAGTTGTTTGTTTTTAATAGTAAGTTTCAACTTTTCTATGGTAAGTTACTTCGTATCTCAAAGATTTGCGGATATATTATCAAAGTTGAAGATATTCACTTATGTAAAGTACTACCCATAAAGCTATTTTCCTGGGAAAATTAGATGCACTATTTTGTTTTTAACGTTAATCAATGCCTGGATACGGATTTAGTTCAAACGCGTTATAGTCTACTTTTTTCTCTAGTCGACATTAAATCAACTACCCTTGATTTTAGGGTTGGATGGATAATTCCATAGACTCTTTGGGGTAATTTTATGAAAACTCTAGATACCAATTTCAGCCTGATAAGTAAAATGGTTTTTCTCTAGTCAGAGAAACAGACAAACAGGCGGACAGCATTTAAAAAACAACTTTTTTGGGTTCAGAGAGTCATGAAATGTCGACATCCATCAAAACATCAAATTATATTTATTTCACGGTCACAATACTCCCTATCTCCGAGGTGTCACGAGAAAGTAAACAGATGTTGTTTCCTTTCACCTTTCAAAAATAAAGCTACTTCCCCCAAGGAAAACAAAATTACCATTTAATGGCTAGCTGTGCTATCTACTTTTTTATTACCTCGACAAAAAATACAATTACAATAATTGAATACAATCATCGGTTCGACAAACAAACTAGAATCCGTTCCTGTGTATTAAGGAGTCCCTGACTCAATCCTACATTGCTCGCGTCGTGTTACTCGGGCGACAGAATCTTGTCAACAGTGGCGGCTCAAGGATTGTTGCCAGGGTAGCAGTGTGCTGGTGAATTGTTCCACCCATTTAAGTATATAACTTGATATTTATAGCCAAGAAACATTCATTCGTTACATTATTGTGTGAGTGGTTGGTCAAATGGACAACTTACTAGTACAGTCCCACCAAGTCTTGCTTTCCCTGCCCATCGCTGAGGTTGTGTTTCTAAACGGTTCTAGGTTAAGTTATACTGATTGAATATTCAATTAATGTTACTTGTTGCTTTTATTTATCACCCCGTCTCACTACCTGTGCGGAATATTACCGAATTTGCGTGGAGGGAGAGTGGGAAACCATTTAGGAAAACGCACCCTTAGTGCATCCAGCTGGAATTCAAACCCAGTTACCTGACTAAACGAGACTATTTAGATGCAGGTGTGCTCCGGTGATCCAATGTTCTGAGGTATCACGCACACGATAGACTTCCCTGCTGATGAAAGGGAGATCAGGGTTCGAATCCCTGTCAGGTTTACTGACGGTGAGTTCTCCTAAACAGTTTTCCACTCTCTCTCAAGCAAATGTGGATACATTTCCTATAAAAGCAACCTTCCTTTTTCCTAATACTTGAGCGTTATTAGTACAACTGCGTACAACCAATTTAACCAATTTAATTTTAATATTCGTATTTAAAAAAGCTAAGTTTATTCAGGCGTGTTTGTATCTAACAAATAAACTTGGATACAAGGGATTTTAAAAGAAAAGTTTGATACGTAAAATTGAATGATAAAAATTAGCTTTGGCAGCAAAAAAATTATTTAAAACGTGTAAAGTATTAACATCAACTAATTAACAAGACTATAAACCAAAATTAGCTATTCTTTCCTCATATCTAACCCATATAGTGTAAATAAGCGCACAGTCCTGTCGCAGCGGTCGCACAAAATGCTAAGGACCTCACCCAGCAAGTGTTCTCGATGTAAAGAGGTAACCACGGAACAACATAGTCAATAGAGTTTAAACGCGTGCAGCTCTTAACACACCGCGATAAATCAGACGCCTGAGGGTGTTTCCAACTCCCGCCACCAGGGGGGAGGGACGTCAACTACCCCCCGGGCCAATGACCTCGCGACCCAGAGGGTCTGTTGCGGAGTATCACAGCGGTTTATATAGTTCCGGAACTCGCCGCACTATTTAACGTTACGTTAACAACATCCGGCTGGGTTGGTTAAGTGGTAGCCCATCTAACTCTTATCCTATCGAGCAAAGGTTCAAATCCCGTCAAGAAGTTTTGTGGGAGAGAGGTGAGTGACAACCTAGTTCTTTCGATATATTATCTTTAGATTCACCCTCCTCTTATCTCCGACTATCCCCGAACTTGCCCGAAAGTTACCAATGAACCAAAACTTCACCCTGTGACGCAGTCGAGTCCAAGAAAATAATATTCGTGAAGAACTATCTTTGCTTCGTCTGGGTGTGGTCCATTAGCCTGGAGATGGACAGTGGTGGCTTGCGACCTTAAGAAGGTGAAGGCGTTTTTTGGAGGAGACAGCACCTAGAGACTATTAAATACATACATGAACACTAATAGTGGTTTGAATGGAGAGTTGGGGAAGGTGGGGGGAGGGGAAAATAGTTGATCAGGACATAAAGTGCGTTTGTCACATTTAAACAGGGGATTATTTTACAGAAAAAGAAAATCGAACATTTTTCAAAACAGAAAATGTTTCATCTCACATCTCCATCAGTATTTATCTTTGAAGTGGACATTTTCTAGAAGGTGAACTAGTTCGATGGGCTCAGTCGGAAGAATAGTTAAATTCGAACTAATCATTCATGAACTACTCATAAATAAGACACACGATCACCCCTAAGAGCCTAAAAGGACTCATCCTGGAACTGAACCACGGTCCCTCGAGACGCGGGTTCGTCAGAGCCAATTAGAAGGGGATGCCCCAGAACTCGTCCTATTGGTCGATATCAGGACTCCATAAAGCCCGTGGTAACGAACTTAGAACTGAGGAGAATATAAAAATGTTGAATACGATGTGCGCCACTGGAAATATTTACACCTGTGTTCACACTGTACAAGGCGTCAAGTTTACTACAGTCTGGATTGACAATGACGAGGTGAACTGAGCATGGTTTTCCCATCATCGCGACATCCTAATTCAGGTGCATTTATTCTAAATATCCCTCTAGATCCCTACGCCTTAGGGCTCAGCTAATAAGACATTGATAACCTTTGAGTCGAACGTTTTATTGTCACCACGTCTTAATACCCGTTCAATTTGTACACACATGTACTAATTACACTAATGAGTTAAGGACAGGAGTGATTTAATTTAAAGAAAGTGTACCCACATTTGCGTGGAGGGAGAGTTAAAACCCATGTTGTAAAACCTATAAATACACCCAACTGGGATTCGAACCCCAATCTACCCATCTCGGCAGTCTAGTATTAAAACTAGAGTGACCTCTTAGACTATGCGGTCACTAAAGTGGGCCTTTAAACCATTATAAATCTTCCAGAAAATATAAATGTATTTTTTGTTGCAAATTTCAACTTGGCGTATTTTTATAAGACTAGTTATAAAGTGTGTCTCGAAGAGAAACAGGCACTTAGCATTGCAAGTTGTTTGGAAAGAGTCTCTTGTTACCATGACTCAGAAGATGTGCCGCAGCCTCTGGACCAGGTAAAATAGGGGGGGGGGGAGAACTGAAGTTAATAACCAACAAATACAGCAACATTCTGGTAACAAGGAACTTTTAGAAAATACAAACATGTTTTATGTTGATGTCAACACAGATAGCATGCTACTAAATTATTATTGTCATTGATATTATCCATCAAAAGTGACTGCTGCAGATCACTTCACTTGACGTATGAATAAGGCGTTAACCTCGTCAGAATCTTCTTACTAATATCCTACTTTAACTATCCTGCCTTACCCCAAGAAATAACCCCTCAGTCCCCATGCATTTGTCTACAGTATGGATATTATATATATATACAAGAGAGAGAGAAAGAGAGAGATAGAGAGGTTTCTTATCGCTTTATTTGAATTGTGATCGTTCACGCTCCGCCTTCCCCTTGTCACAGTTGGAGAGATGGAAGAGAGTAACCAACTATAGCCCTTACATCTGCAACACTTGCACACGTGTGACGCAATGGCAGGTGTTATCTAAGCTAGGACTCATATTAGAACAGGGTGGATGACACACGGGGGTGTTAAATCTGAAAAAAAAGACAATAAATGATAGTACAGAATCGTACAAACATGATCATAAAGTCTGTCATAGTTTCAGCCATTGGCTATCAGTAAACTAGCCCTAGTTTTAAATATACAGTGAACTGTGTGACCAAGAGCCTCTGATTCTTCTTGCCTAACCTCCAGGCGGGGTGAATATCATAACGCGAGGGTCGCGAGGATGATTATATCACTTTGATCCGCCCGGCGACGGACCGGGATGAGGGAAGTTCACTTCGGTTTATATGAGTGAGAATGTTTGGCCGGAAACCAACTGTAACCGATGAACTGACGGGAGATTCGAATTGAAACCAGTTGTTCAAGGAACCTTGTACCATGTGTGACCCCCAACTTAACCTAACCTACCCTGTTTCATAGCTACAGCTTTTAATTTCTAAACGTTAACATAACATAGATAAAAAGTCTGATATTTTTTATAAGTACACCTCTGTTCATAACATATATATATATGTCACAACCTCTCATTGAAACCGGTCGCAGATGGTCCAAACGGGTCGAAGATGGCGTATACTGGCTAAGTTAAGGCTGTCAAATTCGTTTCACAGGATACATATTTTCATTTGAATGGTTGGTAACACAGATTGTGGAAAAGATTTCATAAGGTTTCATAACACAGTCAAATTAGTAATCGAAGTGGATATATATATATGTATTCAAAATAATAATATATATATATATTCCCAATAACATATTGAATCAAAGATTTTGGATGCAATACGCCTTCATTTCTTCAGGTAGATAAAGACCATTATTTGTATTATTTATTTATCTTCATGGAAAAAAGGAAAACTTTGTATTGCGTATCGAAATAAGATATTGTTAATAAACTGCCATTTATATTTAGCTTTACGTTCAGTTTCAAAATACAAGATTAGATCAGGACGTGACTTCCAAACTTACTTAATTTAGGAGAATACGCCTAATACTAGTGTACACCCAAGAACTCAGCTGTATACTATTTGGATGAACCCGTGTACAAAATGTACATTTCTTTTTCAGCAAGAACTGAACTAGGGCCCCTTAGACTTGTGATACATCTCTTTAACCAGATAGCCGCGGTGAAGGTAAACTGAAAATATTCTAAAAGATACCAAAATATTTGGACGCTCCATTGAATGTTTATGCCTAGAAACCAAATAACACAGACTTTCAAGTAACAAATAGCGGGTGGACATTTAGTGATGTATTGACTAGAAAAAAATAAAAGCAATGCGTTTAGTATAAACAAAAGACTTGGTGTCACCAAACAAGTAACGATGGGCACGTGGATGAGGGCGGCAGTCTCGCATGGTCTACCAGTAATGGTTAGGCCAGGTTTCGAGTCCCAGCTGCGAGTATTGAATTATTTTATGTATAGCTTGTTTCTCAACCTCCTTCCATGCAAATGCGTGTAATATTCCAACCTCAGCTCTATCCCACTAGTAAAGAATATGCGAATATTCCGGTTAGTAAGACGCGGAGAACGATATAGGAACTAGATAGTCCACTCAAGCCGGGAAATAAATGGAACTCTTTTTATCTCCGTGTATCAGTAAAACCGCTTTGTTTGGGCTCAATTGAAAGCCACTTGAAAGCTCCACGGGAAATTCGATTTTCCAAAAGATGGGAAAATAAATCTGTTCGGTTGACGAGGCTATATGAGAGGGGGGGAGAGAGGGCTGGGGTGCTGAAACTTTGGATCATCCACGTAGTTTCATTGTGGTAATAGAAGTAACAACACACAATCGCTTAGCCCCCACTCCCCTTCCCGTTCTCTCGTTCGACGAAACCCGCAGTGGCCAACTTTCTATTATCTCTTTTTTGATGTTCCTTTCACTTCTTCTTCTACCCCTGTGGCCCCGTCCCCCCTACCCTGACCCCCTTGTGCCATGGGGTCCTGAAGAGGTTCCATAAGTGCCCTCATCCGCCGGTCCAAACGTCTTCAAACTGCTACTGAAATGAGTCAGAAGAGAAACAAAAAATGCTTCATTCTTCCGGATCAATGAGGGGAGTTATAGACGTATAAGGATTTGGATTTGTTGAGGAAGAACGGAAATTAAAGTATGAAAGCCTGGAAAAAGGAAATTCAGATTTCGGGGTGATGGGGTGGGGGGATATATAATATATTATAACAATTATAACATCGGCGGAATAAAAGAAAAACACAGTAAGAAAACGGTAATAACAATATCTCACAGTTAAAAACAATCATAGTAAGAACACGGTAAAAACAGTATCTCACAGTTAAAAAAATAATAGTAAGAACACGGTAATAACAATATCTCACAGTTTTAAAACAATCATAGTAAGAACACGGTAAAAACAGTATCTCACCGTTAAAAACAATCATAATAATAACACGTTAAGAACAGTATCTCACAGTTAAAAACAATCATAGTAAGAACACGGTAAGAACAGTATCTCACAGTTTAAAATAATCATAGTAAGAACACGGAAAGAACAGTATCTCACAGTTAAAAACAATCATAGTAAGAATACGTTAAGAACAGTATCTCACAGTTTAAAATAATCATAGTAAGAACACGGTAATAACAGTATCTCACAGTTTAAAATAATCATATTAAGAACACGGTAATAACAGTATCTCACAGTTTAAAATAATCATAGTAAGAACACGTTAAGAACAGTATCTCACGGTTAAAAACAATAATAGTAAGAACACGGTAATAACAGTATCTCACAGTTTAAAATAATCATAGTAAGAACACGGTAATAACAGTATCTCACAGTTTAAAATAATCATAGTAAGAACACGGTAAGAACAGTATCTCACAGTTAAAAACAATCATAGTAAGAACACGGTAATAACAGTATCTCACAGTTTAAAATAATCATAGTAAGAACACGGTAATAACAGTATCTCACAGTTTAAAATAATCATAGTAAGAACACGGTAATAACAGTATCTCACAGTTTAAAATAATCATAGTAAGAACACGGTAAGAACAGTATCTCACAGTTAAAAACAATCATAGTAAGAACACGGTAATAACAATATCTCACAGTTTAAAATAATCATAGTAAGAACACGGTAATAACAGTATCTCACAGTTTAAAATAATCATAGTAAGAACACGGTAATAACAGTATCTCACAGTTTAAAATAATCATATTAAGAACACGGTAATAACAGTATCTCACAGTTTAAAATAATCATAGTAAGAACACGTTAAGAACAGTATCTCACGGTTAAAAACAATAATAGTAAGAACACGGTAATAACAGTATCTAATAGTTAAAACTCATTAAGGAAAGAACACCCCTCCTAAATACATTTTACCAGTTTTCAAGATGCGACCTTCTCGTCACCCGCAAACCAAACAGAACTCATTTGGTCCATAAGACGCGGGAAGTGTCATCAGAGCTTGCTAGAATGCTAGTAGTAGTAGTAGTAGTAGTAGTAGTAATAATAATAATAATAATAATAATAATGTCAATCCTAATTACATTATAAAGTCATGGATCAAATAGAAACTCTGAAAATTTGATTAGTTTGGTCAATTTGTTTGATTTGTGTGAGGATCAAATGTAACTGATGGCAAATAATGCACATTACAATTACAATTACAATTACATGTACGAGGCCAACAAGGGGACTCAGATATGATTTCACTCATGTACACAGCTGGAGGGGTAGGGAGAAGAGATATCATTGATTTAATCATCAGCTATATCACAATAATTATTTTAATTGATACCTTAATTTATTGAATTGAATTTTTTTTTTTTTTTGTCCTTGAGTTTGTTTTACTAAATGCCCCTTGCTTCGGTCGAGAAGCGACTAAAAACCCTCATCAGTGGTCACATGATCTAGGTGTCAGATCCATATAGTTTGGTTAGAAGGGGAGGTTGGGGTGCGAATCACGACCATATGTGCGTAAGGTGTGTTTCTCATTCCAAACAAATTAAGGTACACTTCTTCAAATTTCTACTTTCCTCGTCCCTAACTCATTATAATATCTTTTTAGCACCGCGTCTTACTACTTGTTCAGGCTACACGCCTCTCTATTATTTATTATAATGGGCTATGGATGAGGAAGGTTGAGTTTAGAGAAAACTACCCGCATTTGCGTGGAGAAACCATTTAATAAAAACCACCCTCAGTACACCCGACTCGGACCGCATCATCGGCAGTCTAGTCTATTGCGAGAGTAGTGCCTTAGACCATACGGCCACCGAAGATTGTATGATTAGGAATCAGCCTGGACGTGTAGTAGGAGGCGGTGGGAGAGAAATACAGAGACTGATCTTGATCAACACAAACTTTCAGCACTCGATAACTTAGAAACTAACTTAACCTACTGTAGTTTAAAACAATTCTTCAAAAAATAGTCATCAGTAAATTTCTCTCGATTTGGTATCGTGAATCGTAATCCCTATTTATCCCCGGGGTAAGACTTTATAACAATAAATATAAAGTTTGAACGATATCCGTCAAACAGTTTGGGTTGTAGCCCCGGGCACACACAAATGTAACACACACTTTTTTGGGCTTAGGGACAAATACAACGTCAAGCTATATAATAATACCAAGGTTAAAAACAGTATATATTATAATATAACGTCAATATGATAAAGTGAAACCCCGACCTCTCAGAGATAGTGGTAATCCCCCTCCCCGTAGCTGCAACATGTGGTTTGTAGCCCTCAGCCGAGGATGGACCGCAGCTCTGAACGGCTGCTAATAGTTTCCTCGATGAACGACCGCAACATAAAGTCGATCAAAACTGTGTTCACGCAGTCTAAAGTGTTGGTCTCACGATATGGTCTATCTGTGACAGGTGTGGGTTACCCATTCCCCTCACCCCACTATGATGAATTTACAATTCCCCTAAAGAAACTTTCTGTTCTTTACCCCCGGATTCAATCGTTAGTAAACGTTGAGGGTAAAAATATATTTAAAAAAACTGTGTTTCAAATTCACCAGCCAGAGATTAGCAGACTAGACCTATTCAAAGATACATGACGAGGAAGAGGAGTTTCAAGGAATGGCACCAGGATTCACCTATAGAAAAATAATGGATAGCTATTAAGGAAGAAAGGGTGAAGGAGTATGATTTAAGGCCGGTATTTTTTAAGTTTATAATAATAAAAACACCTTTTGGGCCAAAATAAGTGAAATATTCTTCAGTAAATATGTTCAGTTTTTGTTTTCTACAGCTGGTAAACGGTGCTTTCAGAAAGTTGCCGTGTACTTAGGTTAAGATACGTGGCAGTATCGAAGTTGTCGTTGAAGTTTATTTATTCCCAGACAAAGTCTGTTGATATTCTTGATCACCTTATTCACCGGTGAGGCTTGGTTCGACATCTCGAGATATGTTAACACACAGCTGTGTATGAAACCCCTTTGCACGACCAGAAACTTGGCGTGAGGGTGGCGACATCCAGACGGCGCATTGTTAGCCATTTATTCTTTGAACAGACTGTCAACAGTGACCGCTACTGTTCAACCCTCCAGGATTTCATCGAACAACTAGAGGAAGAGGTTTCAACAAGATGGTGCTACTGCGCGCACATAGCCTCACACAAACCAGACATATTTTGATAACCATAAACGTCCCGGTTTTTGCAGAGGTCACAGATCGGTCTGTGATGTCAAAAAGGTTTGCGAGGTATGCGGGCAATTTTTCAGTTTGGAAAGATCAAATTATTCACATAGGTGTTATGTGACTTTTTGTAGAATATGTGAGACCCATCGTCCTTTTGGTAATTTCTGCTATATGAAGCAAGCCCCATCAAAGGCGTCAATGGAAAATAGCAATTTCATGTTTGTATTCTATGATATTGAATGCAGGCAAGAAACTCTTCTTCAAGTTGCGGCTGGCACGTACTTGCATGAACCTAATCTCTGTGTCATACAGACGTGTTGCAAGGCCTGTTCATATAGATGCAAATGACCATCATTGCACGAATGGGGCGATAGGACTCGCATATTCAAGGGTGATACCACAATGGCCCAATTTTTCAGATTTATAGAGCAAATTAAAGCAACAAAATTTAAGGATATCACCCTCCTAGGTCATAATGCGAAAGGCTATGATGGTAATTTTATTTTAAAATACATGGAGGTTAAAAAAATGACTCCAGAACTTATAATGAACTGTGGGAAAATCATGTCCATGCGTTACGGCCCGCTCCACTTTATTGACTCGCTGAACTTTCTCCCGATGTCGTGGACCAAGATGTCAAAAACATTCGGCTTGGACGAGTCTTTGTCTGAGGGACATTTTCCACATTAAAAAAAACGTGGTATAGGGGTCCCTTGCTGCCAAAGGAGGACCACAGCATCGGTGAGATATCGATTGAGGGAAAGGAGCACTTTGAGAAGTGGTATGACGTGCTGGTCAAAGAAAATAATGTTTTTGATTTTAACCGTGAGTTGGAACTGTATTGCGAGAAAGATGTAGAGATACTACTGAAAGCCTGCCTAAAGCTTAGAGACATGCTTATGGAAAAAAGCAAAGTTGGATCCTTTTAGAGAACCATGTACAATCGCAGGAGCGGACATGCTCATTTACCGCTGAACTCATCTTAAGGAGAATACCGTTGGTATCATCCCTAACGGTGACCACTGGTGTGCAGACTAACAGTCGCACGTCACCGTACAATGGCTCTGCTAGGAGGCCTATCAATGCGGTGTCTCTACCCTTTATGCGGGTAACGGTCGTGAAGAATGTGTGTTAGGGTGACGTGTAGACAGCGTTGTTAAATCTGAAGATGCCACCACCGTATTCCAGTTGTGGGGCTGTTATTGGAACGGGTTTCTTCTCTGTTATACTGACAGGACAACCCTATCAAAAACAGCCCCCATGAGACCATGGAACATGGCTTGCGTGGAAAATTATAAGAATGTCCGCTACACGGTCGTAGAGATGTGGGAGTGTACGTTTAATGCGATGAAACGCACAGACAAGGACTTGAAACCATTTGTACTCAAGCACGAGGTGTACAGAAAGGAAACCATCAGTCCCAGTGACGCATTCCTTGGCGGGTATACAAAGTGTATCAAGCTCTTCCATAAAGCAGACCTTTCTTGTGGAGAGAAGATCAAGTACTTGGATGTGTGTTAATTGTATCCCTACGTTTGCAAGTACAAAACCGATCCCATTGGCCAAACCAGAATTCACTTGGAACCCAATTGTCCGTCTATAGATCAAGCAGAAAGAATATCCAAAGTTACCGTTACACCTCCGTGGGATTTATTCATGCCCGTATTGCCTACATGGATGCACGACAAGTTAATGTTCATCTTGTGCAGGAAATAAGGAGAGGAGAAAAACCAAGGAAAGTGTCAGGACAACGATAAAAAAAGATCGCTGGTTGACAAGCATCTGGGTGATTGACGAGATCCGGAAAGCCTACACCACTAAGGCCATACTTGAAGTGTGGGAGTGTAATGTATCAGTTTACTATCGTCAGACACTTTATGGCAGATTGTTTCACGTGTACATTGATACTTTTTAGAAAATTAAACAAGAAGTCAGCGGATGGCTAAGGTGATGTACATCACAAGATGAGAAGTTAGCTTACATTCAAAATTACGAGGAAAGGGAAGGGGTAAAACTTGATTTCAGCTCTGTTTGTAAAAACCCTGTCTCCGCACTCTTGCTAAGTTCTTTTTAAATTGACTATGGTGAAAGTATGGGCAAAGACCCAATTTACCACACGTAGCCGTTGTCAACGATTATCAGGGCATCCACGAGTACCTGACGGATCCGTACAACACCGTGGACAGCGTCATTTATGTAAATGATGAGGTTATGTATCCTCAATTACAAGGATTCGCGTGACGCGTTGCGCTCTAACCCTAACACGAGTGTGGTGGTGCATGATACGCGACTGCTATGGCTAGGTTGCACTTATACAGCATCCTTGAAAAATTGGGGAAACGCGTTTTGTATCACGATACAGATAGCGTTCTATTCATGGAACGCCCCGGCGATTGGAGTCCGCCAACTGGGGCCTTTTTAGGTGACCTCACTGACGAAATTCAAGATTACGGTCCGGGAAGCTATATTATCGCCTTTGTATCTAGCGGTCCCAAGAATTGCGCGCACCTAGTTTGTGTTGGTGGCGATCCTGCCAAAACAATAACGGTGTGCAAGGTTCGAGGGATCACTATAAACTACGGAACGGAACTACCGGAACGACGTTAATTTTGACGTTTTGAAAGCGATGGTCAACGAACAAGCTGCGGAAAGATACATACAGATACCGCATAAAACTGTGAGAGAAGGTATTGTGACTGTATGTACCATTTTGCAGAATAAAGTATCCTGGCCAGTGTACAACAAACGGCTAATAACCGATGATTATAATACGTTGCCGTTTGGGTATCAGAGTCCTTGTAAACACGCTTGCTCGACTAAAAGGTGATAATTTAGACTTGCTGAACAGTCATCTTTTTTTTATTTCACTCTAGACAGTTCTACTGATATACCATTTTTAAAAGATTTGAGATTTTTTCATATTTTTTTCTGCATGAAACCACGCGTATTTTTTATTGATTTAATTTATTAACCCGGGATCTTATTTATATTTTTTTACCTGACAGTACAATCTTTCATCTGCCTTATTATTTCTAGTCAAATAGTTGTTTGTATATATATTTATTTAATTCTAGTCAAATTTGTTTATTTTCTTATACATATTTTAAATTTAAACCATTTGGTTTTGTAATTATATTAAAATACTCTTTAAACTGAACTTTGTAAATTAGTACCGATGCCGCTAGTCCCACTACAAGCTCAATAAAATGATTGTTTCCTCTACATCTAAACCTGTATAATTTACTTCTAGGTGTAAGATATAAACTATAACTATCTCTTTTTTTAAATAAATATTCAATGCATACTTTTCATGGCATGAGCCATATTTCTAAAACTTTTATATGTGTGTAAATAAATATTCCATGTATACTTTACAGGGTGTGAGATATATTTGTTTAACTTTGATTTGTGGAAATAAATACTCCAAGTAAGCTTTTCATGCCACGAGATACATTTTTGTAAATAAATATTCCAAGTAAAATTTTCAGGTTGTGAGATGCATTTGTAAAAAAAATTATTTGTGTAAATAAATATTCCATGTATACTTTTCATGGTTGTAAAACTTTTATTTGTGTAAATAAATATTCCATGTTTACTTTTCATGGTGTGAGTAACTTTTATTTGAGTGAATAAATATTATAGAAATTGTTATGTTTGTGTTTTAACGTCCACACCCTCGCCTCCCTTCTATCCCAAAATACAAGTCCATTTAGCTTATAAGCTCAGTCTCAAACATTATGTACAAGTTTAAACATCAATTTTCGGTCATCATCAGCGGCCCTTCCAGCTGTGGAAAGTCACATTTTGAGCCGACTTTATCCATCTTTCGGACACAATGTGTGACGTTAAATTTGATAAAGGCATCTGGTATTATGCTTTATGGCAACCTGGATTCGAACAAGAAGGGTCAAGTCCCCACGTCATATTCTGTAAGGGCTTGCCGGAAATCGGTGACACCTGTAATGACTCTCCACAGCTGATTATCCTGGACGACATATTGCGTGAAGCCAACGAAGTGGTCGTGGATCTTTTCACCAAAGGATTCCCCCATCAAAAAATATTTGCTTCATTTACCTTACACAAAATATATTCCACCTGGGCAAGGGCCAAAAAGACATTTCCTTGAACGCCCATTATATAGTGATTTTTAAAAATCCCAGGGATAATGCTCATATTCAACACTTTACACGTCAAGTCTGTCCTGAAGATCCCCGTGTTTTACAAGAGGCTTACTCTGATAATACAAGTACTCCCCCACGGGTATATATTGTTAGATTTCAAGTAAGGTACACCCGAATGGTTCAGATATATAACCCACATAAATGTCGGGTGCTGCGTGTACCTACCGCGCAAAAGCTATAAAAACACCGACACATCCCAATTACAGATAATTTAATAACCATGAGTCCAAAAGTGCTTAAGAAAGCCGCTCTGCTGTGTGCGATGCATCGCATGAATCCGAAGCAACGTGCCTTGTTGAAAACGGCTGACAAGAAACTTATTGACTGTTTGCAAGTGTGCCTACAACACTTTAAAAGGGCGGGTGGCGTTGAAAATTGCGTATAAGACAAAGTTACGTGCTCACAAGCAGGTGTTTCGCAAGCTGGTCAAACGAGGATAGTCTGGAAGAAGAGACGACTACTCGTTCAGAAAGAAGGAGCGTTAGTGGCCTTATTTTTAGCCCCATTAATCAGCGGTGTCCTCGATTTCTTATTCAACAAGTAGATAATGAAACACACACAAAAAAAGATTATATTGGTGTTTACGGAAACATTACACCGTTACGGGAAACACCACCAACAAGTAACATAGGATACAAGTCTACTGGTCTCCGAGCTGTACAAGGAAATGGAAAAAAATCTTCGCTTCAAAACTTGATGACAAGTCTAAATGGACTTTATACCAACAAGTGCTACAACGCTATCTGCACTTTAGTCAATATGCTCCACTGCTTGAAAATATCACCACCACAACCACCCCTGAAGTGCCTGTACTTCTCATCCCTGCTGTATTCAATACTATATCCGTACAGGCACGTAAAAAAGCTGAACTTTTACTAGAACATATTATTTCCCGAGGCGGTATCTCTTGAGACGCAGACGGGGAAGTAAGTATTCACGATACGCCTCTCCGTGGATCCCATATTATGGATTTAGCCAAAGATCTGGTCAGAGCAAGAAGACACAGCGTGCCATCGGGGTGATGAGATTTTCTCATGGCACTTCAAAAAATAATAGTCTTGAAAGGATGTATTGTAAATCTGAAAAGTTTGGTGCCCATTAGAAATACGATGCCCGTAACCAAACCACTTACATCGTCGCAACGCCCTAAGAAGAAGATACTAAAAAGGGTAGACGAAAACAGGTGGCCGATTTTCCGAGCTTAATTGACCGTTTAGCCGACATTTACTAGGATCATTCTCATCCTGCAGGGTTTGTAGGTGCGGTGTCGCTCATGAAGGCATCCAAGAAAGATCCCGACAAAGTACGCAGGACGATTATACCCTACACAAACTGATGATAAATAAGTTTCCACACAACAAGTACGTGGTGTCAAACATTCACGATCTCTGGCAAGTTGATCTCAATGATATGCGAAGTCTCGGAAAATATAATGACGGTGCCGTGTACTTGCTCTCCGTCATCTACGTGTTTATCAAGATGACCTGAGCGAGGACGCTTGCATCCAAGACGGGGAGCGTAGTAAGAGACGCTTTCCGGGACATTTTCAAACAAAGTGGCTGTAAACCTCTAAGTTTACAGATGGACAGACAGATTTCACGGCATGTCTAGTCTGGAAATTTCATAATAAAGAAGGCGTGTATTACTACATTACCCATAATCCGGAAGTGAAGGTAAGCATCGTGGAACGATTCAATAGAACTCTGAAAGGGTGCATGTGGCGCTACATTACCTAAAATAACACGTATCGCTATGTGGACATCCTCCAAGTTATCTTTGACGCTTACAATGGAGCAAAACATTCCAATATCAAGTTGGTGCATAAAGGCGTTTCAGAAACCAATGTGCTTCAAGTCAGAGATAATCTGTACGGCAAAAAGCGTCCGAACTCTAATAGTAAGCCAAAAATCAAAGTCGGTGACACGGTGAGTATTAGCAAATCCAAAATGCTATATGAAAAGGGCTACGAAAGGAATTGGAGTGAATAAACTTTCAAAGTCAGTTGTGTCGTGTTTCGACAACCAGTCGTCTACAGGATGACCGATCTTGATGGCAAGGAGGGGGAGGGATCGTTTTACGAACCTGAATTGCAACGATTACGTCCTCTAAAAACTTTTAAAGTTGATAAAATATTACGTGTCAAGGGTAAAGGCGCCAGAAATAAAATGTACGTGCAGTAGAAAGTTTACCCTGCCAAGTTTAATTCTTGGATTTCTGCCAGTTAGATCAGCGCCCTACCATGAATGACCAGTTTTACATCACTTTGTCGAGTGACAGCTCTATGGGATATTCCCCCAAAAATACCCTTTCGAATTTCACCACTCAACTACACTACCGTCTTACACTCTACGGCCAGTGGGAAGTCACTCTCGCCAAATTCCAATGTCCATGTCCTTTCACCACCGTACCCGAGGACCAAAATAATTAATGGTACAACTGGGGGATGCTAACGGCGTGGAACCATTATTAAAGGATCACATCCTGCCCGGAAACTATAGCATTATCAATGAATTGGTCAAAGCCTTAAACGATGTAGAGGCGTTCGAAGGGGATTCTGGAGCTGTATTCACGTACAAAAACCCTAACAAAAAATAAACGTTTCTTCTTCACAAAATATACAGCTGCTGACTCTATCAAGTCAACTAAGTCTACAGCTCGGTTTCAATCCTAATACTAATATGATCAAAGTCCAAAAGTCACCGTACGCTTACAACATTCTACTAGGCTTGCCCTCGCAAATGTATATCTCACAGATATCGTCGATCCTCAGCTTGTGGAAGACATTATTGAACCACTTTTACGTAGCGTCGGTATTAACAACATAAACTATCTCTACGGCATACATAAACGAATTAACTATACTCCGTTGCACTACACTCCCGTACTTAAAAGGGAAATTGAAAGCCTGGAAATCAAGATAAGAACAGACACTGGTGAACCTGTTCCATTAGAGTTTGGAGAAGTGTGCGTTAAACTTCATTTTCGACGTAGCTCAACATAAACTGTCCCTACCAAAGATATTACATCAACCAGGTTGTAACAGGAATATCTTCGATCTACCGTGGTGTTCCCTATCAACGGGGTATGGATAAGGAAATTTTTTCAGCGGCCTCTTCAAGAGCATCGTACCCTTGATGAGAAGAGGTGCTAAAGCCATTGGAAAGTGCTTCATACTGGTATCAACGTGCTCTTTGACGTCGCCAATAAACGTCGTCATTTCAAAGAGGCCCTACGGAAGCGTGTGGGTGAAGCTGAAACAAAGCTTAAACGCAAGGCAGAGCAGAATTTCGACACAGTTATAACCAGCTAACACTATAAAGGGCGTCGTAAGAAGCACCGACGTCAGTCTTTTGTCGTTGCTCGACGTAAAAATGTCAAGAAAGAAGTGATAGATATTTTTAGTTTCAATATAGTTTCTACACCCCTAGTCCTGGAAGTGTGCCAGCAGTGTACTCAATCTCTTTTCCGTGATACCCACGCAAACCAGTCTTAAAAGTGGACAATGGCTCCAGTAAAAACCTGTCTCTTACCTCACAGATAATTTGCCCATCGAATTTACCGTTACCGTTCAAGGCGAGTACTATATAGATCTTTCACAGACCATGCTCTATCTAAGGACGGCCATCATGAAACCCGACGGTGGTGCTTTCACTGAGGTGGATCAAATCACTCCCGTCAACAACTGATTGAATTCGCTATTCACACAAGTGGATTTTTTTTAAACCGAAAATTATTCTCACCGTCCAGTAACACGTATGCTTTTAGATCGTACATTGAGACGTTGCTCAATTACAACAGTGACACCAAAATAACATATTTGACTTGCGGTCTGTGGTTCACCGACAGCCCCAGAAACTTTTAGGAGATTAACTTAGATAAAAAGGGATTTGAGGACCGTCGCAGTCTCACCGCAAAAAGTAAGACGGTGGATATCTTGGGTATCTACATGGCAATGTGTTTAACCAAGAGAAATACTCGTACTTTTTGAAAGGCACCGAACTCTGAGTAAAGATGCTCTGTCCCAGAGACGGGTTTTGTCTTATGGCCGTCCATGAAATCCCTCACTTTAAGGTTCACAACGCTTAAGCCAGCAATCTAGTACGACGTGTCAAACTAGTACCTTCTATACTGATGGCACATGCCAAGGCATTAAACTTCAGTCCCGCAAATTATCCCATCACCCACGTGGAAGTAAAATCACTTACTATTCCTACGGGTGTGAAAGGGAAATAACTGGACAACGTATTCACCGGACAATTACCCAAACGATGTATCGTTGGATTTTTATCAAACGCCACGTTCAATGGAGACGTCACTAAGAACCCGTTCAACTTCCAAACCTACAGCATGAACCATTTCTCGTTGTACGTGGACGGGTAACAAGTACAGTTGAAACCGCTACAGCTAGATTTTTCAAACGGCAGCTATGTCATGTCCTACCACACATTATTTTCTGGAACGGGTATCCATTTCATGAACGAATGTAGCAATATCACACGGGAAGCCTTCCCTAAGGGATATCATCTCATGGCTTTCGATCTCACACCTAATCTGTCCACCCACATGACATTGCCTTGGAATTTGACAAGGCATGGCTATTTGAGCATCAAAGTGAGCTTCTCGAAAACTCTCAACAAAATCATCAACTGTATCGTGTACGGGGAGTTTGCCAACATCATCACCATCGGCAAGGACAGAATCGTCGTGACCGATTATGGGAGTTAATATAAGCGACTTCCCGCCACTTACACTCGTCATTTAAATCATGGATGTCATTTTAGATTTCCAGAGTTTCATTGACGACAGCAAAGAGTTTATCGTCAAGGAACTAAATATTGTATCTGTATGCGGTACATTACTTCAACATTGGGTGTTAAAAACTCCATATGCTATCGACGAACTTTCAGCCACCGCTAAAATGCAAGCCAAATATATCGTCAACAAACTGCATGGTATTCTCAGGGATAGTGGTGATGTGGATTACAGTCTGCGCGAATCCCTCATCTCCCGTGCCACAAGGTATGGAGAAACCGTCTACGTCAAGTGGTTAGAAAAGAAAAGTTTCTAGTCAAATACACGCCTACACCCATCGTAGATCTGTACGACAGAAGTTGTTCGTCTTTGAAAACACTTAAATTGGGCCGCACCATGTGCATGACATATCGTTCAGTATGGAATTTCTGTTTTGCCTGCATCGTTTGGGGACTTTGAGATTTGATGATTGAAGATGATCACGCACACCATAAAACGTGCGCTGAAAACCAAACCGTGGTTCCATTCTGTACACCCGGATGTTTTCCCTGCTGATCAACTACCCACAAGAAAAGCGCGACCTGCCACTCTCATCATCAACACTGATCCACACGCCAAGACTGGGACGCATTGTGTCGCAATTTTTATCGACAAGATCGGCGTGTGAGAATATTTTGGCAATTATGGTTTTCAACCTGTATAAAGTCACATCTGGCATTTATATGCAAAAACACTTCCCGAACATCTCATAGCACGCTACAACTTCAAAGCATAGCCTCGGACGTTTCCGGCCATTACTGTCTAATGTACCTCCTCTATCGCGCCAAGAACGTTCCGATGAAAATTTTCCTAGCCCTATTCTCGCCCACCAATCATACTGGCAATGACGCTAAAATGGGGAGATATTACAACACATTTTTTCAAGACTATAGGACCCGCCTCGGTGGCGTAGTTGGCTAACGTGCTAGTCGTGTTGAGCCCGACTGCTGAGGATGGGGAGATCAAGGTTCTAATCTCGGTCGGGTGAACTGGGGTGGTTTTTCCTAAATGGTTTTCCATTCTCCTCCACGCAAATGCGGGTTTCACTACCTTTAATTCAACCATCCCAATTCCTAATCCATTAGCGTAATTAGTACTTAATCTTATAACACGAACGGGTAGTAAGACGCGGTGCTAAATAATAATAATAATAATACTGTAGGGTCCTGCCGCCCCTCAATAGGCTGCGTCCAATCAGCGTGCACTTATAAAAGGGTTGTTCCAACGGTGTGCCGGTCATAATCACGACAGTCATCGAAGCGATCAAACTTCATGAATGGTCAAGATGTTTGCACCCGCAAAGCAAACCCGGTGAAGCCACTCACCATCACCAGTATTTTCAACACTTTGTTCCCAATGGGCGAAGTCGACGCCAAACGAGTCATTGTTGGCATGAACGTCAAGAACAACTTTACGCCCTTTGTCCAGCTAGAAAAATTCGGAGTGAATTGTGCAGTGTTTAACTGTACATAGTGGCAAGAACTGGGCGGCTACAAGTCGGTCATATCAAAGTTTTTCAGCAACACGCAACCTCCTCAGAAGATTAGTCTGACTAATCATGAAATCTCTCCGAGACACATGTGCGGTGACCGTATGGTCGTCATCAGCGAGAAACAAGACGCTGGACTCAAAGGGGTCACCAATATAGTACCTAGCATGGCGCGTCTTTGTGATTTGTGGGACCTCATCGACGTCGCATCGACTGCCGAGATATGTGGTTGACACCCGTCGTGCACTATTGCAGCGATTTGATCGACACACTCGTCGTGGATGTATGCGACACGCTAACAGAATCAGCGTATGTCATCGATCTCGAACAGCCTACGGTAGAAACGCACTTCAGAAACCTGGGTTTTATCAGTGCTACCTACTATACACGTCAAGTCATCTGGTCTATTACATGCTGGATTGTGAACTAAAAACAATTTTATAAACACATCTAATATACACTGTAGCTAAACGTAATAACGAATATATGCGGCATTCCTGTAAAAGTGTATACTAAATATTATGTATGATGTCTGTGAAACTTTTAATGTATGTCTGTAAAACCTTTAATGTTTAATAAATATATGTTTTGTAATATCGTGTTTTATTCACGCAAAACCTGTATGTCCCTTATAAGTAGGGTAACCAGATACAAGTCTTGACTTTTCGATCCGGCAAATTGGCACCAAACATGAACAAGGTTAATGACCTCTTTACTAACTCACGGTTTCAAGCTCACGATCTATTCTTGTCTCGACTTGTCTTGTCGAGCCACCAAACTGGCGCCAGGTATGAGTCATCGGAGAATAACCACTACCACATACGAGGTGGGGGGGAAGGAGGTTATGACATTGCGATGACGACACTGGGAAAACCCATTTGTCTGGGAGAGGGAGGAGTGAGGGCAAGTGAAAGGGGTCTTACGGATGGGAACCATCTCTCATACTTTTCGCTATGCAGTCGTCGGGAGAGCTTCGTGCTCCGTATTCCTTACGATGCCACGGGAGGAGCGCCCGCCTCCGTGGACTTCATGCCAATAAACTCCAAAACAAATAAACTCCTCTACCTATCCCAATCCTACTCAGGCATAAAAAAAATGAGCACACATAAAAATAGGCAGGAACAAACGAGTTTGGACAGGAGCCAATATGTTTGTAACACTAGAAACGGGGGCAGAGCAGCATGGGAGGGGGTCCAAGGGAGGGGAGAAGGAAAGCCAACAACCAATCAGAGAGTGACAACAACATTTCGTAATCATCACAATAAACACTCTCTCCACGTTGGGGTCAAAGGTCAAATTGGGGCGAGGGGCCATCTTAGGTACTGTTCTGGTAGGTGCCATACCCGACCATTAAGGAGCGCAAGGAGGGTTATATTTAACGTACGTTAGTAAGTGACAGGTGCTAATGACCTCTGTGTGGGAGAGGAGTTAATTTACAAATTCTTGCACTCACAGGGGAATGACTGAAGCTTGCCACATTTCTGACATGTTTATTAATGATTACAACAGTCAAGAGAAGAATGTAAAGCAAAAAACGAAGTTAATGTTGTTTCGTCATAGAATAAATTATGAATTAGTTAGCGGGAAGGGGATGTATGCCCAGCGTGTGTAACCCTAGCTTTACTTCATTTCTCTTGAGCAATCCTAACACGACTCCATTTCCACTGAGTAGTCCAAGTTCTCCTCCATTCCCTTGGAAATCCTAGTTCTCCATTTCCTTTGGGTAATCCTAGCTCTCCTCCATTTCCCTTGGGTAATCCTAGTTCTCCACCATTTCCCTTGGGTAATCCTAGTTCTCTTCCATTTCCCTTAGGTAATCCTAGTTCTCCATTTTTCTTGGGTAGTCCTAGTTCTCCTCCAATTCCTCGGTAACATAGCTCTCCTCAATTCCCTCGGGCAATCCTAGTTATCCTCGAATTCCCTCGAGATATCTTAGTTCTCCTTCAATTCCCTCGGGCAATCCTAGTTCTCCTCCAATTCCCTCGGGAAATCCTAGCTCTCCTCTATTTCCCTCGGGTAACCCTCTTCAGTTCCCCTCCTTAGTTAAAGTTCTAGTTATGAGTGAGGACTGGATATTTATCCAGTGTAATGTCGTTAGTAAAATAGTTATTATAGACCTGTGAACTCTCCAAAGTAGCTCTGCTCATTGAACCTGCAACAAACAACGGTTACAGTCAACTCTCCAAGAACTTACAACAAACAACGGTTACAGTCAACTCACATGCCTGAAGACGCCCGGCGTTGCTGCAGTTTGTGAAAGTTTATCTCTCTGGCGAGGAGGATCTTGGGGTCGAGTCCTGGTTGCAATAACACTGTCATGGGGTCGACGCATAGTGACCGGGAGCGGTCTCTCTGAGGTATCAGCCCGTCGACACATTTCGACGCCGACGCCGGTTCCTCTAACAAACGCGCTTTGCCCCTGTCCCCACGCAATCTTGACATCAGCTTCATCACTGTCTCGTGACGTCACACAGCATAGCCAAAAACTCTAAAAGCTAGGTCCGCAACAATTCTAAGTAGAGCAGTCCAAGATATCTAGAGATGGTACTATGATAGAGAGATCTAGCCATGATACCATGGTAGATAGATCGAGGGATGGTACTATGGTAGGTAGATTTAGAGATGATACTACGGTAGCGAGATATAGGGATGATACTATGGTAGCGAGATCTATGGATGATACTATGGTAGCGAGATATAGGAGTAGTACAATGTAGAAAGATCTAGGGATGATACTATGGTAACGATATCTATGGATGGTACTAGGTCGCGAATCTAGGAGTGTCATGGTAGAGAGATCTAGGAATAATACTATGGTAGCGAGATCTAAGAATGGTACTATGGTAGCAAGATCTAGGAATCGTACTATGGTAGAGAGATCTAGGAATTATACTACGGTAGCGAGATCTAGGAATGATACTACGGTTGTGAGATCTATGGATGGTACTAAAGTAGCGAGATCTATGAATGGTACTATGGTAGAGAGATATAGGAATTATACTACGGTAGCTAAATCTATGGATGGTACTATGGTAGCAATATCTAGGAATGGTGTTATGGTAGGGAGATCCAGGAATGGTACTATGGTAGAGAGATCTAGGAATGATACTACGTTAGCGAGATCTAGGAATGAATGATATTATGGTAGCCAGATCTAGGAATGGAATTCTGGGAATTCTGACAATTTTTAAGGATTGTTTAGTACCGAGAGCAAAATCTTATGAGCGGCCTAGACTTTCCCACGACCGCAGAGATGTGCTTTGCATTTGTCCCGGGATGACCGGCCTGTGTCAGACACACCTGTTGTTCCGTAGTGTTACATCAAACAGGTCGCAACGTTGTACAAGTTGTCATTTCGAAGGAAGATAAGAACTTACAATGCAAACCCTCTACGCGGGTCACTAACAGACAATCTGATAGTGACAGGCGCTGTCAGTGCTGTTGCCAGCCACCAGAGGAAGTGAGTACAGCATTTTTTGTAATTACTGTTCCTAGAAGGGAAGCAAATTGCAGGGCATACTAACCAGCAGTTTGTGGAAAATCAACTGCCACATTATTTGAAGTAAATTTTTCTGTTCTACTATCGAGGTCGCCATTTTTAATTTAAACAGTATCTATATGCACAAGGTTTTAAGGGCTCTCCCGGAAAGTTAGGCAGTATCATCTGAACAAAAAGTGGTGACCTTGCTTGGAAAGCAAATTAGAATCAACTGATTATAAACATATTTTATCTACGATTGGATAGACAGATCTTTTCACGTTATTATCATTGTATGAGTTTTTCTCACCCACGACAGATCTCAATACAAAACCAACACACACTCGTTTCATTTAAAATGTGTGTCGGATTTCAAATCGAGTTCTACGAGGCGGTTGGATCTGTCTCTAGTTGCATAACGCTTGCGGCGCATTAATAGCGTCGGTCTACAAATAATTGTATTAGGTTTACCAAGCAGGTTTTGTCTGGTGGAATCGAGAAAGCTGAAACCGCTTTAACTAGCGCTGAGTGTACATAGCGTATAACACTGAAATCTAGTAATTGTAATTGGCTTGGATATCATCACGTGACCACGTTTCTGCTTTTTTTTTGGAGGGGGTAAACATGAATCCGTAGTATCTCCTCCTATTAAGAACAAGAAATGTGCAAAATTTCATGCAAAGATGAAGAGAGTGAAACTATTATAAAAGTTGGCGAATAGATCAACTAAGCCACGTGGGGTTAAAACCTTAAATTTTAGTGGTTTCCTTAGATTATTTTATTTTAACACTCTTTATTTTTAGCATATACGGCTATTTATCCAAACACATATTTAGCGATGATATCTGGACAATGGATAGCTCGATGGTATATCATTGAGATTCTATAAGTCCTTGATTCGATTCTCGTGTGAACAGTGTTATTTTTCTTAAAATATATTAGAATGAGTATTTGTGATCCGTAACATATACTAATTTAAATATATTTGGGATAAATTCATGTGTAGAAAGTACGTCTATATTTGAAATATAAAAAATATGAAAACCGGGAAAAGTTCACGGTGGTGTATGCTAGAGTGATTTTTAAAGTTAAAGCTATTTTAAAATTGATAATTATTATTTCATCACTTGAGTAGCCTTGGGTGCGTTGGCAAATAAACAAGTCCTATCCTTTTTAAAATGTTATTTTTGTAATCTTTCCATAAATAGGTGTATTTTAGCGAGTGTTTATTTTAATCAGCCAACTTTAAGGTCACGATAATTTAAGGACATGATATAGTAAGTGAGGCTTTTAAACATTTCCGTGCTGGAAAGCGACTTAGCTGACATTTGTCAACAGTGACGTCAAAGATGGGGAAAGTTAAATTACTTTGCGTCTTCAGTTATTTACATTTACATTAAAAATAAAAATGTCTTCGCGAAATGGGTTGTTTAGAATAAAACCTTTTGCTTTCCAAATTGCATATTAACGATTATTTTACGCGATAAGGAAAATTCATGTTCTCGCCTTTAGAAGGAGGTTCGTGTTTAAACAGCCATTCACAACGGCTACCTATTCACAGTCCAATTCTCATAGGACAGACCTTTCAGAAAGTACCAATAGATTTTGTTATGGTCAACATAAATGACATTCTACAATATCATTATTTTTATAGGTATTGATAGTGTCTACCAAAAGTGACAGAAGCAGACCACATGACTTGCCATTTGAATAGATGAGAGTAATATGAGCATTGGACTGTATCAACTGTTGCAGCTGTCATAAAAAGTCCTTCCTATGAGCATTGGACTGTAGTAACTGCAGTTGTTTTATATTCGTTCTGTCACTCAATACGATAAACAATGTTCTGGCGTTGAAAGTGAAAGGGTGAAATTTCTTACTACCCCTTACTCTTATTATTTTTTATTGTTTAATAAGTTTGATTTTGCTAACTTTAACAAGTGCGTTTTTACATTGTTGTTATTAACGGCTTAGTCTAATATACAAGTACGAGGAAGGTAGTATTAGATAAAGAGCGCCGATATTAGTTGTGAAGAGGGTATAGAACGATTAGTTTAATATGTGTGCTAAGCCCGTTTGGTTGTTAGGTCACCCTCTGGTAATGTGTAAGTCCCCCTCGGTATGTGTAAGTCCCCCTCCGGTAATGTGTAAGTCCCCCTCCGGTGATGTAGTAAGTCCCCCTCCGGTATGTGTAGGTCCCCCTCCGGTAGTGTGTAGGTCCCCCTCCGGTAGTGTGTTAGTGGTTCCCACTCCGGTATGTGTAGGCCCCTCCGGTAGTGTGTAGGCCACCCTCCGGTAGTGTGTAAGTCCCCCTCTGGTAATGTGTAAGTCACCCTCCGGTAATGTGTAAGTCCCCTCCGGTAATGTAATAAGTCCCACTCCGGTAATGTGTAAGTCACCCTCCGGTAATGTGTAAGTCACCCTCCGGTAATGTGTAGGTCCCCCTCCGGTAATGTGTAGGTCCCACTCCGGTAATGTGTAAGTCCCCCTCCGGTAATGTGTTAAGTCCCCCTCCGGTAATGTGTAGGTGCCCCTCCGGTAATGTGTAGGTCCCCCTCCGGTATGTGTAAGTCCCCCTCCGGTAGTGTGTAAGTCCCCCTCCGGTAGTGTGTAGGTCCCACTCCGGTAATGTGTAGGCCACCCTCCGGTAGTGTGTAGGCCACCCTCCGGTAGTGTGTAAGTCCCCTCTTGGTAATGTGTAAGTCCCCCTCCGGTAATGTGTAAGTCACCCTCCGGTAATGTGTAAGTCCCCCTCCGGTAATGTGTAAGTCACCCTCCGGTAATGTGTAAGTCACCCTCCGGTAATGTGTAGGTCCCCTCCAGTAATGTGTAGGTCCCCCTCCGGTAATGTGTTGGTCCCCCTCAGGTAATGTGTAAGTCCCGCTCCGGTAGTGTGTAAGTCCCACTCCGGTAATGTGTAAGTCCCACTCTGGTAATGTGTAAGTCCCACTCTGGTAATGTGTAAGTCCCACTCTGGTAATGTGTAAGTCGCACTCTGGTAATGTGTACGTCCCACTCTGGTAGTGTGCAAGTCCCCCTCCAGTAATGTGTAAGTCCCCCTCCAGTTGTGTGCAAGTCCCACGTTTAATGGTCTAATGAGGTACTAACCCTCTCTCTGTGAAGCTATAACCCCCGCCTTCAATACTTTGTTTTAAGAGCTTCTCTCAGTCTTAAACTTTCTACTAGCACAACGCTTCGATCAGGGTTCAAAACCAGACTGGGTGCACGTTTTGTTATACTCCCTTTGTGCTTCCTCATCTCTCTCTAGGACTGTGTCGACCTTTTTGAATTGATTTGTTTTAAATGTTGTTTGAAAAATAATGGTTTAAAAATTAACAATCCATACTACGTAATTATAAAACAAATATTGTTGGAATTTTAACAATATTTTCATTATTAAATTAAAAGCAACATTATTTTTACAAACGTTTTAATACCAAACCTATATAAATATCTGTTGTTCTTTGTTTGACAATTCAAATAAGGTGTAAGGTCTCCGATAATATTAGTTTTAGAACTAGTAGTTTTCTAACACAATAAATAAATAAAATGTTCTAGGTATATTCGTATGATAGTTACGTGTTCTTAAAAGATTCTTAGGATAAAATATCTAACATTCGTCAATAACATCTACTTTTAGTAAAATGCCCACAGACACGCTGATTAAGTCTAATAAATTCGATCGAATACGTTTGGCAAAGTGAAGAGCACTCTCGTTTGTTTACAACCTAATTGATTCGTTTGGAAATTGTAATCTGATAACGTCTCGAGTGTGAGATCAGAAATAATGTTCCATTTTTAAAATTGAAATAATGCCTTAAATACCAACTTTGTTGTCTTGGTTCAAAAGTTATGTAGACAAATTACACCTTTATAAAATACAATATTTTGAAACTTGTAATTTTGTATGTAAAATTATATATATATGAACATAAGTTTGAGATTGATATAATATATTTTATACTCATTCGAATTTCAAAAGACAACAAGGAAAAGTTCGCGTTTGTTTAAATCATGGCAGCTATGCGGAATGTATGACCTGACACAAAACCAAACTTTTTATAGATACAAGAAGCACACGGACACAAATGTCGTTAATTCTCGCGACCATTTTTAGCACGTGCGTTGCTGAGATTAGTTCCCGGCCGCTAATCCCACACTCGCGGCTCAATGCGGACTGAACTGAATTCAGGCGCTCACTTTTCCCGCGGTAAGGTTTATTTCTCTAGCACCGCGACACTAGCGCTGCTGCTCGGAAAAACGGTCAACCACCATGTCTGTTTCGCTCACTCACTAGTGGCTCACCTTGGAAAACTAAATGCGCTGATGGCGCTACTGGATTTAGATTTGGCTTTAAATGAGGCTGTGAACAAGCGGAAGGGGGAGGAATTATTTACAGACTGTTGGTCCAAATTTTGAAAGAAAAAAAAATCCAATTCAATATTGGTATGTTCCTAACCATGTATAAGGTGTTGGAAACTAACAGTTCAAACCACACATATAGCTTGATTGAACCAAAAATAATACAAAATCCCTACACACACCCGGTAAGCTATGATAACACCATTAAATTGTGTTCAGTGTTTTGGCGTACAGCACTGGGAGAGCAAAGCTGTGCAAGCATACGTGTACAACAGGTTGCATAGGAGATAGGCGCGTGGTACTACACACACCTCAACATCTTGGAGCAGGGCAGCAGAAAATACCACAATTAGTAGTAAACAACACACCAGTCCATCTAGAAATGTGAATACATTCTGAGGGTCATCATTAACGGTCCTACATGACAGAAAGTGCTTGTATTATTAAGTGTGCAGTGCTGCGCGCCTAACTCCTATACAACTTGTTGTACACGCATGCTTGACATATTTGCTCTCTCGGCACTATACGCCGTAACTATGAACACAATTTGATGATATTAGCATAGTGTTTCGGATGTAAGTGTACAGAGATTGAGTATTACTTTTGGTTCATACAAGCTATTAAGCTCCTTTCACACGTTCCTATTTTCGGTCGGCCGTTATTAACCGACAGCAAACCGTCCAACAATTAAGTAAAGATAATTATTCAATTTTACTGTGGTTCTTGCTGGACGGCAAGTATTTTAGAGAAAACTGGTGCACTTAACTTCTCTCGTTCACCTCCTCTACGCCTAATACATTTTATCACTCTCCCCAAGCAAGTTATTATTCTCAAAATCTAATAATCAAATCCCTAGTTAAATTAAATTTTCGGATAAATACGACTGAATAATTTCTTTTAGACGTACAGAAACTTCTCTTCGCGAATTTTTCATGTTCCTACCCTTACAACTTTCTACAGTTTTGTCCCACGACACAGGCCGTGATTCAAATCAGTAATTCAGTATTTACATCATTATCACTCATTTTCATATGTAACTCGACCACCAACCGCACAGCACGTGTGTTCGCTCAAGAGGGGGTCGGACGACTAAATACCGGCCTGTGTAAACATGCCCATTTAGAACAATGAGCGACTGCCCTACATCGGACAGCAGTCGAGGTTAAATCCGACTGCTATCCATTCGCTGGTCGACTATTTCCCGGCCGATCGCGAAATCGGACCATGTGAAAGGAGTCTTAGTTTCCATACACCTGTATAATAATTTGTTAGATAGTTAATTTGTTTTAAAACAATATGCCTAGGAAGTTATTCGGTCTAAAAAAGTATGGGGCTACCAGGGAGTGGAGGAGGTTACATAATGATGAATTTGATACTCTGTACTCGTCACAGGACATTGTTAGGATAGTCGAGTCTCGTAGATTACGGTGAGAAGGATATGCAGTACGAATGAGAGAAACTATAACCTTATTCAGGGTAGTGACTGGTAAACCCAATGGGAAGAGGTCAATGGGAAGACCTAGACACAGATGGGATAGCATTAGAATGAACCTGAAAGAGAGAAGGTGTACTGAGGTGGACAGGATAGAACTAGCTCAAGATAGGGTTATAGTGTAATGAGTTGGACGGGATAGAACTAGCTCAAGATGGTGATATAGTGTACTGAGGTGGACTGGATGGACAGAAAAACAGAGGACTGAATTGTAAGATCCACGTTTTTAGTTCAGGATCACATAAAACTCCAAGACCCATCATAATCTCAAGACAGAGAATGTTCACGGTTATAATACTTTCTCTATATGATATTATATCGAATTAGCCTTTTTGTCTAGATAAACATTGTTACCACAAACTGTTTTATTAATCGTGGAAATGGTAATTGGCTCATTGATAAAGTTATCAGTCCGTGCAAACTCCAGATGTTGTACAGATTGGAGGAAGGGGAACTTAAAGGATCATATTCTCAGCTTATGAAATAATTGTATAAGGTGTCAACTTCTTATCGAGTTTGTTATCTTGTTGATTCATTTACGCGTTCTATACGCTCTAAACCAAGATAATCTCAAGATCAAGATTATTTTATAATGATCACATGTGTACTTCTAGACATTATTTATTAATAACAAATATTTCCTTCTTCTCGCATTCACTATGTTTGACTGTAGCATCCCCCCTCCCCCCTGCCCCCGTGAAAGTAAACAAAGGACTTGTTATGTCGGGTATTTCAAAGGAAATTGCTTGTTGTTGCGTTTGTTCGGCATTAAAAACCATGTACGCAAATTATAGTGAAAAATATTTATAACATTCTTTCTCTCAGCTCTCAATAATTATGCTAGAGGAATAGGATGAGGAAGGTAGAATTTTAAAGGAAATGTACCAGAATTTTCGTGGAGGGAGAGTGAAAAACAGATACACCCGATCTCACCGTCACCAGAAGTACATTCTAACATGAGAGAACGTGTTGGACCACGTGATCACTGATGTGGGTATTTTAAAACTAGCCCACGGCTTAAAGAATCACTCAAAAAATATACAATTTCAGTAAAAACTATAAATTATGAAAGACAAATATCAAGTTCAAACATTCACTTGGCCTACAATAACTATTGCAGTTTTTCACAAACTGGTGGATGACAGAACAAAAATACCTATCTTAATTACTACTTAAGACTGAATAAGATAAAAAATTGAAAAACTCTCAAATATTTCACCAAGACACGAACATAAGACCAGGACCTTTGATTTAGTGCATAAAAGCTCTAACTCTGAGTTGTCTGAGCTCATCCCGTGCTCAGGGTTATCTTCCACTCATAGTTTAGTGCAGAGTCTGTAATGGATGTGTGAGATCGTTGGATAATTTGTAACTATCAGAAACCGGGGTCATATTACTGTAGTGTAGTTTTTATCAGTATAAATGAATGCAATATAATATCGATACTATAATTTAACATGGATACACTGCAGGTTTCATATTGTTAACAACCAAACTGAGCCGCTTGTGGGAGTATTGTGATATCTCTATTCTTATTTTGAAAAACGTTTGTTATAAATGGATAAATGGTTGTTCAGTATTTTATGTACCTCACTGTGTTTTCCAGTTTTCCCAGGTGTGGGGTAGCGAGGCCCTGAACAAGGTACACAACAACTAGTAGCATGTTTGCAACCCTGAACAAGGTACACAACAACTAGTAGCAGAGATGCAAAGCACTTGGAAAATTTAGAGAACTGGAAAAAACATGAGCAATTTGTTATGTCTGTAAAAAAATGGGAAAACACTAGGAGTTTCAAAAAATAGCTTAAAACTACTGGAATGTTAGTAAATTTGTTATATTAAACTTTCAATTTTAAAATATTAGACCCTTGAATAAAATAAAAAGCGAACTGAAGAAATAATCCCGCTGATTCAAATACACATTTCATCTTCTACTCAATACAGTGTGTCACGTAACAACTGCAGACATTTCTCCATCAAGATCAAATCTTGATTATATTAACACTGGTGGAAATACTTCACAATAATTAGTTTTATGAAAAAATAGAATTTAACTACCCTTTATTACTCTGTAACGAGTATTTAAAAATATAGAAGTTTCTCCCCGAAAATCTCAAAAATAAAAGGAATTTTGTAAGAAATAAATAGTGACAGCACTGGGAAGCCATGTTATTAAATAAGCATACGGCAAGTTAACAATTCAGGTCGTAACTGTAGAAATACTGTAAGAAATACTATAGGAAATACTGTAGGAAATACTGTAGGAAATACTGTAGGAAATACTGTAGGAAATACTGTAGGAAATACTGTAGGAAATACTGTTGTGTCCAGCCTGCAGATCAACATATTAACTTTGTGACGTCACAGGGGATCTAGTTCCAGGTTTGGAGCATATGCTAGTTTCTGGTTATAATTAAATATATTAATTACGCTAATGTTAGGGATGATGAAGTTTGGAATTAGAGGAAGTGTACCCATATTTGCGTGGAGGGAGAGGTAAAATCCATCTCGAGCCCCTATATCCTCGTCACCGGTAGTCCAGTCTCTTGCGAGAGTGACGTATCAGACAATTAGACCACTGATGCATAGTTTTTGTCTATTGTTGTAATAATGTATACAAAACTATATAATTAATTTGACTAGGCAGAAACTCTTCTTGAATAATTTTATAAATATAATTGCGTCTTTCAGTTAAAGAATAAATTTTGTTTAAACATCACTTAATTTGTTACTGGCCCAAATGAGCTAAAAGAGGGAACTTTTTGCAAGAAATTAGTTCGCCCTAGTCTGGTATCGTGGACTGTGACTAATGCTATAACATTTACCATGATTAAAAACCAATTTCAAACGAGGTTATTTGAATATACAAGAGTGGGTATGTTTAAAGAATGAAGTAAGTCCTCTATTAAAAATAGATTTTTTTTTCATCACCGTCTGTTGGTATTTTCCTTGTTTTATATGTTTTAGTTGTTCGGTAGTGTTTGTAGTTTTGAACACGGCTTAGCAATGATCCAATTTCATCTCACACAATAAAATAAAGCTTTTATCGTCTTATTTGTATTGGTAAAATTGTTTAGTCCATTCCTCTTCTGGTGTACTCTTCCTATTGGATTTATATACCAATTTATTTACAATTGTTTTATTTCACTACGACTCCAAACGACACGTAATCTATGTAGAAAGGGGGAAAAAGATAAAACAATTGGTTTGTTTAGCATTAATTTGCTAATTTATTACTTTATTCGTATGTTTAAAAAGCTATTTTTTTGCACTTTTTTTCATATTTTCACTTTTATTTTATTAATTAAGATAATACATTCAACTAATATATACCTATATTTGATGTCATTAACATCAGCCTTAGCTCAGTGTGATGTCACACAAAGTGACCTAACAAGAGAAAGTATGATAGAAGTATAACGCTATCCCCCCTCCCCCGACACAATCCCTCTTCACAAACCCGGAGACAACAAAAGAACAAGAAGTCAAGGGTGGGGTAAAGGGGATGATGGATTATCAATAATTAATGAAGGCAGCGTCATGGCCTAAATATAGCCTTTACGGGTCAACAGCACTTCAGGTTAAGAGAGAGAGTAGTTAAGTGGGCTACGGGTAAGGGCAGCAAAGTTCTATAGATGTCTTTTATTTTTAGTTTTCTAAAAATAAAACCCTACGGGTGGTTATTAATAGCAGTGATACTTATTTAGCCCCAAATATGTTGAAAATGAATGACAGAGCATTTTATTAAAAGGATGACGTCAACAGGCGAGACCACTTAGCAATACAGTACTCTCCTTCACACACTCATATCCATGATTAGTAGCAGTACTCTCCTTCACACTCTCATAGCCATGATTAGTAGTAGTACTCTCCTTCACACACTCATATCCATGATTAGTAGCAGTACTCTCCTTCACACACTCATAGCCATGATTAGTAGCAGTACTCTCCTTCACACAATCATATCCATGATTAGTAGCAGTACTCTCCTTCACACACTCATAGCCTTGATTATTAGCAGTACTCTCCTTCACACTCTCATAGCCATGATTAGTAGTAGTACTCTCCTTCACACACTCATATCCATGATTAGTAGCAGTACTCTCCTTCACACACTCATAGCCATGATTAGTAGCAGTACTCTCCTTCACACACTCATAGCCATGATTAGTAGCAGTACTCTCCTTCACACAATCATATCCATGATTAGTAGCAGTACTCTCCTTCACACACTCATAGCCATGATTAGTAGCAGTACTCTCCTTCACACACTCATACCCATGATTAGTTTACCTTGTGTCATTCACCTGTCGGGTTGAAATTTACCTGAACTTGGTCGAGGAAGAGTGATAAACAATTTACGATAAAACCCTTCAGTACACACAACCTGGATTCGAGCCCTGATCTCCCCGTCTTCGGCAGTCTAGCATATTATGAGAGTGGCGCCTCAAGCCATGTGACAATTGAAGCTACTAAATTGTTTCTCACACTTATTAAATGTAGTTGAAAAAACGACTCTTCAACTCCAGAATTGAGCTCGGGATCCTGGACTTGGTGCAGCAATTCTCCACCACTAGACAGCCAGGATTCATCCAATACCCAGGGTAATTCTTCACTCTAGCTTTTGGCAGAGTCTGTGATGAACGTGTTGGATCACCACCCACTTAGAGCTTTCAGAAACCATCACCGGTGATTCTGGTAACACCAAAGATTATTCCACTCAAAATGTTTGGACTATTTTATAGGTGAACTGATATTGGTACTAAAATCGATCATATTACCATTCTAACTGATTAATAAACTTGGTCAAATGCACTATTTTAGGCTTTACCTATTTTTGTTAAGGCCCTTAGCCCTGTCGGGTGCAAGTCTAAAACCTATTTTGTGCGATGGTGAGCGGGGAGGATGAAAGGCGTGGCGTGGTTTAGTAACTGACCAAATTATCCTTCCGCGCCAACAAGAACGTATGGATCACGGAAACCGTAGGTGGCGCTAGCCACCGGACAGGTCTTGCGGAAAAATCACACGTGTGGAAATATCAGTTTTTTCGATAACGAGTGAAATTTTTAATTTAATATTTTCAACACCTCTTCTAAGATAAAGAATCGATGTTTATTAGGTGTTACATTTTCGTATTTTTTGTTATACAGCCGGCAGTTTTCTATTGAAACATATCAACATTATTGATATTAATTGATCACTGTTAAAATGATAGAGGAGGTGTGTATATAAAAAATATAGCTTAATCAACATTCTTCTATTTTTTTAACAAACCGTTTCTGAAAAGATAATGGCAAAACAATAAAAATTCTTGAAGATAACCGTTTGTTACCATGGCTCTGCATTTCCACGCCAAATTAAAAAAGCCAATTGCCTTAAATCGGTTACGTTAGCATTTTTAGATGTAAAACAGGGAAGTGGGTAGTTTTCGACCGTGTCACTTTTGATCATTTGTATCAGAGATTTAAATATGTTTAATTGTCACATTTGTCAAATTTTTCAGGTTTGATCAAAATTGAATATATGTGAAATATATCAATTTTATTCATTATTAAAAAATTATAGGTCCAGCAATTTTAAAAATCAGAATTGGTCCAACAATGCTAATTTGTAAATGTTTTCTGCTTCTTTTGCATAAAAACCTTATTTCAAAACAATTAACAACTTGCAATCTATTTTTAAAATTATCACTTCAATAAAATATACAACACACACAATTTTAGGTTATAGCCTATACATGCAAATTCTTAGACATAAAAAAAAGTTTAATTATTGTGAGTGACAACAATGCTCTCTAATATAATCAATTAAATTATTATTATTAGCACCGCGTCTTACTACCCGTTCGGGCTGTACGCATTTACGCTAATGTGTAATGGTAGGGTGATTGTGAGATGAAATGAAGGACCTACAGTTTAACGTGGAATCCGAACCACGGTGGAGGCCTGGCATTCCCCACATTCACAAGATGTCTTGTCAGAGGTGGAGGAAGGGTTTGGTAATCAGATAAATCTTTTCCGGGACCGAGGATTGAACCCCGGCCGCCAGCATAGAAGTCTGACACCTTACCCCTAGACCATCAGGTCACCCATTATAATCAATTAAACAATTTTATATATAATTCTACTATTTTATTACAAGACGTGTTTTAATCACAACTTGTGAATGTGTGGAATGCCAAGCCTCCACCGTGGTTCGGATCCCATGTTAAACTGTAGGTCCTCCATTTCATCTCACAATCACCCTACCATTACAAATTAGCGTAAGTGCGTATAACCCGAATGGGTAGTAAGACGCGATGCTAATAATAATAATACTATTTTATCGAAGTATTACCTTAAATTAAATTAGTAATACTGTAATGTGTTACTTGTAAACTAATGTGTACTATATTAGCAGCTTATTAACAGTCCAAATTTTATAGGAAGGGCCTTATCTGGGATCTATTAGAGTTACTAGATATACTTTCACGTATTCATACGTCAAGTCCTCTAATATTCAGCTTTCAATAATAATATGGTAAAATGTTATCAATGGTGATTGGAACAAAATGTTTTGTTATTTAAAAAAAGTTCTTTGTATGAAAACGGTACTGAATAATAACTAAACATAACTTAGCTCTACTCATTAAAAGTAATTAACATCGAATATAAATGTTTAGTTCGAGTGATTCAAGGAATAGCTTTTATTTGTTGACCTATATTCGACTTGACTACTGGATTCAATTATAGTATTAAGTTTAATTGCCAATTAATGTAAACAATGTAACAAACGTAGTGGTATTAAATTTAACTTTAAATTAATTACTTCGTGGAACTATAATTAATGTTACCATAATATTAATTGTTCGAATTAAAACCATTCATCAAAGCTTTGTTTTGTGGATCTGCTATCGACTTTTTTAAGTCATTTGAAATAGGATTCATTTGGTATTAGTCAAAATGACAGAATAATGCTCTCTTTTTATACATATTTTTTATGAATGTACTAATTTATGGTAATTAAAACATCGTAGTGGAAAGGGGAAGATAGTAATAGACAAATTATTAGACATAATGCTCCGTTTTATTTGAGTATATTTTCAAAATGTTGCTATATTAATTAAAGAAATTGGCCGGGTTTTAAAAGATAATCTTAGTGTCTCTTTATCCAATTATAAACCAGTTTTATGGTATTATTTAAAAACATGATTTTATGAGAATTTAAAAAAGTCTACACTAATTTCCAATTTTTAATATATTTTATACCATACACACAATATTTAAATAATTCCTCTAAGAGAAGTTTTGTTTTTTTTGTATTTTGAAATGATGTATTTCATATCCTAGAAGTTAAATGCTTCAGATAAAATTCACGGAATGTTTTAGTGTTTATCTGCCTTATATCGCTTTATATTGTTATATAAATAATTAAATAAACTTGTTTTTTTTAATGATTTCCAGAAAAGTTATATATATATATATGTAAGAAAGTTTTGTATACATAATTCATAAAACTTTGTATACATAATTCATAAACCTACCACAAACTCATATAATATGTCAATATATTTTATAACCCAAAAATGAAAATTGGCATTTTATTAATTGGGAAAGTGTACGTCCATTCCGTGAAAAGGACACGTGAAGAAAAGGTTTGCTTCAAAGCTTTAATCATTTTAGAATGGAGGGTTAGGTTTAGTTCGGTTGGGTTAGTTTAGCATTATTCATTAACAACATATGGTATTTAAAAACTAACTTTAATTTGTTTGTAGTCGATGGGACGATAGTCCATTTCATTAAATGGTCAATAGAAGAAGCCAGTTCACGGAATGAGCATTTTCTCTAAAGAGGTGTAATATTAACTTTAAAATTATGTAGTTTCAGTTAGTTCTGACTCGTTTTACTACAATAAGAGATGTCCCCCTGTTAGTCACTTGGACAAAGGCTTCAGCCTCGTATATTATGGTTTGATGGAAAACGGGTTGATATCAGCTCTTGTGACTTGGCCTGTTCTTACAAAAAATTCTTCATATTTACCCCCACCTGTCAACATGTGACTTGCTCGGTTTTCACCCCCAGCTGGTTTATGAAAGTAGTCGGATTATTGCGTAGTTCCTGAAAATGATACGAGTATAAAGAGAAAAAAAAGTAAATTGCGCTCCTCCAATAGGACAGAAGACCTGAAAACCCCAGGAGGGTTGCCTAACTCCACGGCCCAGCAGCGTCATTCATCAGAGTCAAGGTAAAAGATTTGCTAGATATAAACTGATAAACCTCTGATTTTAGTTTAAAGTTGAGAGATCGTCTTACAAAACTTGACACCCCCCATTTCTAGCTGACACAATCTTACTCAACGAGTCATTAAGTACAACAAAGTATGGTAGACGTTTCAATTCCCCTTGAGCCGAAACAATAGAATGTCACTGTTTTACAAATTAGGGAAGAGGGGGAAGGTTTGTAGGGAATTAAAAAAACTTTTTAAATTATCACAATTTCACTATTGTCAATATTTGAGTAAAGCAGAAAATTTTACTTCGACACGTTTATGGTTGTATCGTAATGATAATATAACTAGTTTCCCGGTTAATCGGAGGGATACGAGGTATTGAAGTTCCACTGTAAGTGTGGTATCAGGTATAGGTAGCTTCACTTTGTGTTAAATACTTGAAACAAAAAGAAGTTAAAAATGTGCTGAGCTGAGCTGAGCTGTGGAGACAATGCTTTAGTTTTAATACAAGAATTAATTCCTTTTTGAAAATTGTTTTACTTTTGTGGTATTAAGTGCAAATGCTGCAAAATTGGAATAATTTTGGATACAATAAATGTTAGAATTTAATTTAACGGAAGATTATTATTATTATTATTATTATTATTATTATTATTATTATTATCATCATTATTATTATTATGTTGTAACTCAATTAAAACAATCAACATTTTATCATTTTAATGTTTTTTATTTTAGGTATTTTACGTGCACTTTCTGAACCGATTGATTATATCATCACACGATAATTTCTATGAGCAAGAGTGAAAGGGCCTACCAACTATGCCAGGAAAGGTATTTTCACATACCTTCCAACGTTATTTTACACGTCACAATTGACATGAGACCGACGACCTTACTTCCCCTCCGAAGAAAGTTGTGCTACGAATTGCTATCACTCAAAATAAATTTGTTGACCTCGGCTGGGTTTGAACCCATAAACATGAGATTCTGAGACGAGTACTCTACCCCAAGACCACTAAGGTTGAGAACTTAACTTGTATGTTTGTATCGGTTCATCTCTTCGATCCCGGCACAAATATATATGATAACCAAACCCTTCCTTCACCTCTGACAAGACATCTTGTAAATGTGGGGAATGTCAGGCCTCCACCGTGGTTCGGATTCCACTTTAAAGTGTAGGTCCTCCATTTCATCTCACAATCACCCTACCATTACACATTAGTGTAAGTGTGTATAACCCGAACGGGTAGTAAGACGCAATGCTAATAATAATGATAAATAATACAACTTTGTAATAATAATGTATCGGTTCATGTGTAATTGTTCTCACTGGCAGCTAGTGGAATGTTGTTTGATGCGACTGTACTAGTGACCTGTTATCTGCCATTCAGAGTCAAACTTGGCTTTTAGAAACTTCCTGGCAACAACTTACGAGCTACACAGAATTGATTTATTTAAAAAAAACGAAACCTTAAGAGCACCGTCTTTAGGAGAACAGACACTAGTTACAAACGAGCAGAAATATCACGTTATTTACCAAGTGGTTTGTTATTTCTAAATATGTTTCACATCAAAATTAAGGTGATATGTACTAATATACGCTTATAGGATTAAAAATCTGGCATTTTTGGTTTTGTATTAAAACATATTAAAGAAAATGATCTCATTTTCAAGGACGTTTCATGCAAAGATCACGGTAAAGGTTGGAAACATAAGATTCTGCTGTCCTCAGTAAAATAAAGTTAGTTTTACTTTCTGGCGACCCTTTGGGTAGAGAAAAAATTGTGTTTGTAAAAGAAAAAAATGAATTTGGGATTTTGATAGGTATTTACGTTTTACGTTACCTTTTGAACACGAAAAAGTGTTTTGCGATGCCGTCCATCCGTCCTATATCGGCCTTGAGCCGAAACCATCTTACCGACCGGGATAAAACTTGGTATTTAGGGTTTTCATGAGATTGCCTCAAGTATTTTTTGGAATTAGATGTCTAACCCTAAAATTAAGGGTAGTTTACTTAAATCTGAAAATATTATTATTAGCACCGCGTCTAACTACCCGTTCGGGTTATACGCATTTACGCTAATGTGTAATGGTAGGGTGATTGTGAGATGAAATGAAGGACCTACAGTTTAACGTGGAATCCGAACCACGGTGGAGGCCTGGCATTCCCCACATAAATCTGAAAATAGAAAAATCAATTTTCCCAAAACTGACCCAAATGATTCTGATTAAAATACGTGCCTAGGCAATGTTTAACATTACAAACAAAATTTTGGAGTAGTTTGAGGGTATATTTTATAAGAGTAAGGCTCCAATTTTGATCATATCTCCTCAACTCTTTGAGATATAAAATAGAAATGCAAAAAATGTATAAATATTAAAAATAAAAATATTTTATTCGTAATATATTCGTAAAAGCCAATAGTTTACAAGCTAAAATCAAATATTGTTTTATAGAGATCATTTAAATGGGAAATGTTTTTTTTATATTGTTGACCTCGGTGGTATTGAGTTAAAGTTCTCGCCTCAGGATCCAATATTCGTCGGTTAAAACCCAGCTGAGGTCAACAGAATTTTCTTGAGAGATAAGAATCTGTAGCACAATTTCCTTCGGAGGAAAAGTAAAGCCGTCGGTTGTGGCGTGTGAGAGATCCCTGGAAGGTATGTGAAAATACCTTAAATGGTCAAATTGGTAGGCTCTTTCACGTTCGCTTATAGAAATACGTTAAATGCCTCAAATAAATAAAATAAAATTATTATTATGTTCTTTGTTGGACAGAAATGTTCCTCTTTTCTCAATATTTCTGAAACAGTGTATTTTAATTTTGTTTATTCTCTTTGGTAGAGTGTGATTTTTTTTATATTATGTTTCTGCAACCATTTATATTTTTTGTTTCACATATCTTATGAATTTTGAATCAATGTTTTCAGTTTTAGGTGAAGCAGCGATAAAGTCTGTTTGGGGCACCGACCATTAAATTAACACGGTTACAACAAAACATTCTAAGATCGTTGAGGATTGTTTTAGTGGTTTTGAAACTTTAGGACTGACATTAACATAATAAATACAACAATGTTTCTCTTCAAATAGTCATTTACCTTAAATAACAGAGCCAATGATCTATTTGTAAGCTGAAATAACAAATACATTTTTAGAAAATAACGCATAAAAGAGTACTATACTATGACGTATTACATATCTACAAGTCCTGTCAATAACATTACATTACTAGGTAGGTTATCAGACTTCTGTGCTGGGGTGCGAAGCTCAATCCTCGGTTCCGGCACAGATCAATCTGATTACCAAACCCTTCCTTCACCTCTGACAAGACGTGCATTAATCACAACTTGTCAATGTGTGGAATGCCAGGCTTCCACCGTGGTTTGGATTCCACGTTAAACTGAAGTTCCTCCATTTCATCTCACAATCACTCTATCATTATACATTAGCGTAAGTGCGTACAACCCGAACGGTTAGTAAGACGTGGTTCTAATAATAATAACATAGTATTAATAATTAATGGTTCATATTTTCCTCACCTGAGTCAATAAAGCGCTTGAATCAGTTTGTGATGCTTCTGCTATCTAGGGGAGATTGGTAGAACCTACAAGTGGAGCACTCGTAGTGGCCAAATGGCGAAATAGCGGAGCTCATCGATACGGTCAAATGGGGTGGTTTTTACGCGACTTTTTTATTGGTTGATAATTCTTTTTAATTGTTAAAACTTATAAAATTGTTAAGAAATTGATTTAAAGCCTAATAAAGACAAAAATGAGGAAAGAAATGATCTAATGTATATTTCATTTCCATCGTCTTCCCCCACTCCCTTACCAGGCTGTAAGCATTTAAGGATGTGAAAGCGAATGATGAGAGAAAATGTACAAGTAATTGCGTGAATTGAGGGTATAACACAATATAATAAATGGTCGACTAGGATTAGAACCCCAAACTTTTAGTCGCCAGCAAGCTAGACTCTATGACGCTGGCATTTAATTAGCGTGCCCATTAATGCTAACGAGTCTGTATAAAATTGGCGATAGCTGTTTACGAAATATATTTGGAGTTTTCCCTCTTTCTTTATATTCGGGGGAGGGGGGGAATTAGATGTTTATTGCCTGTTATTCAGTCTACAAGTCGTGTGGTTGTGAATTAGATGTTTATTGCCTGTTATTCAGTCTGCAAGTCGTGTGGTTGTGAATCAGATGTTTATTGCCTGTTATTCAGTCTGCAAGTAATGTGGTTGTGAATTAGATGTTTATTGCCTGTTATTTAGTCTGCAAGTCGTGTGGTCGTGAATTAGATGTTTATTTCCTGTTATTCAGTCTGCAAGTAATGTGGTTGTGAATTAGATGTTTATTGCCTGTTATTTAGTCTGCAAGTCGTGTGGTCGTGAATTAGATGTTTATTGCCTGATATACAGTCTACAAGTCATGTGGTTGTGAATTAGATGTTTATTGCCTGTTATTTAGTCTGCAAGTCGTGTGGTCGTGAATTAGATGTTTATTGCCTGTTATTCAGTCGGCAAGTAATGTGGTTGTAAATTAGATGTTTATTGCCTGTTATTTAGTCTGCAAGTCGTGTGGTCGTGAATTATATGTTTATGGCCTGTTATTCAGTCTGCAAGTAATGTGGTTGTGAATTAGATGTTTATTGCCTGTTATTTAGTCTGCAAGTCGTGTGGTCGTGAATTAGATGTTTATTGCCTGATATACAGTCTGCAAGTAATGTGGTTGTGAATTAGATTTTTATTGCCTGTTATTTAGTCTGCAAGTCGTGTGGTCGTGAATTAGATGTTTATTGCCTGATATACAGTCTACAAGTCATGTGGTTGTGAATTAGATGTTTATTGCCTGTTATTTAGTCTGCAAGTCGTGTGGTCGTGAATTAGATGTTTATTGCCTGTTATTCAGTCTGCAAGTAATGTGGTCGTGAATTAGATGTTTATTGCCTGATATACAGTCTACAAGTCATGTGGTTGTGAATTAGATGTTTATTGCCTGTTATTTAGTCTGCAAGTCGTGTGGTCGTGAATTAGATGTTTATTGCCTGTTATTTAGTCTGCAAGTCGTGTGGTCGTGAATTAGATGTTTATTGCCTGATATACAGTCTACAAGTCATGTGGTTGTGAATTAGATGTTTATTGCCTGTTATTTAGTCTGCAAGTCGTGTGGTCGTGAATTAGATGTTTATTACCTGATATACAGTCTGCAAGTCGTGTGGTTGTGAATTAGATGTTTATTGCCTGTTATTCAGTCTGCAAGTAATGTGGTTGTGAATTAGATGTTTATTGCCTGTTATTTAGTCTGCAAGTCGTGTGGTCGTGAATTAGATGTTTATTGCCTGTTATTCAGTCTGCAAGTAATGTGGTTGTGAATTAGATGTTTATTGCCTGTTATTCAGTCTGCAAGTCTGTGGTTGTGAATTAGATGTTTATTACCTGATATACAGTCTGCAAGTCGTGTGGTTGTGAATTAGATGTTTATTACCTGATATACAGTCTGCAAGTCGTGTGGTTGTGAATTAGATGTTTATTACCTGATATACAGTCTGCAAGTAATGTGGTTGTGAATTAGATGTTTATTGCCTGTTATTCAGTCTGCAAGTCGTGTGGTTGTGAATTAGATGTTTATTGCCTGTTATTCAGTCTACAAGTCGTGTGGTTATGAATTAGATGTTTATTGCCTGTTATTCAGTCTGTAAGTCCTGTGGTTGTGAATTAGATGTTTATTGCCTGATATACAGTCTACAAGTCATGTGGTTGTGAATTAGATGTTTATTGCCTGTTATACAGTCTAATAGTCGTGTGGTTGTGAATTAGATGTTTATTGCCTGATATACAGTCTAATAGTCGTGTGGTTGTGAATTATATGTTTATTGCCTGATAAAGAGTCTGCAAGTCGTGTGGTTGTGAATTAGATGTTTATTGCCTGTTATTCAGTCTGCAAGTAATGTGATTGTGAATTAGATGTTTATTGCCTGTTATTTAGTCTGCAAGTCGTGTGGTTGTGAATTATATGTTTATTATCTGATATACAGTCTGCGAGTCGTGTGGTTGTGAATTAAATGTTTATTGCCTGATATACAGTCTGCAAGTCGTGTGGCTGTGAATTAGATGTTTATTGCCGGATACACAGTCTACAAGTCATGTGGTTGTGAATTAGATGTTTATTGCCTGTTATTCAGTCTGCAAGTCGTGTGGTTGTGAATTAGATGTTTATTGCCTGATATACAGTCTACAAGTCATGTGGTTGTGAATTAGATGTTTATTGCCTGTTATTCAGTCTGCAAGTCGTGTGGTTGTGAATTAGATGTTTATTGCCTGTTATTCAGTCTACAAGTCGTGTGGTTATGAATTAGATGTTTATTGCCTGTTATTCAGTCTGCAAGTCGTGTGGTTGTGAATTAGATGTTTATTGCCTGATATACAGTCTACAAGTCATGTGGTTGTGAATTAGATGTTTATTGCCTGTTATTCAGTCTGCAAGTCGTGTGGTTGTGAATTAGATGTTTATTGCCGGTTATTCAGTCTGAAAGTCGTATGGTTGGCACGTTAAACACATCAAGTGAAGTAATCAAACACATTTGTGTAAACCAAGCTTCAAGTAAAATGATTATGGAATTCCTACGTTCTAAGTATAAGGTTCATCTAGAAGTTTTTACACTCTCCCTCCACGCAAATTATTTACTCATCACTGTTTATTTAGTGTATATATATATGCCTGTATGACTATCCCTAACGGATGGTGAAATGTGAAACAAACAAAAATTAAACCACCATATTAACAATACTGTCTCAACCCTAGCAGCAATATATCGTCCATGCAATATTAACAATACTGTCTCAACCCTAGCAGCAATATATCGTCCATGCAATATTAACAATACTGTCTCAGTCCTAGCAGCAATATATCGTCCATGCAATATTAACAATACTGTCTCAACCCTAGCAGCAATATATCGTCCATGCAATATTAACAATACTGTCTCAACCCTAGCAGCAATATATCGTCCATGCAATATTAACAATACTGTCTCAACCCTAGCAGCAATATATCGTCCATGCAATATTAGCAATACTGTCTCAGTCCTAGCAGCAATATATCGTCCATGCAATATTAGCAATACTTTCTCAATCCTAGCAGCAATATATCGTCCATGCAATATTAGCAATACTTTCTCAATCCTAGCAGCAATATATCGTCCATGCAATATTAACAATACTGTCTCAATCCTAGCAGCAATATATCGTCCATGCAATATTAGCAATACTTTCTCAATCCTAGCAGCAATATATCGTCCATGCAATATTAACAATACTGTCTCAATCCTAGCAGCAATATATCGTCCATGCAATATTAACAATACTGTCTCAACCCTAGCAGCAATATATCGTCCATGCAATATTAACAATACTGTCTCAACCCTAGCAGCAATATATCGTCCATGCAATATTAGCAATACTTTCTCAATCCTAGCAGCAATATATCGTCCATGCAATATTAGCAATACTTTCTCAATCCTAGCAGCAATATATCGTCCATGCAATATTAACAATACTGTCTCAACCCTAGCAGCAATATATCGTCCATGCAATATTAGTAATACTTTCTCCACCCTAGCAGCAATATATCGTCCATGCAATATTAGCAATACTTTCTCAATCCTAGCAGCAATATCGTCCATGCAATATTAGCAATACTTTCTCAATCCTAGCAGCAATATATCGTCCATGCAATATTAGCAATACTGTCTCAATCCTAGCAGCAATATATCGTCCATGCAATATTAGCAATACTTTCTCAATCCTAGCAGCAATATATCGTCCATGCAATATTAACAATACTTTCTCAATCCTAGCAGCAATATATCGTCCATGCAATATTAACAATACTTTCTCAATCCTAGCAGCAATATATCGTCCATGCAATATTAACAATACTTTCTCAATCCTAGCAGCAATATATCGTCCATGCAATATTAGCAATACTTTCTCAATCCTAGCAGCAATATATCGTCCATGCAATATTAGCGATACTTTCTCAATCCTAGCAGCAATATATCGTCCATGCAATATTAGCAATACTTTCTTAATCCTAGCAGCAATATATCATGTATCCTTGATAGTCCACGTCCAAAAGGCCAGCTTTCCCTGTTAGCCAACATTCCAGAATGTTGGCTAACCTGTCAGATCTGCATACCACAAGACAAGCGACAGAGTTTACACAGACAGCTGATGAATTAAACAGCCCTGAAAGATCGATCGAGTCGAAACCTCAGGATCTGGTTATTCAGTATCTCTGTTAAATGGAGGAGGCAGTACACAAATCATTTTCAAAAGAATGGTAACAATATACCTTCTAGACACAATTATACATAACAGTGTCGTGTCGTGGAGTGTTTCCAGGCTAAGCAGAGCTATACCCTCTCTGTCCACGTTTTACCCATAACACAGTCTCTGTTTTACATGTCTCGTATTTTTATTTTTTCGTGTTTTTAACACAGACTTTCTAAACACTTTTAGTCCATGGCGATTATTGAACCTGCTACCTTTGGCTCAGTAGGCAGACACACTACCGAATGAGCTAAGGTGTCATACCTACATCATTTATTAACGGCGCAATATGATAGGTTAGGATTACGATGGTAATTTAGAAGAAATGTTCCAGGATTTGCGCATAGAGGATAATAAAAGCGAAAAATCGCACGTGGTAAATCCACCCCCAGTTATTTCAGCCGTGATTCCGACCTCGACCTCTCGTGTCATCAGGCAGTCTGGCCCATTGCGAGTCTGACACTTTATACTGTATGATCACCAGTGGGGGTGCGGGGGGAGAGGGCCGGTGCAAATTTGAAGTTTATTGCACCATAAAAACGTGAAAGTAAACAAACAAAAAATCGCAAAACTAAACAAGTGAGATTAGAAGATATATAAAATAAACTTCAATAAATGACCTGTCAGTTTGTATTCTACAAGTCTTACTGTCATTCCGGTATATCCCATTTTTATCACGAAAATTGGTAGGGATAAAAAAGCTACCCGCATTAGTGTAAGGGAGAATAACAAACCATTTAGAGAAAACCAGGGTTAGAACAACGACCTACTCGTCACCAAAACACCAGATTATACGAGCCTGACGTTTAGACCGCGTGCCCAAAGATGCAGGTCAGTTTGATAACTAAGTGCAGGGGAAGCGTATTAATAATCTTGATCTACTGCACGGATAACATCACGTGCCGTGGTGACCGAACAGTCTAAGGCGTTTCATTTGTGTTGCGTTTTTTCGCAGTTAATGCGAAAATCGGGGTTCAAATTCCACCCGGGTGTAATAAAGTAAGTTTACTATATGCGGTTTAAATTCGGGAATAGTCCGGACGTGTAGTAAGGTGCAGATAGCCCAGACGTGTTGTGAGACGCAGATAACCCGGACGTGTTGTGAGACGCAGATAACCCGGACGCGTAGTAAGGGGCGGGCAGCCCAAATGTGTAGTAAGGTGCCGATAGCCCAGACATGTAGCAAGACGTAGATAGCCCGGACGTTCTGACACTATTTTAATCCTTCCATTGTCATTGATTAATTATAATTTTAAATACATTTGTTGTGCTATGAACCCATTTTAATGATGGTATCCTTGATTTTCGCTAAGACTCGCTTCTAGAATTAACTGTTTAAATTATTTATTTTTTAATATCCGCGGTCGTAATTCCTTACTACATCGTACTTATGATGGCATATGCAAAGTATAGATACAGAGTTTAGTTTACTCACCTCTAAATTTACATATTCTTAAAATTGAAAAATGACACCTGGACACGGGAATCGAACCCGGGACCTTTAGCTTAGACACCAATGCTCTAACCACTGTGCTATCCAGGAATCGTCCCGATTCCGTGCCGTGTCTTGTCTTTGGGTGATGACATCAATTTCATTATTTTATATGTGTTATTTATTTACATTACCAATGGAATTATTATCTATTTATTTCCAATGTATGTTATCTTAGCATCTGTCCTGGTTTGTTCCCAGTGACCAAAGGTAAGATCAGGTAAATTTATGTCTATCATTGTTGAGGGTCAGGCCAGGCCACTATGTAACCTGACCCCTTCGTACCCCGAAGGTCCCATAATGTTTTAAAGAACTCATTTTCTCTACAAACTGAGAAAACTTTTTTTTTTAGCCGAGTCAAAATCATTTGCCTGTATAATATAACTGGTTGATGAAATTTTCGAGCTGTCGTCTGTACACCATTTTATAAGAAAGAAGGAAACTTTCGGGTATCTTTTTCTCTCTTATACACATACAAGGCAATGTGGCATTTCAAAATCATCCAATAAAGTGTATGAATATGTAAGATACATCAATGTGCAACTAGATAAATGAAATAAATGTATTATTAAAAGGTTTAAAAAAATAACTAAGTTTGACACTCATGACTTGTTTATTTAAATAAGTTTATGTCAGCTAATATAATAATACTTCCAACTTACCTATAACCTAAATTATCATTTTAATCTAAGACTTGTATGCAAAGTTTGTTTTTCGAACAAACGTAATCAAGTTTTTAGCTACCTTTTTTAATTAAAATTATCGAACTTTCAATATAATATGGTTTCTGAAAGAAATATACAAGCTAAGAGCCAACTTTAAATATTATATCTCAGCCATAGCAGAATGTAAACAACATGGACGATAGCTATATATTTTAATACATCAAAGAGCTCACTCGTATTTGTACAGTATTATCTGTTAAACTGAATTGAATATCCTTTAATGTAAGTGTGTCTTCAGCCAAATGTGGTATAATACTTTACTATTTTCCAAAAATAACCCTTTTATTCATCAGATACATGTTTTGGCACAATAAATTTTAAATAAATTGTTAAATCCCAATAACATACAATATCACAATAATGCAGACGACAAACTTGAGTGTCACACTTTGGTCCTTTGCAAGGGGTGTGTTTATATCCATTGAGTATAGTATAGAGATCATTGGGCGAAATTAATATAAAAGGAACAAACAAAAGTCACTAGAAGTAACCAACCACAAACCAGCCAACTTAATAAAGGCCCATAATTTTTCTTTCTATGTTGATAATTTCTAGTGATATAGTTTTTTAAAAATGTATCATTATATTTATGCACCTTTTTTCCCCTTTGAATTTCACTAAAACGTAAACTAACATGCATTACACACATATAAAGCAGATATTTATGTATCAAACTTTAAACATTTCAATAAATTTTCCTTTCTTCTATTTACCGTCTCCTTGATGTACACACTATATTGGCCTACATATGAATGTCAAATGGGAGACAAACAAATCACTATCAACTCGTTATTCTCGACGGATAATTATATTATTGTGGAATAAACACTCGTTCAGTTCGTTAGACATCTTCCAGTCACCAAAAGAGTTTTCTCTTAGAGAGAAGGATATCTCCTTTTCAAAGAGCTTCTCTTCTCTCGCTCGTTTCTATGACGACAAAGAATTCCATGAACCGACCCCGACAAAACCTGGGATATGTTTAGGTCCCGTTTACTTCTCTCTCTCTCTCTTTATAAAAGCTTTTTATTATATTTTACTAGGCGCTATTTATTTTCATTGAAAAACTTTTGTGCCAGTATTGCCGATCAACATATTAAACTATTTAGCTTAAGGGTGCCACCTAATTGAAATAATACATCCTCACACTACTGTATTTCTTATGGTAATATCAGTTCTGAAGCTTCTAAACCACCAAAACCATCCTCAACTATCATGGAATGTTCTGTTGTGTTCTTGTTTGAAAATGAGTTTTTTTACGAGGAATGCTGGATCTATGGTATAGCTTATGGTCATAGTGTGAACAATGAAGGTAAGACTGCCACCTTGCTTGGTTCTACTTTGGTGTAGCTTATAAGATAATAATATCATAATTAGTCGAGATAGTACTACCTTACCTATTGGTAGAATGAATGTACACCCGATACATATAATTCATTCATGAGCTAAGTTTACTTGGATGACAGCTCAAAAAGCTACTATAAATAGTCCCTAATATATCCATACGCCAACAGCTGACATCTATCACTTTGGATCACTGTAATGAAAACAGATGGTAATATATGAATGTGATAGTTAACCACAGTAATTTAGGCCAATATTATTTATATATTTATTTGAGGTCGGACACAAAGTTTATTTATCATTTTATTCCACTTTAAAAAAATATATTCACAGCACTTCCACAAAAGGTCTAATGAAAATAGTTTCAAAATGGCGGCCGACAAATTTAAACCATGTGGTTGAACATGACGGAAACAAGATTTTTACAATGATGCACCCACGCAGCGGATACAAATATTTTATTCAGTAAATATTTCGAAATACGTTAAAATACTCATAAAATAATCTACTATGTATAAAAAAAATTACAAGTTTTTTCTCTTTCCAAGTAAATATGATGCCTGTATTAAAAGGTAATGATGTAAGCACTATATTACAAATAGTCAGTAACGTTCCAAAACTAAGAATAAGTACTTTTAATTATGTTTAAAATATTGTTTCGAGTTGGATAAAAGGTAATCATTAAAAGTACTGTAATAGTATGAATAAACTTAAGTTTATGTTATTTTAAATGTAAAATATAAGAAGTAATTAAAAAACTTAATATAAATAACAAAACAGTGATCCTTTACAACCCAATCCCTTGGCAACCCAAAACCTAAACATATGATTTTCGAACTGTCATCCAGGTAAAAACTTATTATGAACAGACTCTACTTGCCCATGTTACAGCAGAGTTGTCAGGTTGTAGTAAATAGCACATCATTTATCTCTCTACCGGGATAGTATCCCAGGGGATAGTTCATCTATATCTATCATCCAACTTGCATTGCGGACAACTTGTTTATGAGTCTGACTAAGCTCCAGCACCAACTACTGGAATTGCAAGCACAGCTCCTCCTCCTAATAAATTATTCCATACAACCTTATGGAGGCCGTCAACAAGAGCGGTAAACACTTTATTTAACAAGTGGTTTTATATTTCAAAATATGGCTGATGTCAAACATAAAATTAAATGTGTCGATATCTCCCTATAGGATTACAATTCCTATATTTTAAGTTTAGTAGCTTTAAAACAGAAGAGAAATAATATCAGAATGTAGTACTGCAATCTGCAAACCAGTCTTAGGTTTGATCACCATACAGAGATAGCTTTAGATCAAACCATTAAAAGGTGAAATTGCTATTCTTCAAGAAGGTTTAACTCTAAATGTTTATAAACATAGATCAACATTACTCAAACAAAAAAAAGTTATTAACATAGTTACGATGAAACATTCTGAGATAGGTGATGATAGTTTTTGTGGTTTGAAGCTTCAGAGCTGACATAACCATAAGAAATACAACAGTGTGGAGGTCACAACAGAATAGTCTAAGTTAGTTGAGGATTGTTTTAGGGTTTGGAATCTTCAGAACTGTCATTACAATAAGAAATACACAGTGTGAGGGTCACAACATAACATTCTGAGATAGTTGAATATTTTTTCAATGGTTTGGAAGTCTCAGAACTGACATTGACATAAGAAACACAGCAGTGTGGGGGTATTTCTCTTCAAATAGGTGCTGACTTTAGTATTTAGTCTATAGCATCGTAGTTACTCTAAGCCTTATGAGAGGGTGTTCGTTGGCGTGCAACGGAGCTTAGAGCCCTTAGTAATTAAAAATTACCTCGAGACTAATTATAATTCAAGACGTTCACGATAATACTGTGCTGCATTCTAAACAGGCTCAAACGTATTTTTCTTAATTTTAGTAGTATATTCAATTACAGATCTAACTTAACTTGAGACAGCACAGTCTTGGTAGAGCTGGGTTCATCTTTACTCGGAACGCCAACAAAAGCGCCAAGCTAATAAAGTAGGTCATTTTCAATGACGTGGAGGTCGAGGTTCAAATCCCACTTCGGAGTTTTGAATAATTTTTACCCCATTAGCTTGCGACGATCCCTCCATGCAAATACGATTACATTTCTTCCATATTCTACCGTTGTGTCAACGATTTGTACGATCTGCTCAGGTTATACGCATATGAACTGTTACACTAATGTTTTGTGGATAAATAAGGTTGAATTTAGAGTAAGTGTAAACACATTTGTGTTTTGATGCCCCCAGCAGGTATTCTAGCCCCGATATCTCCGTTACTGACAGTCTAATCAATTGTGAGAATGACACCTTAGACCAAGCCATCACTGAAGCGAGTATATACATATATATTCCACCTTCATTCCCCTAGTTTATTAGACGGGTAGTAAGGCGTGGAGCATGTAAACAAGACTTCATCCAGTAGAGGGCGATTGCCAGAAAAGCCATAGTGTATTGTATCTACCTCTATCACAGATACTCCCTGGATTAGGGGCTTATAAGGATATATTAGTTCCGTCGAGTTGGAGGATCATAGTCAGGAAATTCCATAGGTTAGAAATAAATAGAATTTAAAAAATATGGACCAAATTATCGTCCCTGACTGCAGACATTAGTGTACCCAACAGCAGATATGATCGTCCCTGATAGCAGATATAAGCGCCCTACATCAGATATTCAGATATAATTGCCCCTGACAACAGACATTATCATCCTTGACAACATAACCCAGGAACATACAGTCCTATTTGACTTAAGTACATAGGTCCTATCTGACCCAGGAGCATGCACAGTCCTATTTGACCCAGGAACATACATCCTATTGGACCTAAGAGCATATACAGTCCTATTTGACCCAGGAACATACAGTCCAAATTTGACCTAAGAGCATATACAGTCCTATTTGACCCAGGAGCATATAATATTTTTTATTTTTTTCAAAATTCTTTCCCCGCTAGCCTGAAATATTTCGAATGGTTTCAGAAACATACGTACAAAATTTCAGATTGATCAATAAATATCTTACGGTTCCACTTTGGGTTCTAAATATGCGAAATTAGCCAAAAATGATGTAAATTTTCACATTTCAATGACTCTTTCAGTTTCAGATTTTTTCTTCCCACTAGCGCGGAAAAGTCGGAAGATATATAAAAAACACAAGTGCAAAATTTTATAGTAATCATTAAATATATTCCGGTTCCACTTTGGGGTCTAAATGTGCGAAATTAGGCAAAAATGTAGAATACTTCGGGGTCAAAATTTAGTAAGAAATGAAAAAACTTTTGCTTAAACATTTATTTTTGGATGCCTTAAACATTTATTTTACCATAGTTTGATATTCGTAAATAATAATAATAATAATAATAATAAACACTAAACAATAAATCTTACTACTCCCGCAATACACAGACTTTTTAGAAATAAGTGTGTATCGATTTCCAGAATAAAAGTTGCAAATATGCATCAAGCGCATTTAATTCACTTGTTTCCATATTTTTTACTCTATACTGGTTTTTGGTTTCAAACTAGGGCATGACACGTCTTGACTCCACTCTGGATCTGATATATCATCACGCTTGGTCTCACCGACGACTGCAAGGGAAGCTTCTGTTGTCAGTTTTACTCCTCTTTCAACACATTGAGTGTGGCTCGGAGAGTTAATGTTTCCCAGTGTTCACACTGGACATTCGCCAGACTTTATCAGTTACACTATGTCTTCGTTCGACAAGTAAATGGTGATCGGAGGTTCCGTTAGTTGGCAATTCTGCCCGTCTATGATATCCACGTAAGATTTAGCATTAAAGTAAAGTTCAGGAATTTGGAAAACACAAAATCCTGGTCCAGTTTCTTTCGTTGCTTTCAAAATCTGGTGGAGGGCAAGTTCTCGCACATTATGGTCTGAGTCAGCAAGCATTGCAAGGATCATTGCTTCAGGATGACCAAAGTAGCCATTTCTTTGGATGACGCGATCCACGAATATCTTCAAATTGTCTATAAAATAACATAAAGCTTGAATTGTTTTTCAAAGATTTCGTGGTCCATCTGTACATTTGGGATGCGATTTGATTTTGAATCATACAGGTGCGTAAACCTTCATGATAAACTCAGCCAAAGTTTGTAGTTCATTGGAGGAATCCTGTGTACCAATATAAACACACAAGATTCGATTAGCAGTTGTTAGCCAGTGGGCATGCGAAAGATTTCCAGGATTTTTGTGAAACAAATTCTCAGGACACACACAATTTTTCACTGCAGTGGATATATCTCGCAGGTATCTCTAACCAGTGGTCATATCAGTTTTGTTTGAAGAAGGAACTGCGGTCTCAATTTTCTTAAAGTCCACAACTCGTAAAAGTTCGCAATTTTGAATCAGTTTTCCAGTTGGACCACAATACGTTTTAAGACCAGTTGTATCACCATCCAAGTGCTGCATTAGATGCCCGAGCAGTAGCTCTTTACCATGAAGCTGGCACACGAACCAATGTAAGGATTTCTTAGAAAATAATTCCATAGCACGGAAAACACCATCCTTATTTCCCGTGTTTACTGGTGTCCCATCACCTTCTAATGCTAACATTGTGGTGAAATCAATATGACGTTCGTTGCAAAATTTCATTATACTTTCAGCAATATCTTTAGCAGAAGAGGTTAATGATTACACGTGCCCTATATATTTGTATCAAGGTTATTCTATTAGTGTCACGTGTTCTTCAAGCACACCTTGCTGATGCTACGTTCCCTCAATGTTCCTCTGAGTTAAAGTTTGATCTTTTCGACCGTCAAATTCAGTCCTTTCAAGTTATTGGTGCCAAATAAATTGAAATCTTGGACTTGACGTTCCATGTGATATTTCTTTCTTTCCCTTCTTATCTTATGCCTGTCTATTATATTGGACATGTCGTCATGTGTCACCGCTCCTAATTCTTCAAGAAGTGCACTTGCTACTGTTGCCGCAGCTCTGTCGGACACTCCCATTCTGTCGCACGCGATAGCTAGGTCTGGATGGCGGGTTTGTTCGTGAGATACGTTTACCACTTATTTTCAATTGCGATGAGGTTGAAGGTTTATGAGTAAGATCCTGACACTGTTGCTCATCAACAAGATCAGAAGAATAAGGTAACTTCAAATCTTCAAATGAAACAGCTGTGGTTGCGTTTTCACTTTTCTTCCGTTTTCTGAAACTTTCCTGTTCTTTTTCAAATCTGTAAGTTTGTTTCCTAAGATTCTGTGTTGTCACCATATCAACTGGGCCTGTCACCATTTTCCTTTAAGTCATCTGATCTTCAAGAAACAGTCTTTCCAAGTCTGGAACTTTCCTCTCACGTGGGCATTTCCATCCGTTGATAGATGCATACTTGCAAGAACAAATATCAAACAGACGCTGTTTTGCTTCAGATGGAAAAATTTTTAATTTTGACTTCATCTTTCCCACCTGTTTCTTAGTGACAAATGTATTCATGCTTTTGTATTTATCATTATATTATCTCATCTTTTGATTATTCTTTCCCTAAAAACTTTTGGAATTGAGGTGGTCTGCCAAATTGTTTCAACCTTTTCAGCCACATAAACCGCTATTGGTACTACAGATGGGTCCAATTTTGTATTATTTTTCAATTAATTTCTCACCAACAAAAAGTACTTCATAATATCTTCGAATGTTGGTGGAACGCTAGTACTTAATTCTGCTGGATCTCCAAAAACGGGACAAAAAACATCACCTCTACTGTGCCTTTTTATCTTCAGCTTCTTCACATTTTCCGACGATTGCGAGATGTCTCCGTTATATCTTCTAAGTACGCTACTAGCTCAACACAATATTAAAAATCCTATAAACAATTTCACATGTACTATTTTGTAATAAAATTTAGACACTACAAATGAATATTTGAATTACGAACGTGCCACGAGCAGAGCATTCGACCTACGGCCACACTACAATAAACGAACATGAGAAAACTGAACTACTTGGTGAATTCCCCGCAGATGACCTTGATTTCACTCATGCAATCTTTTTAGTGTAGGGTAATGCCATCTATTGTCCCTGGCGTGGGCGTTGATCAACGTCCATGGCTGCCCGAACGTTCCCTGGCGTTCATTACAATAACTTACTATAATGCCATCTATCAATGAACCATTCAACTTTAAGCCAGTCTAAATACTTAATATTGAAGCTGATAGATGGTGCTAGCAATTCAATGCAGTATAAATAATTTAGACCGTAGTATATAATTGTTAGAAAAATAAATTAATAGCGAAAATATTTGGCACTTAGCCATGGCTGCCGGGTCAATGCAAGTTGTAATGATAAACGCGCGCCAGAGAATGGGCTAAGACGCAAAAGTCAAACCGGAAGATATTTATTGATTACTCTAAAATTTCGCACTTGTATTTCTTATGTGTTCCTCCGATCTTTACGCACTTACGAGAAGATAAAACCCAGGAATTAAAAAAGTCACTGAAATGTGAAAATTTACATAATTTTCAGATTATTTTGCATATTTAAAACCCAAAGTGGAACCGGGAGATATTTATTGATTAATCTGAAATTTTGTACACGTGTTTCTGAAATCATTCCACAACTTTTCCGCGTTAGTGGGAAAAAAATTTAGAAAAAAAAATTATTCACCGCCCTAATACTCAGTCCTATTTGACAGAGTAACATACAGTACTATTTGACCTAGGAGCATATAGTCCTATTTGATCTAAGAACATACAATCCTATTTGACTTAGGAACATACAGTCCTATTTGATCTAAGAACATAGTTATATTTGCCCTAAGAATATACAGTCCTATTTGCCCCTAAGAATATACAGTCCTATTTGACACATGAACATACAGTCCTATTTGACACATGAACATACAGTCCTATTTGACCCAGGAACAACCAGTCATATTGATCCCAGGAACATAAATCCTATTTAACCCAGAAACATATACAGTAATATTTGACCCAGTAACATAGTCATATTTGACCTAGGAACATATAGTCCTATTTGACCCAAATACATACACAGTCCCATTCGAACCAGGAATATATACAGTCCCATTTGACCCAAGAACATACAGTTTTATTTGACGCAGGAACATACAAAGTACTATTTGACCCAGGAACATACACAGTCCTATTTGTCCCAGGAACATACACAGTCCTATTTGACTCAGAAACATACACAGTCCTATTTGACCCAGAAACATATACAGTCCTATTTGACACATGAACATAGCCCCACAACTTAGAGAAGGCAGATGGGAACAGACTCGGTGATGTTGGAGATCTAGTATTAATGGAATGTTCCGATGAAGAACTGTTTCTTGACAAGATTAAAAGATACATCTTTGTAATTATGGTAAGTGACGTAGTTGGTTATGAAGCCAAGTGGATTATTTCTGTGTGCTTGGAAGCTTTATGTCGAATAAAGTATGATAAATATCATGAATAACAATAGCGAAGGTATAATTATAATAAACTCTTGGAATAGATAATAGCGCTTATTTGAGAGGAAAAGTGTGCGATGGAAGTGTTTCCCAAGCCCATTACAATGTACAGTGCTCTTGAATGGAACACGTCAACCACGGTCACGCATTGCGTCCTGTACGGTGTGGTTCGTGCGTGTTGATCAATAATACGCCTGGTACGTCACACTTTTCTCCAGCAAGTAACAAAACAATGCTCGCTTTTCATTTCTCCCAGGTTTCTTCATTATTCAATGGGCTTTCATTAGCTGCAATGGTTTTTTAATTAATGGTTTAGTTTCTTCGCTTTATAAATCAATGCTTTCTTTTTGCTATATTATATATAATATGTTCATTACTATTTTCTCAGTGGATCGTTAAATTCTCTCTCTAATTTACTATTTCCTTCATTAATCACTAATTTATCGTTGATTTATTCTTTTCTCTATGGATCGTTAACTTTTCTCTCTAATTTACTATTTCCTTCATTAATCACTAATGTATCCTCGCTTTACTACTTTCTCTGTGGATCTTTAACTTTAGTGTAAAATTCGCCATTCCCTTCATTAATCATAAAATATTTTTGCTTTACTCTTTTCTCTATGGATCGTTAACTTTTCTCTAAAATTAACTACTTCCTTCATTAATCACTAATATATATTTGATTTACTCTTTTCTCTATCGATCATTAACTTAAATATTTACTATTTCCTTCATTAATCGCTATTATATTGTTTCTTGACTATTTTATTTATAGGCTTAATTTTCTTTATAATGTACTCTATTGTAATTGTGTAGGTTATATTTCTGTATAACCATTTATTCCAATTTTTATTTATTTAAATTATTCGTAATTTTCCCTTAAATTCACTTTGTTCTTTAATTAATAATTATTTACATTTTATGTTTTCCATTTAAATAAAAAGTATAACTATATTTTCTCAATTACAAGCTATATCTCTTTATTTGTTCTATTTTCAACGATTTCTCTACATTTAATTTTATTTTGTTTTGTATAGCTCTATTTTTATTTAGGATTTGTTCTCCCGGTTCTATTATTCGCTCTCCTCTTACCTCCCTTTTTTTCTCACCACGACCTCAGAATGTAATTAAAATGGATTCCTTCTTGACTTGAGGGTAATGGCCGTTGTTCGTTTTTTCCACCATGAAGTCAACTATTACCGTCACCGCAGGGAATTTTTTATTGGATTGGAAGTAAATTACACAAGAATACTTATTTTATAATAAGAATAAATATGTAATGTACTCTCGTCTAGTGCTTCTTTTTTATTAACTGTCTTTGGATTTAAAAGTGTGGTAAATGTTGACAAAACAAACAAGAAGATCTATCATTATTTAAACGATAAAAACAGATAGTTTTCTTCTCCATTGGCATCCTCTTTCAAAAACACACTTTTAGCACAACTACAGCTAAAATTGGTTTTTGTTCAACATAAGTAGCATAGCCATACACGGTTAATATATTAATAAGATATCCGTCCAAGGCGTCCAGCATTTGGATCTTGATTTTCAATTACTAAAACTATTGACCAAGTTTAATCTCAAAAAATATTTTAACAACAAATAAAGTTTTTTAAAGCTCGCCAGTCACCAGGAATATATCAATGCTATGATATCCAGCTTCAGTAATATTAAACACACGGCACAATCAGTCCTTGCTCAACTTAAGCGAATTTTCTATAATACATTAAAATTACAAAATATTTTGACTTAACGTTACAATTTTTGACCTTGGCATTTTGGTCACTCTCTTAATTTATTTACTTGATATTCTTAACTTGTAAATATCTAAATATTGTTTCTATCGGTGTCATTTTCAAATTGTATTAGATGTGTGGATGTGTTAAGTAAGTTGCGTTGGTGGCAATAATCAACTTTAGTTGAAAGCTAAAATAAAATGTTATAGTTACTGCTCTAAAGGAAGTAAGGCTACTTCTGATTACACTCACATGTGTAATTTATTATATTATAGATGAGATATGGCTGTGATTGTGTCCGTTATGGACTATTCATCAGCATGAAACTAAGGATGAGAGCAGAGACAAGATGATTGTGTCGTTATGGACCGTTCATCAGCATGAGGACTAAGGATGAGAGCAGAGCAAGATGATTGTGTCGTTATGGACCGTTTATACACATGAGGACTAAGTATGAAGCAGAGAATGATGATTGTGTCGTTATGGACCACATGATGAACTAAGGATTATAGCAGAGCAAGATGATTGTGTCGTTATGGACCAGCATGAGGACTAAGGATGAGAGCAGAGCAAGATGATTGTGTCGTTATGGCCACCAGCATGAGGACTAAGGATGAGAGCAGAGCAAGATGATTGTGTCGTTATGGATCATTCATCAGCATGAGGACTAAGGATAGAGCAGAGAAAGATGATTGTGTCGTTATGGACCAGCATTGAGGACTAAGGATGAGAGCAGAGCAAGATGATTGTGTAGTTATGGACGTCATAAACATGAGGACTAAGGATGAAGCAGAGCAAGATGATTGTGTCGTTATGGACCAGCATGAGGACTAAGGATGAGAGCAGAGAAGATGATTGTGTCGTTATGGAGCAGCATGAGACTAAGGATGAGAGCGAGCAAGATGATTGTGTCGTTATGGAGCAGCATGAGGACTAAGGATTAGAGCAGAGCAAGATGATTGTGTCGTTATGGATCATTCATCAGCATGAGGACTAAGGATGAGAGCAGAGCAAGATGATTGTGCCGTTATGGACTATTCATCAGCATGAAACTAAGGATTAGAGCAGAGAAAGATGATTGTGTCGTTATGGACCTTCATCAGCATGAGGACTAAGGATGAGAGCAGAGCAAGATGATTGTGTCGTTATGGACCAGCATGAGAGACTAAGGATGGAGATAGCAGAGTAAGATGATTGTGTCGTTATGGATCATTCATCAGCATGAGGACTAAGGTGAGAGCAGAGCAAGATGATTGTGTCGTTATGGACCAGCATGATGGTAACTAAGGATAGAGCAGAGCAAGATGATTGTGTCGTTATGACCGTTCATAACATGAGGACTAAGGATGAAAGCAGAGAAGATGATTGTGTCGTTATGGACATTCATCAGCATGAGACTAAGGATGAGAGCAGAGCAAGATGATTGTGTCGTTATGGATCATTAAGCATGAGGACTAAGGATGAGAGCAGAGAATGATGATTGTGTCGTTATGGACCAGCATGAGGACTAAGGATGAGAGCAGAGCAAGATGATTGTGTGTCGTTATGAGCAGCATGAGGACTAAGGATGAGAGCAGAGCAATGATGATTGTGTCGTTATGGACCAGCATGAGGACTAAGGATGAGAGCAGAGCAAGATGATTGTGTCGTTATGGACTCAGCATGAGGACTAAGGATGAGAGCAGAGCAAGATGATTGTGTCGTTATGGACATCAGCATGAGGACTAAGGATGAGAGCAGAGCAAGATGATTGTGTCGTTATGGACCTGATTCATAAACATGAGGATAAGAAGAAGCAGAGCAAGATGATTGTGTCGTTATGGACATCACAGCATGAGGACTAAGGATGAGAGCAGAGCAAGATGATTGTGTCGTTATGGACCAGCATGAGGACTAAGGATGAGAGCAGAGCAAGATGATTGTGTCGTTATGGACCAGCATGAGGACTAAGGATGAGAGCAGAGCAAGATATTGTGTCGTTATGGACATTCATCAGCATGAGGACTAAGGATGAGAGCAGAGCAAGATGATTGTGTCGTTATGGACCAGCATGAGGACTAAGGATGAGAGCAGAGCAAGATGATTGTGTCGTTATGGACCAGCATGAGGACTAAGGATGAGAGCAGAGCAAGATGATTGTGTCGTTATGGACCAGCATGAGGACTAAGGATGAGAGCAGAGCAAGATGATTGTGTCGTTATGGACCGTTCATAAACATGAGGACTAAGGATGAGAGCAGAGCAAGATTATTGTGTCGTTATGGACCAGCATGAGGACTAAGGATGAGAGCATAGCAAGATGATTGTGTCGTTATGGATCATTCATCAGCATGAGGACTAAGGATGAGAGCAGAGCAAGATGATTGTGTCGTTATGGATCATTCATCAGCATGAGGACTAAGGATGAGAGCAGAGCAAGATGATTGTGTCGTTATGGATCATTCATCAGCATGAGGACTAAGGGTGAGAGCAGAGCAAGATGATTGTGTCGTTATGGATCATTCATCAGCATGAGGACTAAGGTGAGAGCAGAGCAAGATGATTGTGTCGTTATGGACCAGAATGAGGACTAAGGATGAGAGCAGAGCAAGATTATTGTGTCGTTATGGACCAGCATGAGGACTAAGGATGAGAGCATAGCAAGATGATTGTGTCGTTATGGATCATTTATCAGCATGAGGACTAAGGATGAGAGCAGAGTAAGATGATTGTGTCGTTATGGACCAGAATGAGGACTAAGGATGAGAGCAGAGCAAGATGATTGTGTCGTTATGGACCAGCATGAGGACTAAGGATGAGAGCAGAGCAAGATGATTGTGTCGTTATGGACCAGCATGAGGACTAAGGATGAAAGCAGAGCAAGATGATTGTGTCGTTATGGATCATTCATCAGCATGAGGACTAAGGATGAGAGCAGAGTAAGATGATTGAGTCGTTATGGACCATTCATAAACACGAGGGCTATGGATGAGGTAAGATGGAGGTAAGAGCATCATCATAAGGTGAAAAGTACCAATGTCTATTAATTGGCGTAATTTCGCTTGATTGTTTTATAATGGCCAATATATATATATATATATATATATATGGGTGTTGGATCCAGTTTGTCTATAATCTCAAAACTTACACTAATCTTAATATAGTTTATAATATATATACTTAATATAATTTATAGTTTTAGTGTAGATAGAAGTGTATCATAGCTACTTATAGACGTTAAATCGTGTGATACATCTAATTTAATACTATCCGACCTAAGCTCAAACCCACGTCCATTAAGGTGCGATCGCATAGTGACTAATGCACAGTAAAAATGACTGATTTGCGACCGAAATTCTAGATGAACCAATAATAATATTTTTTTATATTTTTTTATTATGACTGTATGGACACTTTTCTAAATTGATATTGAGTTATATAACTAATTTTCTTTATGCATATATTTTTAAAATTAACTCAAAAAACGCATTTTTGAAAATGGTTTGATTTAAAAAAAAAATTATTATTAGCACCGCGTCTTACTACCCATTCGGGTTATACGCACTTACGCTAATGTGTAATGGTAGGGTGATTGTGAGATGAAATGAAGGACCTACAGTTTAACGTGGAATCCGAACCATGGTGGAGGCCTGGCATTCCCCACATTCACAAGATGTCTTGTCAGAGGTGAAGGAAGGGTTTGGTAATCAGATAAATCTGTGCCGGGACCGAGGATTGAACCCCGGCCGCCAGCAAAGAAGTCTGACACCTTACCCCTAGACCACCAGGTCACCGATTTTAAAAAAAAACATACCATCTTAAGTGTTGTGTGTAATTTACAAATATAATATTTTTAAACACGTAAACATATTCCCAGGGCCATAAATTGGTCATTAGTTACATACATTTAGTTTTATTACAAGATAGGGGTGACAACCCCCACCACACCCACTCAAGCCAAGAGAGAGAGAGGTGGGAAGTTTCTTTGTAGAACACAAGATTCAGCAGTAGGTAGTAATCCTATTGTTCGCTTGACAGGACAACACTAATAGCCTTGAAACTTGTCCAGAAGACCAGTTAAAATATTTCAGCTGTATAATTTTTTTTCTCAGTCTTTTAAAAACATCTTTGCAAACTAGAGAGTGAACCTACATCAACATTATTTCATCAAATATATATCATATAAAATATTTATTTTTTAAATGTTGATTTTAACGTATAATTTATTAAAATAAGGATTATATCAGCAGACGACTTACAAACTAGTTTTTAACTATGACATACAAATTACAGACTTTACCTCGATTCGAAACCGGGACCCTTAGCATCATAAGCAGACGTGCTATCGACCTAGCTTAAGTGTCGTTTAAAATATAATGAGAAAAGTACTATGTAAACTAAGATAAGCCACCTTAAATGAATGTTAAAAATAATATTACGATCAAAGCATAACTGTGGTAAAATAATATTCAATACCAAAACTGGATTAAATTGGAATGTTGCGCAAGTTGACGCACCTTATGATAACTCTTGACATACAAAGTAAATTAAATTATTTACATTTATTTTGAATTGAAGAGTGAATATTTTTCTAAAAAACACAATTATTTTTATGCTTCTTTAATAATAAACTTTTCGGGGTCAGCGTAGCCTTTCAAATTGTTCGTAAATGATATACTATAAAGTAGACCAGGGTTGGTTGGACTGGGCCTCCAAAAGAGCACGGAGCTTGTATTTTTAGAGGCCGCAAAATATTTTGGAGAACCTAAAAATGTTTACCTCTTTACTGTAAATTACTATAGGAGTGCTGGTAGAGTTCAATAATATTCTTTAATAATAAATATTAGTAGTTAATGCAAGGACTTCTACTTCCCCCCCCCCCCTCCATGATGCTCAAAGCATTGTTTAGTACTGTGAATTTCATAAGTTATTTTTGATAAAATAGTACAAATAAAAGTGAAAAAATATCTAGCATTTAAGGAGTATATTATACTAGATAATATACTATATCCTTGGTAAGGATCCTCGGACTGTTTGGATACCACCTGTCTCAACAACATTCGTCCTGAGCAAACTGGGTTCGTCTCAGAAAAAAGGAAAAGTAGACATCACAAACCCAATTACCTCAACTAAACCTGACTTGTGTCAGCGCTGAATACAAGTCTCTTCAAAGCAACACATTACAAAATAAATGTTCATCTTCACGACAAGAACCATTTAAAAAATTATTAAATGAATTAAACTTTACATATTCAACTACTGAGATCGTAACACAACTCCCTCCCCCTCCCTGGAATAAGTTTTGATCACAACATTCTCTTTATCACCCTTTTCCATTTCTCTAATTAACTTAGTGTGACTAGTAATATTAAATGGACACCCACGTAATTTTATGTTGTGAAATGGGATCTATCACAGCTTCCTTTCATTAATATAATTATTATTATCTTCACATCACCCAACGAAAGTACTGTTTACTTGTCGTATGGACAAAAAAATGTATGGTTGTCAAAAGATTAGAAAAAGAAGAATTTTTGAGAATTTAAATAAAATCAAAATTAACAAAATTGTATGTAAATCGTATATTGCCAATTGCTAATGGCTCTTAAGCACACTAGATCAATGAAAATAAGAAATCCAGGACATATTTTAAATGCACAAAAGTCTAAAACAAAGAAGCCAAAGATTTTAGAAACAAAGTAGTTGTATAGATTGCTATTCCTTATTTTAAAAACTCACTAAAATTTCATCATTGATCAAAAATGTATCATATTGTATATGTTGAAAAAATGTATTTTATTGTAATGGCTACTAGATATTTCTACATAGTGCTATATTCCTGCAATAAAAGTAACTTAAGATCTTAGCTATTGTAATGACTAACGTTGGGATTTTTATTTAGTATAATATAACAAAATATTTATTAATATTCAAGGAAATACGTAGACAAATATGTAGATATTCATAAAAAAATCTAACATCATACGAAACAAATATTTTACCAAGTACGCAACATTTACCTTATTTACACTCTGAATGGCACACACATTGATGGATTACTTGTACTTTGGTGTGAATTTCAATTCCTTCTCTGGTCATTGATTGCCGCTTGTCCGACAGAATATGCTTGTAGGTATAAAATGTATTTTCCACATCACAGTATGTCATTGGGGCTTATTTCAACAGAAGAATTTTCTCGGGAGAAATGTTCTCAAGAGTATCTCCATCCGATGAATGTATTGGGTTTCTTCTTAACACTGCCTGAAACTTAGTAGAAACACTTTCACCAGTTTCATCTTTTTCAGCATTTAGATTTGAAATTGTGCTTCCTGTGATAGCCATGGATTCTTGTAGTGGAAATCAAGAAGTTTACAACCGATTAATACTCTCTGGAAGCCAACCGAAATTGCTCCTGGTGTATGCAGTTAAACTTGCCACTTTTGGTTCAATGAATGAGGTGTGAGATTCACATACAGATATCGCACACTCAGGGCGAACATACCTGCTACTGACTTCACAACTCCAAATTTTTTTATAGTAGAATTTGGCTGTTTTATCCACGTTCCTCAGCTTGTTGGAACTAATTGCAGATTCAATGGCACATCCAACAAGAGTCAGTAAGTTCTGACTTGATGTGGGACTTTCACAAATAGGTATAGTTTATTTTCGTTACATAATATATTCATTTGTAAGGACTTGACTCTAATGTATTCCACAACATGATGTGGTACATGAGCCAAATTTGTAAGATGGATCATATCAAGATATGAAAACCTCAAAGCACTTGCCATATTCATTATATACACCGAGCATCTGACTATAGCACCAGGACCTTCTCTACATGAGCTCACCTAGGCCAAAACACTTTCAATTCATTATTCACGGATCTTGCAACAGGATACGTATGTTCCAGCATCTGTCAGTAAATCAAATATGATTTGTAAATATCTTTAGGATCTATCTTACCTACCACAAGGTTCACAACAAAATTACACTAAGAATCCATCATTTCATCCACAGTGACCCATATGATGGCATCTCCTATGTAATTTATTATTATTTCCATTGTTTCTTCATAATAGATATGCATATCATTTTTTCTGAGTATTAATTGATCAGGAATTTGTCGCTTTCGTTACTGTCACAAGAAGGATGCAAATTCAGGCACTTGTAATTAAAAGCATGGGGTGTTCGCAGCAACCATTACACTACACAAGTCCTTATATAATTAGTTTCCTTATGTAACAATACAAACTTCGTATTGTACAATTACTACCCCACCAAACCTGATATTCCACGTTCAATCGCTTAACGCGTACTACCCGCTCCACAAAATAATACTTTGACGTATCCTACAATAGTAAACTTCACTATTGTAGCCCAATGTAGCCCCAACAATCATACATCAAATCAACGTTCCTAAATATTCAATATCAACTGTCTACTTAATAAACTGTTCTTCACGTACCTTCGGATCTCCAAGCTGGCCTCACTAGAAAGTTACCAAGTCCAAAAACACAATGTGGAAGCGTGGGGCGACCACGACTATAAAAGTCCGTATTAGATGATCTACCCGGCCCGAGAATAATATTAACACTGGGCGATGTTTTCCAAGAGTCCAGGCACCAAATCAACACGTCCTGTATTGCCCCCTGGAGGGGTGATAAGGCAACTCTCACCTGACATAAGATGTTTCCAACATCGGTCAAAAAGATGTACCTCGAAGAATCGTAAATAACTGCATTGTGACGATAGACATCCAATCAGTGACCAGGAAGACTTGTGAAATTACAGCATGATGACGTAATGCCTTGTACTGCGTGGCTGACTAGAATGTGAACATTCCCATCCCCCCTTTCTTGTTTTCTAGATTCAATACATAGGAGAATGTAAATTGTGTTAGGCATAGCATTATTGAATAGAGCTTCATCGAAAGAGCATTTCGATAGAGCGGACTATGTATTGGGGTCATGGAGGAAAGACCTAGGAAAATATTACGTTTGATATAATTTAATTTATTTTATAGAACTCACTATTTATTGGGGTCATGGAAGAGAGACTTATGGAATAAATAGTTAAATCTTTGAGTCGACGCCATGGTGAAATCGCATCTGGCATTATTTAAATTATTTTATATAGCTAACTTTGTTTTGGGGTCATGGAGGATAGACCTATAATGTAAATTGTTAAATCTTTGAGTCAACGCAATGGAGATATTTCGTTTGATATTAGTTAATGTAATATGTAGAACGGACCTTATGTTAGCGTCTTGGGAGATAGACCTGTTTTCTCTTAAATTTAAAATTGTTAAAACTCAAGCAGAGTAATGGAGGAGTTACGTTTATATAAATTATAATCATACTATTGTCTAGGGTCATAGAGGCACATATTGATAATATGGAAATGTCAAGAATGTCATTGTTAGTTATTACCTATAGTGTTGTAACCATTAGACGTTACATTCTCAAATTAAAGTAAACAATTTAGTGGCTACGCAACTTTTTGCGTTTGATTCTCTGCGTCATGGATTATATTCATGAATTATCCTTGTAACTAATGTAAACTTTGAATTGAAGTAATTAGTAGGACACGAGATATCACACTGTATTTTACACAGTAAAAGCCTATACCTTTATTTATGGGTATCAATAGGCTTATTTATATTTGTACCCGTTTGTGGGTAACTATTTTTGAAAGACCTTAAGTCATGTTATTAGGTACAGTAAATTGAGAGATGTGTTTGGGTAGTAGTTCTACCAGATACCTGAAAGACGGTACATTATATGATGCAATGTTTTCTTTTACAGTAGTAGCTTTTGGAAAGTTTTTGAATTAAGGCCATATGTTCCTTTGTCTTTATTCTGCTTTGAACAAATTAAAATTCACATGATTGAAAACAATGCTATTTTATCTGTTTTCATTTATAAAATGAACATTACGTCCTCCCTGTCCTGTAGTTTTAGGGGCCTTACCTATAGGATCAGCGTAGGGTGTTGCACTTAACTGGAAGGAAGACACCTTGTTGTGCGACTCTAGTGACCATTCCGAGACCACGTCGCCCTTAACCCCTTCTTCCTCGAGCCCTCCCCCGCGCGGTCCGCTAAACGGGCCACCGTCCTCCCCAAGGCCCGTCCACTAAGTTCCAAACACTCTAAGAGATCGCACCAGGACGAAGGGCTCGATCAAGCTAAAGACCATAAACAATAAAAGGGAAAAAACCCTATTCAAAGGTAAAAACATGTAACAATGATGCAGTAGTTTTAGTCTTAGATTAAGAATAAGAAGGTTAAAATAGACATGATAGAATAAGTTAGAGAATAAGACCAAGGAGGAGGGTTGGGCCCACCCTCCTCTCGATGATAGAGATTGCACATGTACGGACATAAGAAAAAAATAAATAATAAACAGCACCTGTCTCCTACCTATTGATTTGGTTTCATTTCTTTAACGTAAACACTTCTCTGCGCTCAGAACCATTCGGGCTGCCACTTATCCTTCACCCCTCCCCCCCTCCTTTTTTTTCTTATAATTTTTATGCGCTCAGAACCATTCGGGCCGCCACTCCTCATGACCCCCCCCCCCTACAACACCATTCCCGTACCGTCGCAGCAAGGGAGGTATCTTCCGTAGGGCCAGGGGGGAGCAATACCGTATTTTCAAGGCCCTCCTCACACAGACACCTTTTCCATATCCATCTTCGTCATCCCCCCTCCCGTTCCTCCGAAACCTGTTCCCACGCAATCCACCTACCGATTACGACCCCTTTCTCTTCCTCCTCCCTACAATCTAGTCAATTATCACCCCCTGCCCCTCTCAGACCCCAGAAGAACTCATAAAAATGCCTAACCAATAAAAAGGTGCAGCTGAAACTTAGCGACCTAGGTTTAGAAGAAGCATGAAAGGGCAGCCGAGGAACAACAACCTTCATCTTTGTTTTCAAAAAAAGGATTCTTCGAATAACTTAGATTTTTCTTTCGTATGAAGTGTACGCCGAACAAGTTGCTCCAATTGTGATTTTACGGATCATCCCTTTTTTTTTTTTTGTTGCGAGCTTGAGACATTACAGATTTACCGTCTGTTTTTAAAGGAGTCATTGATCCCAGCCTATTTCTTTAATTTACTAGTCTGAAAGACTCACCTGGTGTCATGGTGAAAAAATAAAAAATCAGATGATAGCTTACTATTAGACTTTCCCTTTCAACCGGTCATGTGAAACTAAAATCACTTGGAGATATTACAAGATAAGAATGTAAGTCGTTGGGCTAGTGTGTTGGAAAGGAGGGAGGTTACAGACCAAAATTACTTATCTGTTTGCAAAATTCTTTATAAAATGCATCAAGAGGTTCATTGTGAGGAGAGAAGGCATGTACTTAGTGGAAAAACACTTGATTACCCGAGTTAGATTTTACCCTTTTCAATTGTTTATTAAAAAAATCCTTTCAGCTGATTTATGCAAGCCAAACCAAATCAAACAATGTTTAAATTTTCAACAGATTTGCAATTAGCATTAATATGTATTAAAACATCACAAAGTAGGTGACGTTATGCAAAATCACTTGAAATATATAAATATGTCAAAAAATTAAAAATATATAAAATGTATTTTCATTTTATATATTATATTAACCCTAATATGGTGATTCGTTGAGATTTCTATTTTATAAACATCTAAATGGTGAGGAATAGAATATGTATCTACATCAAAATCCCAGCTCCAGTAATGACTTCCAGAGTTGTGTAGCTTTACTCTTTTCCTACAATACAGCTATTAAAAATGTATTTGATGGTAATAGCTACTATATATTTATATATAATTGTGTTGTGTTCCTGTGATCTAGTGCAATAAGAGAGAGACGCGTTAGTCAACTTGGCGACTATAGCGTGTCTCTCCAAAATTTGTTCAACGGTAACGCTTTCTAATTAAAGCTATGGTAAAATGTGTGTTTTTTACACAATGCGAGAAGACTTAACCCAAGTCTAAAGCTACAATAAAAACGTTTAAATCAGTCCGAGAAGTGTATAATGTCAACAAAAAAACTTCTTCCATTGTTAGTTCAGGGGTTGGAGGGCAGCTACCCCCTCAAATAAAATATATTTCCAACCAAATGCCTTCCCACAGTAAAAGTTACATTCTACCTACATGTTTGGCTCACACCATTTTTAGAGTAACTCTTGAATATACTATGTAATTTTATCAAATGAGGAATATATGAATTGAGGTTATACCTTTATTTGTATGCATTTATCTACACTCTAGAATCATTGTTGCCAAACTTGTTGAGTGGCGTACCACCCAAACAATTTCCATATTTTGGAGTACCACCAAGATACTGCTGAATATTTAATATTTAGGTACATTTTAATGGCACCCAGGAATATAATGACATTAACACCATTTATAGTTTAAAAGTTTTGTAATCATTATTTAACATTTATAATTAATCAATAGGGATAATAGAATACAGGTATCAAAGAAATATAAAAAATACTCATATTTACCCCTCCAACAACTGTTTAAATCTATTTTTTTTACTTTATTTACTTTTTTAAATATAATTATGGTATTTGATGGGACACATTTTTACAACTTGAATGTGCTTGTTTTGTTTGGCTTCTCACGGCGTACTACCTGGAATAATTGTACGTACAACTGTTAGTACACGTATCATGATTTGGGAACCACTGCTTTAGATAATTGAGCCGAATACTTAGAGCGTCCTCTTACTAAGCTAATTGTTTAATTCCCGTTGGGAGAGTAATATTTATAATATTTGAATTAGTTTATAGCCTCGACGTCTGTCCTAGGATCGTGATAGTTTGTGAGTCATGTGACTATATAGTCACTTTCCAATGTATTTTCAAAATGTTTAGAAAGTGCATGAATAACTTTACAATTGATTTTAAAAATCTAGATAATCATTATATTATATAATTAGTCACAATTTTTTCAAACAACATAGCAATAAGCAATAGGCATATGATATGTTTTCATTAAACGCAGATTTTGACTATTTCAATTTACTAGAAAAATAAAGCAGTTTTCTAAGTAGTGTATATTAGAAAAAGGAACAAAGCTTATTCAATGTAGCCCGTTTATTCAAACACTTTGTGAACCCAAAACTTCAGGTAGAGGTGGCCGGCCGGTCTCTGCTTTGTACAGAAAACCAATCCACCAAAATAGTGACACACGCCAGAGTAGGGAAAGTAATAGAATGGTGGGGGTATTTCCTCTCCTCGAGTAAGTACTCAGTTCGAGGAGGAAGATAAGACCCAAATTGAAATTTGGTCTTCTGTTCTGTCGCACCTTAAGTGGTATACATTCATTTTAATTAACTTGACCATCAATGGCTGATATGCTTATCAATTATCGATGATAAAACTCATGAGCTGTATACTCACCAAAGAGGGAAGGCCAGAAATACTGAGAGAATGATACTCTTATTATCATGTCTCAAAGATATATCTCCTGAGCTGTATACTCACCCATGAGGAAGGCTCAGAAATACCGAGTGGATGAACCTCTCAAAGCTACAACTCATGAGCAGTGTACTCACCCGTGAGGGAAGCTCAAAGGTACCGAGTGAACGACTCTCAGCGGTTCCTTCATCATGTGGCTCAGGTTGAAGCCTGGAACGAGCTCCTTCTTGCGCACGGACCGTCTCCGCGCATGCGTGGTGAACACTCGGCGCAACTTCCCCTCCCTTGGTGTCCCCTGCCCTCCCCCCTCGTCCTTACCAAGCGCCGTCAAATCCATAGACGACCCGGACTTACAAAGTGCTGACATAGACGCCGTCTTCATCGCAATCCACGACTTGGGATACACACCTCCAGAGACTTGCGTGACATCTTGCGGCAAGACAACTCTACTATCAACTGTTCAATCCTTGACTTCCTTTATCTAAGAGCACTGGGAGGTTGTGGTATACAGGCGACTAGCGATATATCTTGCGGCTAGACAACTCTACTATCAACTGGACCGTTTCAACCATTATAAGAGAATCTTATGTTTGGCAACGGCAACATATTTCAGCAAAAGATTACTGCAGTTAATTTGTTTATACTAGCTATTATTTCAGTGAAGCTTTGGTATATTGGATTAAGTGATATTTGGGTAGCAATCATTACATTATACGAACAATTACTTCCCTTCCGTTCCGTTCCGTTCATTCTTCATCATAAACTACATGAGGTGGTCAACATGTTTTAAAACTTATACCATTTAGTATTTTCTAGCATCTATCTGTGACAGCTCCAGCACCAATGGAGACATCTTGTGAGAACTGTCCTTATGACGAGTTGTTAAATCCTTTAAACCCTTTATCTGAGGATCGGTAGCTCAATTTGAAATCTCATGGAGACATTACTTGAAATAAGCAAATACCTCAGCGCTTTCTGGCCACTTGAAAAGAAATATGAATGGAATATTCAGAAAAACTGTTTTAATTTTTTTTAATTGATATTTTAATTTAAAATAATTATTTAAAATATGATTTTAGAACATATAGTACACTTCCGTGTATAAAAGACTAGTTACTTTTAATCTCCAGTAGCTTGCAACGAATAGTCTCCTTGAGTGTAGATTGCACTTCTATTTGCTACCCAAGTGTAGGTCCTTTAGTTAAATAGTTTTAAAATATTATACAAAAATATACGCAATAATTATCAAAAAACGCTAATTTTATTCTATTAGTTAAAAAGAATTATTATTTCAAATTTTATCTAATTATGTACTCATTAACTTTTGCAATAAAGTACTTCAGCTTGTTTTAAGGTCGATGTATAGTTTGTTAATTTGTTTGTATAATTAAAAAATAATCATTGGTAAAAAAAAAGAAATGAACAATTTATTATAGTTTTAACAATTTTTTCCACCAAAATGTAGTCTTTAAAAACTGGTTAAAAGTTCAAATATTTATTTTTGTCTTTTATCATTATGGTTATTTCACAAGGTTCTCTCCCTAAAACATTTCCATTTGTCGACATATGCGCTTCCGTTTGAAATGCTTTCGATCTCTTGGTCCGTCTATATCCGCCGGAAGGTCTTGTGATCAACACAGGGGTCTGGAGAATGTTTCGTTTCAAGTTTCTGGTCCAATGTTTAGGGCTGTTGTAACCTGCCCGTGTCAGTTTGATGCAAATTAGTGTAAACTTAACTATATGGGATATGTGTGAAACTTAGCTACATGGGATATGTGAGTATGTATCTTCAGTAGGTCCACACAGCTAAATAAATCAAAATGTCCACGCCAAAGAACATACTCCCGGTACGTCATGGCTAGGAAATCCATCAATCACAGACCAAGGGAGATTAAAATAATAATAAAGTAACACTTTTTTTCAATATTTCAGTCAAAATTTTTAAACCAAAAACGGGGATTAAAGTCGGTGTTTTTAGTTTTTCGTCCACTACAATTCTTGGATTGGTTTTCCGTTTCAGTTCCAGGTATTTCTCGTTCCAGAAAGGTGTGATGTCCTACAACTGCATCCTGTGCAGATGGAGATATTTTCTCGCGGAATATCATGAGTTCAAATCCTACTTAGATGCTTTTTACTTTATTACTGTAAAAAAGTCTCAAAAATCCATAGAAATGTGTTTATACATATTTTAAGAAGTTGTCATTAATACTGTATACATTTGAAACTTCCGGGTCTGGACAGTAAATATAATTTTTAAATAAATTCAAAAGTGAAACCTTTTTAAGTTCGACTGTAAAGAAATTATTTCTAGATAAAATTATATCTATTGTTAAACAATAAAAATGTTTCAATTTAATCCTCTTGTTTGTATATTAAACCAGATGATTGATTACATTTAAATGTATTTGTGGTAATATTAAATCAATACTTTATGATAGTCTTGAGGGGAAAATCTGTATTTCAAAAACAGTTGAACACGTACATTATTTGTAGGCCGAGTAATTATCAAACCCTGATTACTTTGATTACTGATTTTGTTTTATTTTTGAATTAATGGTTCACAAGGAAAAATAGTTAAACATGTTATATTCTAGAAAATTGCGTTCCATTTAAATTATATTTTGTTCCAAGTATTAGCACAAAATACTTTGAGTTAAGATGAATTCAAAAACCACTTCTTTATTTTCCTCGCTCTCCACGTTTCTTTGAGGATTCGAGGTTGGAGAATGGCTTCAGGTCGGATAACATATTCAATGGGGTTTTTTTAATATAAAAAAGTAAGCGGATGAAATAATTTCCCATTTCCTGCTGTGTAAGTGGAAAACTCGTGGGAAAGTAGCAGTGACCTGTTTTTTTTAGGTTATGTTGCCAACTGAAGAGGTCCTTTGTAGGCCGCTCGATGACATTTCATTTCAACTTATTATCCTTCTTCCATTTATCCAGTTCATATCCCGCTGCGAGAGTTTTCATACCTGTAACAAGTAGCGATACAATTCCTCAACAATTGTTACATTTGAAACTGTTAATGGTCGTTAAAATTGTGGGTTTTATTAAAGAATGGGAGATTTCTATTTATTCATAGCATCTTACTACCCGTCCGTGTCATACGCACTTAGTTACACTATTAAGGTAGGGACGGTTAAGTCATAATTTAGAGAAAATGTACCTGCATTTCAGTGGAGAGAGTGAGAAATAATTTAATAAGAAACACATTCGGAACACCTGGTCTGAATTTGAACCCCCACTTTCACGTAACCAGCAAACCAGTCTAGTGCAACCTAGTGGAAGTTGGAACAAAATATACAGAGAAGATACCTCACAAATTGATGGGCAGGTGTACTAAACGTCAAGCTCACATAGCCTGGTTTCCCACTTTCCCCCACGCAAATGAGGGTAAAGCTCGTCTCCATTCCTACCCCAGAATTGTAGTTAACTGTGTATATCCCGGACGGGTAGTAAGACAGTTATCACGCGTTGTGACCAATGAGTGTAGCCCGGACCACAACAAACACAGTCTGTAACATTTCCAAGGACATCCATTTTAAAATGTCTGATGATAACCGGGGAAGGAAACTTATATCTAGCCATCTTATATAGAATTTTATAAACACATTTACAGTAATTTAAATACTAGAAAATGACTGAGCTGATCATGACAAAGGAACACTTATTCCAGATTTTAGTGGTATATTATTTTGGCTAGAATGAAAGCTTCCAATGGAAATCTGATTTCCTAAGCGAATTTCCAGATTTTTTGCTGCTTTCTCAGTGTCTGATCTGTCGAATCATTATTGTGTTTACATCTCCATGTAAACCATGATTTGTGTCTGATTGTGTGTTGGCGAATAAAATGTTTCCCTTTGGTTAAAAATATATTCTTAATAATAAGTAGTTTGGTGCAACAATTAAGAATAATAGAACTGGGAGAGGGGGTAGTTTTCAAGCTATCGTCGTGGTGTGAAGGAGAAATTATACTTTTTAAACACCGAAAGTTCACACATAACCTAACATATATAAAGTTGACGAGTAAACCCTTAGCTAGAAAGTCGAGTGAGGCGACCTTCTATCAAATTGTTCCCAGTTTTGAATACATTTAATTGTGATAATCTGTGACGATTCAATTGTGTTTTTACATTCGTGTTATCAGACAGTGACAGTGAATAGGTATTTTTCAGGATAACACAACTTTGTAAACAGAACTGCCAGTACAGATATAGCCAAAAAGTTAAAGAAATAAAATAGGAATGAGAGATAACTACCAGTTACTGGCTCTGATGATGTGATTTTATGTTTAAACATTTTAGCAATAGACTTCATTAAAACAATTTTACTTAATTCATGTGAATCTCTAATTGTGTTAATTTATTTAACGAGTTGTTGCCTTTCTGAGTTGGGGGCATTGTGTTGGGATGAAAGTTCCCCCACGTTTGTTCTGAGACTTTAAGAGGATTACACTCGGTCACGTTTGGTTTTACACATAAAATAAACACATTCATCCCACGCCTTGGACAAACACTCAAACAAATATAAATGGTACGGAGTTTATAATACTTCAATATTAGATCTGCACTAACGATTGAATTCAAACAAAGAGATCAATCATAATCTCCTTCACTTCAATATTAGATCTGAACTAACGATTGAGTTCAAACATAGAAATAAATCATAATCTCCTTCACTTCAATATTAGATCTGCACTAACGATTGAATTCAAACAAAGAAATCAATCATAATCTCCTTCACTTCAATATTAGATCTGCACTAACGATTGAATTCAAACAAAGAAATCAATCTTAATCTCCTTCACTTCAATATTAGATCTGCACTAACGATTGAATTCAAACAAAGAAATCAATCATAATCTCCTTCACTTCAATATTAGATCTGCACTAACGATTGAATTCAAACAAAGAAATCAATCATAATCTCCTTCACTTCAATATTAGATCTGCACTAACGATTGAATTCAAACAAAGAAATCAATCATAATCTCCTTCACTTCAATATTAGATCTGCACTAACGATTGAATTCAAACAAAGAAATCAATCATAATCTCCTTCACTTCAATATTAGATCTGCACTAACGATTGAGTTCAAACATAGAAATAAATCATAATCTCCTTCACTTCAATATTAGATCTGCACTAACGATTGAATTCAAACAAAGAGATCAATCATAATCTCCTTCACTTCAATATTAGATCTGCACTAACGATTGAATTCAAACAAAGAAATCAATCATAATCTCCTTCACTTCAATATTAGATCTGCACTAACGATTGAGTTCAAACATAGAAATAAATCATAATCTCCTTCACTTCAATATTAGATCTGCACTAACGATTGAATTCAAACAAAGAAATCAATCATAATCTCCTTCACTTCAATATTAGATTTGCACTAACGATTGAATTCAAACAAAGAAATCAATCATAATCTCCTTCACTTCAATATTAGATCTGCACTAACGATTGAGTTCAAACATAGAAATAAATCATAATATCCTTCACTTCAATATTAGATTTGCACTAACGATTGAATTCAAACAAAGAAATCAATCATAATCTCCTTCACTTCAATATTAGAACTGCACTAACGATTGAATTCAAACATAGAAATAAATCATAATCTCCTTCACTTCAATATTAGATCTGCACTAACGATTGAATTCAAACAAAGAAATCAATCATAATCTCCTTCACTTCAATATTAGATCTGCACTAACGATTGAGTTCAAACATAGAAATAAATCATAATCTCCTTCACTTCAATATTAGATCTGCACTAACGATTGAATTCAAACATAGAAATAAATCATAATCTCCTTCACTTCAATATTAGATCTGCACTAACGATTGAATTCAAACATATAAATAAATCATAATCTCCTTCACTTCAATATTAGAACTGCACTAACGATTGAATTCAAACATAGAAATAAATCATAATCTCCTTCACTTCAATATTAGATCTGTACTAACGATTGAGTTCAAACATAGAAATAAATCATAATCTCCTTCACTTCAATATTAGATCTGCACTAACGATTGAATTCAAACATAGAAATAAATCATAATCTCCTTCACTTCAATATTAGATCTGCACTAACGATTGAATTCAAACATAGAAATAAATCATAATCTCCTTCACTTCAATATTAGATCTGTAGTAACGTTTGAATAGTGTAACGTGTTAAATGTCCCGTTAACACTTACACTCAAAATACCATATATGTATATGATTATCACTCTAAATCCAAGAACTAATAAATTCTAATAATGTGTGGCAGATATAAACCACGGTGAAATCATGTTGCTGGAAATGCCCAAACTTGAGGAAAGTGCCCTAGCTGACTGTTCCTGGAGGTTCAACAAATTGAAATCTTACTCGCTGACCCCGTTTTGATGAAATATCAGAGTTGCTTCTCTGTGTTGTTCTCAACGTCGTCTACTAACGCTAGTTGTCTTTCTTCTTAATTCTGCAAACTCACCCCCCCTCCCCCTTTTTCCCTGGTGGATGTCCTTCTCGAAAACATCAGTCCTTCTTGTATAAAATAGCCATTCCTTGCTTCACAGTTTGTATTCAATTGTAACGATTCGTTGGAGGAACAGCCTGAATGAAAAGCAAGGATCAGTGAACTAGGAAACTGGTGATCACGATGTGTGAGGCGTTTGTCTCTCCTTCTCACCACAGATGTAACTACGTATGTCACTATGAATAGAGTTCTTACTCTTTATTTCTACGTCCATATGACATAGTTCTGTATGCCAGAGTTTCTGACTTGTTTTTCTTTGCCCATAAGGCAGAGTTTAGAATGTTAGAGATCTTGCTCTATTTTTCTATGTCCATAATACAGAGTCTTAAATACCTGGGCAATAGTCAGACGCCCTATACTGTATAACTATGCTCCAGTTAACTTAATGCTTAGGATCATAGTATGGTGGAAATCAGGTTATCTATTGCTTTGTTCCATTACCTAGTTGGGTCTTTGACTGATACCAGTCCATAAATTTCTTACGTTGTACCTTTCTACGTTGATCAACCTGTGGGTGTGCTACTATTCCTGGGTATTGGCCCTCAGGGTTTAGTTTATTTGATTCAGCCCCCTTCAGGTGTCGTTTGTATTTGTTAATGTTTAACTGTTTACACTAGATATATAGTGTATAGACATGGGTAGAATGTTAAATATACTATTGAATGACCAGGCAGTACTAATGAGGAATAGACCGGCCATAGTATCTTAATAGCCTAGATTCCTGGTATCTCGCCATTACCTATTGTAAACTTATAGTTCCTCTTCTAGGAGCGTAATCTTTGTAACGTGCAATTCACTATGGAGTTAACTCATGCTAGCTAGCTCAATTAACTACCAACTTTGTAACTACTTAAACTAGGACTTTCTAGTGTTAGATATTGTAAAGTAAAATTTGATATACTTTGTAGGTTAAAGTTCCCCAGTCATCAGGCTTGAGTGGAGTTATGTATCGAATCATTTCTTTATATAAATAATCGTTTTCCATTTAAATTGCTGTTGTGTTGAGGCAAACACTCCTGTGTAACAGAATGCGTGCTAGTTCTACTTTAATGAATTACACCCATTAGTAATATAGACTCTACCTTACGTGTGTTTATTGCAAGTATAACCTAGGTGTTTACTTCAATAAGTTCCCTATTGTGATAACTAAATCAAAAGTAAATGATTTAAATTATCTTAATAAACAAATGACGGTCTTGTGTAAGATCTAGTTAAACCATATGTAATTCTATCAATTTGTTTAAATTTAAATAAACTGATTTGTTGAACTTGTATATCTCTCTTATGCTTGTTCCTTCCCTTCCTTCATTAGATATATTTATAAATGTATTCGTCACGTCTTCTATTAGATAGGAGAAGTTGCGATACAATAGAAATCAATTATAATCACCATCACTGAATTCAGTAGTAGAAATCAATCATATCTCCTTCACTTCAACTTTAAATAAACCGCAATAATAAAAATGAACATTTAAAAAAATATCTTAAATAATGTCGAATAAGATATGTAACTTAATAAGAAAGAGATTTAGAATAAAAGTTATTTGTTGAGTTACAATATGTTAAAATATTAGTCAACCATAATATTATAATACATTCTGAATAATAAGTTAATGTGTTTTTTAAGACCAGCCAAATTGATAGGAAAAGTATTTAAAAATACGTTGTTAAAACTATGTAATGTAAATAAAAAAGGATATTTAAGAGTTAAATTAAGTTAATGTTTCATTAAGTTGAAATAATTATAACCTTTAAAAAAATTTATTTATAAAAAAATTACGTTGTAAATCAATGAAATAATAACACAAATACAACGGTTGCTGTTTGGGGTTTTAGTGAGAAAGTAAATTATTTAATTATGAGGTGAAATTAGATGGCTGGTTAGTTCCCACCTTGAAGATCTGTGATAATATTGAGTTGCCCAGATAGGCCTACCTAGTACTCTATTATCTAGTAACTGTTCTAGCATTTTTATATTGTACGCATGAGTTCTAGTTACACTAAAATAAGGAAAGTTGAGTTTTATATATAGTGTACCCTCGTTTGTGTGGAAAAATAATAGAAAACCTCTTTCGGTACAACCGGCTGGTATTCGAACCCTGATCTCCCAACCATCGTCAGTCCAGTGTATTGCGAGAGTGACGCCTTGAACCACGTGGTCTCACTTCACTTCCCCAGTGTGAACCCGCCCAGCTGGTACATCCTCAGCCTGAGTGAATGTATCTGAGCAGTCACACTTGGACAAGCTGTGACACATGGACAAGATGGGACACCCGGACAAACTGTGACACTTGGACATGCTATGATGCCAAGACAAGCTGTGACACCCGGACAAGCTGGGACACCCGGACAAGCTGCGACACCCGGACAAGATGGGACACCTGGACAAACTCTGACACGTAGCGAGGGTAGAAGAAATTGTTGAAAGGCACAGACATGAGTTATTTCCCTTTTATTGTGAAAAGGAAAATCGCCTGTAAGATACAAAAGTCACTTTAATTTTTCTAAAAATGATCCTCAACCTTTTACTGTTAATTGTTAAACATGTTTCGTCTCCAAGTAAAAAAAAAAATCGAGGAAGATTATGGTGTGAGAGAAGTTGGCAGAAGAGAATAAGATAGAGGGAGAGAAGAATATAGCGGGAAGGAAGATGAAGTAATTTTGAACAAGTATACACAGAGACACGCATGAACTAATCCCTCATAGTTTCAATCCACAGCCACAAATAATTGATCTCCACCTCCTAGAGCGAGAAAAGGGGGTAAAGTTGACAAACAACTGATTAACAAGCCATTAATAAAGTTTCAGTTCATCCCTGTGATATGGTTGCATGAAGGTTGAGGTGTTTTGTTAAGAATATCCTCCCCCAAAAACTCACCCCTCCACGAGGAAGCCAATTATAAGTCGCTGTGTTTCAAGGGGAGGTGCAACCTAGTGACGTTATTTCGAGTTATTTTTTTTTACAGTCACAATACTTAACCTTTTGTGTTACAAAAGTTAAAAAATATAAATATTTGCCTATTGCTTGAAAGTTATTGGTTTTATAAAAATATGCTTCAAATAAAATATGTGTATTATAAATAGACCTACATATTTGTGATGATAAGTAATTTTATATATCAAATAGTTTAGGAGATATTATAGAAAAAAAAAGCTAATTTACACATCAGACCAGAGCCCTTAATGTCATTTTGCCGAAATATTTAAAGTATCCATTTTGTTTAAAATATTTATAAATATTTTTAAATTAAATTTAATCAAAATCTTTAAAGCTGATTTTGAGAAAATCGACTTTTTCTCTTTTTGCCCTTCGGTAAACTACCCTTAATTTCTAGGGTTAAATATACAATTCCAAAAACCACTAAGGGCAACTCTATGAAAACCCTAGATACCAAATTTTAGCCTGATTAGTAAAATAGTTTAGGCTCTAGTTGGAGGTACAAACAGACAGAGAGACGGAAATTCAAAAACTACTTGCTCTATTCGGGGGGTCATGAAACGTCGACATTCATCAAAATCTCAAGTTTAATTTTTTTTGACGATCACAATACCTTCTCAACCTGTAGGATAGCGAGAAAGTAAATATATAACCTGAAATGTTGATGGATGTTGACGCCTCATGACCTCCTGAACCCTAAAAAGTGGTCTTTGCAATACCGTCTGTCTGAGTGTTTGTTTAAATTTAAAATTAAGAGTAGTTTAGTAAAAATCGAAAAGAGAAAAATCGATTTTCTCAAAATCGGCTCTAACAATTTTGTTTAAAATGCGTATCCAGGCGTTTATTAAGACTATACATAAAATTGCCATTTTTATTTTCCTGTGAAAAAGAATTTTAGGGTACTTTACCGAAGCAGGAACTTCCGTATCTCCACAACTATTTGAGATAACAAACAACTTATCATTGCAATATTGTAATACTATTAAAAATAAAAAACTTTTATATGAAATCTATTTTTATAAAACCAACAGTGTATAAGATATTGGAAAATATATTGATACAATTTTGTGAGCTTTAGTTGTAAAGAGATTCTACTTAAGTTTTAACGCAATAATTCTCCAATGCCACAGAGTAATAAATAAGTAAGTCTATCAAAAAGTTTGTTATTTTCCCTTTAACCTCTCAGGAGAAATGTTTGTACAACAATGATCTATATATATAATTTTAGAGTCAATAGTCAATATTTACCTATTTTATTGGTCAAAATTTATAAATGAGGAATTCAATAGCAATGCAATAACCATGGATGTGCAACCCCTAATAAAATATCGAACATTTTAAACCGGAAGTTGACATTTTAATACGAAGTGTTGACCCACGGGGACCTAATATCAATATTTTTACTTTTTCACTACCTTTTAAGTTTTGTGATCGTCAAAGAAATTGAACTTGAGAATTTGGATGGATGTGGACGTCTCATGACCCCCCGAACTCTAAAAAGTGGTTTTCGCAATGCCGTCTGTATCTATCTGTCTGTCAGTCTGTACCTCGGACTAGAGCATAAACTATTTTAATTATTGGGCTAAGGCTTGGTATATAGATTTTCATGGATTTTCCTCAAGGAATTTTTGTAATTGGATATCCAACCCTAAAATTAAGGGTAGTTTGCTTAAGGGTGGAAAGAGAAAAAAATCGATTTTACCAAAATTGGTTTCGACGATTTTGATTAAATTTCATTTTTAAGCTTTGATCAATATTACAAACCAAATGGCTACTGTCAACTTTTCGTCAAAATGAATTTAAGGGTTCCGGTCTGATGCGTTAATTCTAATTTTTAATTTTATTTTTGTAAGTCTTTGAGATATGAAATTACTTATCATTGCAAACGTGTGAATTTATTTATAATAAACATATTTTACTTGAAATATATTTTTATAAAACCAAAAGTTTTCAAGATATACATGAATATATATTTATTTTAACTTTGCCAACATTTTAAGCTAAAGTATTACAACCGTCAACAAAAATCTAGAACGAGATGTTGATAGATGTTGACGTTTCATGACCCACACGAATCATAAAAATGTGTTTTTTGGAAGGCCGTCTGTCTAACCCTAAAATTAATAGGAGTTTACAAAAGGAGGAAAAGAGATAAATTCCATTCTCGCATAATCGGTTATAACGATTCTATCTCTCTCCATTTAGACTCAATAGTCAATAATTACCTAATTGTTTGGTCAAATTTTATAAAATATAAATGACGAAAATGTTAACCAGAAGTTAAAATTGTAATACGAGGTGTTGACGATTGGGGACACAATATCGATATTTTTTATTGGTCCAAATATACAAATGAAGACGTTAATTCTTTAAAAATAAAATTATAAAATTTAAACCCATGAATAAAGAATGTTTTACGTATGTCCAGCCCAATTTGTTCTTGGTTTGCTAGTGTATATTATATTACGAATTTAGAGTAAATATCTCAATTTCTAAAAAATAGAGCGAGAAAGTCCACGCGGGGTTCCGTATTATTTAATTTAGATATTAAACGTGCATTTTCTAAACAAATTGATTATATCAGCACACGACTTATAAACTAACTTAAATATATAACAGACAAAACACTCAGTCCCTGGCCGTTAATTCCTCCCCATAAAAGTGGAAACAGACTTTTAATCGATGAGCCATTTTTCGTCCATGGCAGGAACTGAAGCCGGTACCGTTAGCTGAGGGGAGGGTGGAAAGGTGAACTATAGGGGTGTCACGTGTGACAATAATGGTAGCTCGGGGAGAGAGGTGAACTATTGCGCGACAAACCCGAGACTTGAGGGCTTGGACACAAACACGGACATGCGCATTAGCATCTTACTTTTTGCCGATCACCTAATAGATAAATTACGTTGCCAATACCACAAGAAATAATATCTTCATTATTATAGAAAAGTGATTTAAATTAAAAAGTATTCAGTTCTTAGCGGATTTCTAGCGAGATTTCCTAATTGTTCAACCCCCCTTCCCCTGTAAATACTTCAGGTGCCCCCCCCCCCCCTCGGATTGGGAGTCACTGAGTCAAGCTGGAGGGGTAGGTATGAATTTAGATCAAATGTACCCAAATTTGAGTCGTATAAGAGAATGAGAAACAATTTTGTAAAAACCATAGTAAGTACGCCCGGCCGGGATCGGAACCTCAGCCTCCCTATAATCTGCAAACCAGACAGATTGACCTTCGAAATGAAGATTTTCACATTCTTTACTTTAAAAAAGTCAAATTGGAATTAGTTCAATTTTTCAAGATATGATAAAACTGTTTAACTGAACTAAGTAAAGTATAATACAGGAATACCGAAAGCCCACTCCTAGGCCTGGTTTGAAAGGTATTACCTAGATAAGTTAGGTGTTATCCGGGGGTGTAAGTTGTGTTGACTCAACCTTCTCCCCTCTTACCACCGCCCAACTATCTGTTGCAGCTGTTCTAGGTTAATGAGGTTCAGTGAACGGTTATTACCGGCCCGAGCTCATTAGTCCGCGGCCGCCACTGTTTACCTGCCGCTTGGACTGAGCTTTGTTCCCGGCTGAATAGGCAACCTACCCAAACCACCCCAAGGTGTGATTACAATTTGCCCCCCCCCCCTCCCCTTCCTCACCCTAGTCGCGGCGGAGACGGTAACCTTCCATCGATGGGAGGAGAGATCTCAGGCTTACATATTAATAAAAATATATATATATATAGAGAGAGAGAGAGCTATAGTATATTATAAACTATGTTTCAGATCTGTTAACTCAGGCCGGGCATGAATAGGAGGTCCTGAGATCGATTATGATCCTCTGCACTGAACATATTGTTGTTCTTGTGTATCCTTCTACTAGGGTTGCCAGATTTTTGCTATGGCAGACCGGGACAGGGGGGGGAAAAAGTATCACCTTTAGAATTTCAATTTTTACGGCACATAAAATAAATTCCTTTCACATATTACAAAAAAGAAAAACACAGCATTAATAATCTAATTTTAAAAAAGACAAGCAAAGGTTAAAAGTTTACTTATATTTCCGAAAAGATTTTGCCTTCTCCATTTGCACTGTCTTTTCGGCATGTTTAGAATTTTAACACTGAAAATTAAATTTATATATAAGTATATTTCAGAACCACGAAGCAAACAAATCCCTGCATCTACACTTAAACTCACACAATAACGCAATGACGTACAAATAAAAAAACAGAAAAAGTTCAAAGCTGGGACAATCTTATGTCTCGAAGTGATCTTTCAGGACACCGGGACTATCATCTAAAAAACGGGACAATCCCATAAAACCGGGACGTCTGGCAACACTACCCTCTACGGGCGAACGTTTCACAGTTGTATTCTGTAGTTTGTTAGTCAAGAGGAGATTTCCAAACATATCTTTAAATATACATCACTTTTTCAGATTACAATTAGGTCTGTTAAAATATCACCGACTTCTCTGGGTGCTATGCTCGAGACACTTACATATCCCACCCTGGACACTTATGCCCAGAGGGAGGGAGGTAGTAACGTGAAAGCGTGTCATGCGACCATCGACTTGCTGCTACTCAAGGACCCACAGAGAAGGAGAGTTGGGTTTTAGGATGTCTGATAACTCCACACACGGTTCACCTCCACCAGAGAAGGAGAGTTGAGTTGTAGGATGTCTGATAACTCCACACACGGCTCACCTCCACCAGAGAAGGAGAGCTGGGTTTTAGGATGTCTGATAACTCCACACATGGCTCACCTCCACCAGAGAAGGAGAGTTGAGTTTTAGGATGTCTGATAACGCCACACGCGAATCACCTCCACCAGAGAAGGAGAGTTGGGTTTTAGGATGTCTGATAACTCCACACACGGCTCACCTCCACTAGAGAAGGAGAGTTGGGTTTTAGGATGTCTGATAACTCCACACACGGCTCACCTCCACTAGAGAAGGAGAGTTGAGTTTTAGGATGTCTAATAACTCCACACACGGCTCACCTCCACTAGAGAAGGAGAGTTGGGTTTTAGGATGTCTGATAACTCCACACACGGCTCACCTCCACTAGAGAAGAAGAGTTGGGTTTTAGGATGTCTGATAACTCCACACACGGCTCACCTCCACTAGAGAAGGAGAGTTGGGTTGTAGGATGTCTGATAACTCCACCACGGCTCACCTCCACTAGAGAAGGAGAGTTGGGTTTTAGGATGTCTAATAACTCCACACACGGCTCACCTCCACCAGAGAAGGAGAGTTGGGTTGTAGGGTGTCTGATAACTCCACACACGGCTCACCTCCACCAAAGAAGGAGAGTTGGGTTGTTTTATGTCTGATAATTCCACACACGGCTCACCTCCACCAGAGAAGGAGAGTTGGGTTGTTTTATGTCTGATAATTCCACACACGGCTCACCTCCACCAGAGAAGGAGAGTTGAGTTGTAGGATGTCTGATAACTCCACACACGGCTCACCTCCACCAGAGAAGGAGAGTTGGGTTGTTTGGTGTCTGATAACTCCACACATGGCTCACCTCCACCAGAGAAGGAGAGTTGGGTTGTTTGGTGTCTGATAACTCCACACACGGCTCACCTCCACCAGAGAAGGAGAGTTGGGTTGTTTGGTGTCTGATAATTCCACACACGGTTCACCTCCACCAGAGAAGGAGAGTTGGGTTGTTTTATGTCTGATAATTCCACACACGGCTCACCTCCACCAGAGAAGAAGAGTTGAGTTGTAGGATGTCTGATAACTCCACACACGGCTCACCTCCACCAGAGAAGGAGAGTTGGGTTGTTTGGTGTCTGATAACTCCACACACGGCTCACCTCCACCAGAGAAGGAGAGTTGGGTTGTAGGATGTCTGATAACTCCACACACGGCTCACCTCCACCAGAGAAGGAGAGTTGGGTTGTAGGATGTCTGATAACTCCACACACGGCTCACCTCCACCAGAGAAGGAGAGTTGGGTTGTAGGATGTCTGATAACTCCACACACGGCTCACCTCCACCAGAGAAGGAGAGTCGGGTTGTAGGATGTCTGGTAACTCCACACACGGCTCACCTCCACCAGAGAAGGAGAGTTGGGTTGTAGGATGTCTGATAACTCCACACACGGCTCACCTCCACCAGAGAAGGAGAGTTGGGTTTTAGGATGTCTGATAACTCCACACACGGCTCACCTCCACCAGAGAAGGAGAGTTGGGTTGTAGGATGTCTGATAACTCCACACACGGCTCACCTCCACCAGAGAAGGAGAGTTGGGTTGTAGGATGTCTGATAACTCCACACACGGCTCACCTCCACTAGAGAAGGAGAGTTGGGTTGTAGGGTGTCTGATAACGCCACACTCGGCGCATCTCGCGCACAAACATATTTTATGTTGGATAAAACATGTTATTACGTTTTTCAGCCAACATGACGTGCTTTGAGCATCTTCTTCTTTCAAAGGAACGCATGGAATCAGATACAACCGTTCATTTCAATAAAATGTACATAATTCTCTTCCCTATACAAACAACTCATAGAACAGGTAGCAGGTAGCACGGGTTCAGTTCTCGCTGAGGCTGGAAAATGTATAGTGGCTGAAAATGTAATTTACCCCTTTCACAGTGATGAGTTAACGTTCGGGGGACTGGCTGATGTGTCTATTTATATTAGTTAGTTTGTTACTCATGTGATTATCGCTACGGACAGTGTGTTCATAAAGTGCACGTGTATTATTGGCTTCTACTTAACCTATTGAAAGAAAAAAAATATTAATAAAACTATAATTTTCTTTTATTTCAAAGTTGCGGTTACAAGATATATTATAGAGCATGAAATACTGTATTCAGAAATATTATGTTCATACTCGTATCTTCTTATAACTGTCCACAAAAATAAATGAATGTGTTTTTAAAACTTAGAGAAAGATCCGTACAAAATATTAGATTAAAAATGAAAGTTTTTATTTCGTATATGCGCATGAACACAACTTATCATAGTTTTTATGACATCATCAACGACTTTCATTTTCATATGGTTCGCCGTCTTAATTTGTGAAGAGAACGCAGCCTTATAGACGCTCTTGCTGCTTGTAAAGTATTTTTAAGTGAACCATAAACACCACTTCCACAAAAAGGAAACACCAAATGGTTATGTTCATAAGTTCGTGTTTCAATAATATACAAACGGTTACAAGAAAAACATAACTAAGCACAGCTTGTTTGTTGTAAAAGTTTTGATTGAAAAAAGTAACAACAGCTCAACATATGGTCTTGTATGAATACATGAGAGTAGATCTGGTAACTTTTGTTGTCTCTTACCATCACTCTATATAGTCCCCTTCCCTAACCTTGGCAAGGGTTGTTGAGGGGTGAGGGGTGAAAACTTCACAAACCAGTCACTCTCATGACACTCAACAAACCAGACACTCGCAAAACTCTCAACAAACCAGACACTCTCATGACACTCAACAAACCAGTCACTCTCATGACACTCAACAAACCAGTCACTCTCATGACACTCAACAAACCAGTCACTCTCAGGACACTCAACAAACCAGTCACTCTTATGATATTCAACAAACCAGTCACTCTCATGACACTCAAAAAACCAGTCACTCTCATGACACTCAACAAACCAGTCACTCTCAGGACATTCAACAAACCAGTCACTCTCATGACACTCAACAAACCAGTCACTCTCATGACATTCAACAAACCAGTCACTCTCATGACACTCAACAAACCATACACACGCAAAACTCTCAACAAACCAGACATTCGCAAGACTCTCAACAAACCAGATACTCGCAAGACACTCAACAAACCAGACACTCGCAAGACACTCAACAAACCAGACACTCGTATCGGTGGTCGAATGATTTCTAAGATGTCGGGCTCACGAAAGACTCTGCATGAAAATGTTAGTAAATTTCATCTAAATTATGCCTTCCTCGTCAGTGTAGCTAAATGCGTGTGACCCGGATGGGTGTCAAGATGTGGTAGGTAAATAAGGGTTTAACAACTTGTGAACGTACAAGTAGAATAAATTAACTTTCTCCACCTCGGTGGACGCGTGGTCTAAGGTGCTACTCTCGCAGTAGACTAGACTGCCGATGACGGGGATTCGATTCCCGGCCGCATATACTGAAGGAGGTTTTCCCTAAATGGTATTTCACTCTCCCTCCACGCAAATATGGGTATGCTTCCTATAAATATAACCTGCATAATCCCTAAAACCTTTAATGTAATTAGTACATAAGCGTACAATCCGAACGGGTAGTACGACTGAGTGATTAAAAATATCAAGAAGAAAGCATAGTAAATAAAGGTAGCAGAAAAAATACACCTGTAATACGATTTTATAAAAGTTGTTTAGGAGTGGTACAGGTGGATAAAGCAGGTCACTCTTTTGTTTGTAAAGTTTATTCCCACCAGCCCCAGATAAAGAGAACTCTACCAAGCCAGAACATTCCACTCCATTTACACAAAGTGAGGAAAGCTCTACTGGCAGACCAATCATACAACAGTACAGTATGACCCACTTCTGTGATCGCATGGTCTAAGGCGTCATTCTCGAAATAACTGCATTGACAATAACAGTGAGATCCGAGTTCGAATCCTGGTTGAGTGTTTTTAATTAGATAGTTTCATACTCTCCCTCCACGAAAATGAAGATGTACTTACTCTAAATTCTTCCTTCCTCATCTCTAATCAATCAGTGTAAACATTATGGCAGAGCGAGAAGGTATTAATACGCCGCGGTGTACACAACACTTGGAATGGTCATATGAGTGTAAATAACGCCCAGTAGGATATCAAGGTATGGAGCGGCTGTCAGGCTGGCCTCTCGTTTTAAAAATTCATCGTCTTCGTCCTGGAAACTACGATTGGTTGTTTTGAGTAACAAAATTTTATTTTAGCTTCTTTTTATATATAATTTACATAAAAATATTAGTGAGTAAATTTTTTTTAAGCTAAGATATAGATTTTACTTTCTAGTCTAGAGATATTATTGTAAACGATAACATTCTTCACCGTCAGATTAAAGTGAATATTAACTTTTTATGTACACCCCGAACGCCTGTCTGTCCTATTGTTTGTATGTTTGTCATATTGTTTGTCTGTACGTCCTACTGTCTGTCTGTACTACTGTATAAATCTCTGTCTGTCCTATTGTTTGTCTGTTTGTTCCATTGTATGTATGTCCTACTGTCTGTCTGTCCTACTGAATGTACGTCCTACTGTCTGTAAGTCCTACTATCTGTCTGTCTGTACTACTGTAATTCTGTCTGCCTGTCCTATTGTGTGTCTGTTTGAACTATTATATGTCTGTCCTACTGAATGTACGTCCTACTGTCTGTCTGTCCTACTGAATGTACGTCCTACTGTCTGTCTGTCCTACTGAATGTACGTCCTACTGTGTGTACGTCCTACTGTGTGTACGTCCTACTGAATGTACGTCCTACTGTCTGTCTGTCCTACTGAATGTACGTCCTACTGTCTGTCTGTCCTACTGAATGTACGTCCTACTGTGTGTACGTCCTACTGTGTGTACGTCCTACTGAATGTACGTCCTACTGTATGTCTGTCCTACTGTATGTCTGTCCTACTGAATGTACGTCCTACTGTCTGTAAGTCCTACTGAATGTACGTCCTACTGTCTGTAAGTCCTACTGTATGTCTGTACTACTGTATATATCTCTGTCTGTCCTATTGTTTGTCTGTTTGTTCTATTGTATGTCCTACTGTCTGTAAGTCCTACTGTATGTCTGTATTACTGTATAAATCTCTGTCTGTCCTATTGTTTGTCTGTTTGTTCCATTGTATGTATGTCCTATTGTCTGTAAGTCCTACTGTATGTCTGTACTACTGTATAAATCTCTGTCTGTCCTATTGTTTGTCTGTTTGTTCCATTGTATGTATGTCCTACTGTCTGTAAGTCCTACTGTATGTCTGTACTACTGTATGTCTCTTTGTCTGCCTGTATCTGGGGCCAGGGCCCAAAATTTTTGATGGATTTAATTCAAACTTTATAGTTAGATGAAAGATAAAATAGGATTTTTTATTCTAGCCCTAAGATTAAGGGTATTTTACTGATGACTGATTTTTTTTTTATAAAATGTCTTAAACATTTTTGTTTAAAATTAAGTGTTTTTAACATGAAAAATAGCACTATTTTTTATTTATATTTTGGAAAAATTAATTCAATGTTAGTTTATTGATAATTGATAAATTTGTTCCGAACTACAATCAATATAAATACTGTAAGATAAAGTATTTACGATTGTGTAGTAACGTTTGTTTATTTATTTCTCGCCCCGTTATAGGTTCTCCTATCCATCTATCTCTTTGTTTGCAATGTCCCCGACCCCCTTTTCCCCTGGCCTTAATCTCGGCACATTCAACGTCATATCCTTGTTGTCATTAATCTTTTGTCAACAGTAAACTCAAGATAAACAAACCCGACAAAAAGAGACAAATACCTGTGGGGGTTTAAACGCACACTTTCTAAACACAAGTTTATGTTGACACATGACTTACAAACTGAACACACCTCGAACATCCTATTATCAGGACACACCTTCACTGGCTCTCCCATCTAGGCCTCTTCTGTGCGCGCGGCAGCCGCGGCGGATCCGCTAGTACCAATTATAACATGCGTTTTTCAAACGCTACCACTGGAATAGTTGGGCGCGCAGTGATACCAAGCCTAGCAAAGATCCTCAGATCCGAGATCCATATACTTGGCATTTCTCTAACCTCATCTATGAAACGTTCAGTGTTGAATTCTTCCATATTCAAATACAACACAACCTCACTCGTAAATAACAACAGGTAAACTGACAGTAAGGCACCACCGAAGTTGGTGCAGTTCAGTTGGCAACTATGCGAGCTGACGGCAGACCGCGACTGTTAGTTTAAAAGGTCACATTACACTCATTGTATTTAGAAACCGCTCGAACGCTGCGGACTCTACCAGCGGCTGAATTACAAAACGCGGCGGCCCAACAACCGCGACCACAACCGCGTGCATAAAAGAACCCTTCCACTCGACCATGGAGGTTGCACAACTTTCACCTAAACTGAATCACATCCGTACAAGCTGCACTTATTAATCAACATTTAAAAATAATAATAATAATAATTAGGTGTAGGGACAGCGTGGAGAAAGTCCTCAAGAGGGAGGGATACCAAACATTCGGGAGTTGAAGGAGGTGGAAGAAGTGACTGACCAACCAAACTGGAGGAGGATGCTGCTCCCGTTGACAAATGCAAACCTAACTGGGAGAACAAGAATTAATTAATGTTCGACAATAGCAAATTATTCTCTCTTACGAGTAACGACTTGATATGTCTAACAGATTAACTATAACGGTGACACGCTGTTTTCTTATTAATTTGAGAGCTGAAAGTCGATTTATTTTCCCAAAAAATATATATCGGGTGCAGGCCCGGATTAAGGCATGTCCCAAGTGTGCCATGCACAGGGGCCCTCACCCACCTAGCAAATAAATCACTTTGACTTTTCATATTTATTTTGTGAAACTATTATACAGTATGATCCAGAAGTCACGCAACCCAAAGAAAAAACGTATATTTGTGCCATATAATATATGTAAATCAAACAATAAGCCATAAAGAAATCACAGAAGGTGTTGAAAGCGTTATTCTCCTTCTCTGAAACATAAATTCACTCGTTTAGCCATATTTCTAGACACACGACGACTCATTGCCTGGGGTATGGTCGCAATGCAACTCTCAATGTTGGTTTGCAGTTCAGTCGAGTTTCGAGTTTTGTTTTCATACACTGTCTGTCTTAAGTATCCTTATGGGGGAAAAAATCAGGTGGCGTTAGGTCTGGGGAACGAGGTGGCCACAAACCCTTAGAAATCACACGACCAACAAAAAAAACTCGGCCAGTAGTGTCATGATGGAACCAGCAACCATGTTCTGTTTCCTCCAGTAATACAATAAACTGCATACAAATTCCTGGTAACGTTCAGCATTAACAGTTCCTCTAAATAAAAGAGGACCCCCACCCTGCGACGTGAAATTGCACACCACGCCCCAATCTTCTAGCCGTGTAAAGGCACCACATAAAAAACGTGTGATTTTCTGAACTCCAAAACCTACTGTTCTGTTCTGACTGTTTACATAACCACTTCAATGAAACTATGCCATGGCCATAAAATAATGTTCCAAAATGGATACTAGCTCTGCTCGTGAGAAACTCATCTTACACTTCCAAATGCTGTAACTTAACTGGCTAGACCTAGTGTATTTCTCAAGGTCACGTGGCCTGCACAACACCCGTCCAACAATACAGTGTTGCCATACATATAAACAACATGTTCATTTTTCATGTTCTTCTGCGAGAAATATCCTTGGAAAAACAGGGTTGCACGACTTTTGGATCATCCTGTAATTCAATATTTTTATGTTATTTGGTACAATGTATCTCAAACTAATCTATAAATTCCCTAATTGAAGGGCGCTGGTAGCCTGGTATTACGTGGAGTCCGACAGTCCGTGGTAATATATCAACGCAACCTTTTCTTTAGGCAAATCTGAAATACGAAATATTTGCAGACGGTACCGGTAACTTTTGACAGAAAAATAAACAATGATTTTTCTATTGATATCACTTTATGAAGTAAAATAATAAAATTATTAATATTGAAGAATTAACTAAATGCGACGTGAGAAAAACACACAAAAAAGTTTTAAATAACATATTTTTATTATACTAATACTCTTACTATTTTTTCTGCAGACGTTGGACTACGTAAAATACAATTACACCGAAATAGTATATTATCATAAAATGTCCAATATTATTATGTTATTAACTATTAATTTACAGTACTATAATCCACTCAGAATATAATAGACACTATAGTTTAATAGTTACTATAGTATTAATATGTTACTAACAAAACCCATGCCACTCTCAATGATTGCTAAACGTTTGTCTCTAAATAAAATTATCCATATATGATGTATATGTAAGATTCATAATCATTCATTGGGGAACTAAGTTCTAAGGGCCCCAAGCTCTACTTGGCACAGAGCCCCCAAAAATGTTAATCTGGGCCTGATCGGATGAGGTATTTAAGTTGAGGCACCAGAATATTCAAAAATTAAGAATAAAAAAAAATTGAAACTCACTTTTTTTTTTTTTTTGCGGGAAAAGATAACAGCACTAGTTATTTTTAATTTCTTGCTCTTGCCGGTAAAGAACAGCACTAGTTATTTTTACTTTCTCGATCATACAGATAGATTATTATTATTATTAGCACCGCGTCTTACTACCCGTTCGGGTTATACGCACTTACGCTAATGTGTAATGGTAGGGTGATTGTGAGATGAAATGAAGGACCTACAGTTTAACGTGGAATCCGAACCACGGTGGCAGCCTGGCATTCCCCATATTCACAAGATGTCTTGTCAGAGGTGAAGGAAGGGTTTGGTCATACAGATAGAGAAAGTATTGTGATCGTAAAAAAATCAAACTCGAGATTTTTATGAATCTCGACGTTTCAAGACCCCCACCCCGAATCCGAAAAAGTGGCTTTTGAATTTCCACCTGTCTATCTGTACCTCAGACTAGAGGCTAAACTATCTTACCAATCGGGTTAAAACTTGCTATATAGGGTTCTCATAGGGTTTCTCCGAGATGTTTTTGGAATTAGATATTTAACCCTAAAATTAAGGGTATTTTACTGAAGGACAAAAAAAGAGAGAAAATTTATTTTCTCAAAATCGGTTCAAGCGATTTTGTTTATTTTTTTTTCTAAATATTTATAAATATTCCAAACAAAATTGTACTCTCAATATTTTGGCAAAATGATTTAAGGGTTTCGGTCTGATGCGTAAATTCTTATTTTTTATATTTCTGTAACTCTTTGAAATATGAAATTACTTATCATTGAAAATATGTAGGTATATTTATAATACAAATCTTTTATTTGAAACATATTTTTATAAAATCAATAACTTTTAAGCTATATACATAATATATATATATATTTTAATTTTCGAACAATAAAGGTAAAGTATTGTGACCGTAAAAATAACTCGAAATGTTGATGGATGTCGACGTCTCATAACCCCCCAAAACGTAAAAAGTTGTTTTTTCAATGCCGTCTGTCTGTGTGTCTGTTTAATCCTAAAATTAAGAGTAGTTTAATAAAAAGCTATTAAGAGAAAAAATCGATTTTCTTTAAATCGGCCTTAACGATTTTGATTAAAACTCATATCTAGGCGTTGATTAAGATTATAAATAATCTGGCTATTTTCATTTTCCCGTGAAAATGATTTTTAGGGTACTTTACAGAAGCGGACATTTCCGTATCACAGCAACTATTAGAGATACTAAATAACTTTTCATTGCAAAATTGTAGCACAAATAAAAAACTTTTATTTGAAATATATTTTTATAAAACTAACATTTTATAAGAGATTAGCAAATATATTGATAGAATATTGTGAGCTTTAGTTGTAAAGAGATTCTACTTAAGTTTTAACGCAATAATTCTCCAATGCCATAGAGTAATTAAATATAAATAAGTCTCTCAACAAGTTTGTTATTTTTCTTTAAACCGTTTAGGAGAAATGTTTGTGCAACAATGATATATCTCCATTTTAAACTCAATTGTCAATATTTACATTTTTTATTGGTCAAAATTTATAAATGATTAATTTAAAAGCAATGCGATGACCTGATGATATGCAACACCTAATAAAAATAAAAATTTTAAACGGAAGTCGAAATTTTAATACGAAGTGTTGACGCTTGTGGGCCCAATATCGATCTTTTTTATTGGTCCAAACATACAAATGAGAACAGGATTCTTTGAAAATAATTATTTATTATTATTATTTGGGTTTAAAGGCCCATCGATACGTTGAGTTCATTAGGGCCTTGAAAGATATTAAAAGCATAATAAAATCCCCATAGGGAGACACATAATAATTCACCTGCAGAATATACAGGTAAATACACAATATACAAAATAATAAATAATATAAATATAAAATAATAGATAAAAAAGCGATAAAATACCCATCTGAGACACTCCATAGGAGTGCTCAAATGGACTCTTAGTATAAACTAAGTGATACACCTGATATAAAAAAACACAGGTGTATCACTCCAATAAAAAGACAAAACAAACATATTAAAATATAACATGTTAAAATGACACATGTTAAAATAATAATACGTTAAAAAGACTAAACAAACATGTTAAAGGGTACTAAAACGGTTAAAAAGTCAAAACAAAAATATTAAAGAATGTTAAAAAGATCTCAATCTATACTTATAAAATAACATGTCCTGACTGACTGACTGACTGACTGATTCATCATCGCCGAGCGCAAACTATCAAGGCTACAAGCATGAAATTCGGACTGTATATTCATTTTGTTATGTAGGCATCCACTAAGAAAGGATTTTAGAAAATTCCATCCCAAAGGGGTCAAAATAGGGGATGATAATATGTATGATAATATGTATGAAAGTCCGTCATTTTGAAAGTTACATAAACAAAATTTTGTATTTCGGTTATTGACGTAAAACAAATAAATACATGTTCCAGGAATTTTGGAAATTTTATTTAATAAGGGATGAAAAAGGGGGTGAAAGTTTGTATCGGACTTGCATTATTTTTGATCTGAGGTCAAGTTATGGTCATCAACGTAACGTAATATTTTAAATTAATCTGTAAATACTATGTATATTTTCGTATTTGTATATAATCAACTTCCACGCGAGCAAAGCCGCGGGCAACAGCTAAGTAGTATGAGATAAAATCCAAATGGGCCACTTTATTAAAGTGACTTAAATGGCATTAAAAAGATCCGCCTGGCGTATAAAACGGAGTAAACAAATAACTCCATCCGCGCTATCGCGTAATAAAAAACGTAGGTCACCTTTGAAATCAAGAGCCAGGCGGATAGGGGCATATTTACGACACTCCACCAAAATGTGATACACACTAAGAGGAGCATCGCAAAACTCACACAATGGGGGTGGGTCCCCTCTCAATAAAAACCTATGGGTCAATGATATGTGTCCGACGTGGAGTCTTGTCACGATGACCTCCTCTCTTCTAGACTTTCGTATAGAAGAGGGCCACCGAGACACACCGTCCCTGATGGACCGCAGCTTGTTCTGAGCAGGGGTCAAGACCCACTGCTCGTGCCAGGCGCGTAAGACCCCACGCCGAACATAGCCCTTTAGATCTAAAAACATGACACCCAGACTCGCCTCAGGAGGCAGGTGTGCTGCCTCCTTGGCCGCCTGGTCCGCCAGTTCATTTCCTGAAAGACCGGCGTGACCAGGAATCCAGCAAAAGGCGAGCCGGGTGCTTAATGAATCAATTTTTAAAATTTGTTCATGTATCATCGGCACAGGGGGATTCCAGGAGTAGAGAGCGGACAATGCCAACAGAGCACTCATGGAATCCGTGCAGATAAGAACGTAACGGTGACACGTACGATAAACAAAACATAACGATTTAAAAATTGCATATAGTTCAGCCGTAAAACACTGGCTTCATCAGGTAGAGCAAATTTAAAATTGGATCATTCTACAACAAAGGCGGATCCCACGGAGGCCCCGCATTTTGAGTCATCCGTGAAAATAGGTTTAAAACCCTGAAAGCGGGTTGCGAGGAGCTCATTAAAGGTCCTTTCGTATACAAAGTATGGGGTGGTTGCTTTAGGGAACTTGGCAAGGTCAAAATGGCATTGAAGTAGGCGTATCTTCCAACGAGAAACTCGACCTGGGGATGTGGGGATAGCCTTTGGCAGGACTATCCCACACGTGTGGAAAACCGATAGCATCCTGATCCCAACCAGCCTTGTACTACCCCATTTGGTTTCATACAAGACACGGTTAGGGAGATAAAACACAGGACGGTAGGCAACATGCTCTGGCATGCAATGTAGTTTCGAAACATAAGATGACAGAAGATAGGACCGCTGGTAAGGAAGAGGGGGCTCCCTGGCGTCGGCACAGATGCTGACGACTGGACTGATACGAAAAGCGCCAGTAGTCAGTCGAATACCAGCATGCTGGTAACTATCTAGCATCTTTAACGCCGAGGGTCTAGCTGAACCACAAACAAAGCTGCCGTAATCAAGTTTAGAACTCACCAAAGCTCTATAGAGGCGCATCAAGGTGTCTCTATCAGCACACCAAGAGCGACCGCAAACTACTTTAAGTATATTCAATGCTTTAACACACTTCGATTTCAGGTCTTTGATGTGGGGAATCCAAATTAATTTAAAATCAAATAAAATTCCCAGGAACCTTACGCTCTCCGAGACTGGTAAAATAACGTGGTTCATTAAAATATTGGGGGCTGGCTGTATTCCGCGTAATCTATGAAAGTGGACGACCGTCGTCTTGGCCGCTGAGAAGGTAAAGCCACTACGCGATGCCCACATCCACAGATTGTTGACAGCTAGTTGTATCTGCCGTTCAGCCCTGTGGAGACTCGATGAACTGCAATAAATTGCGTAGTCATCCACGAAAAGGCATGAACGAACAGGTACGCGCACGTTGTCTACAATACTATTTATCGAAATAGCGAACAACGTACAGCTTAAAATACTACCCTGAGTCACCCCATTTTCTTGAATAAAATCATCGGATAAGGTGTTGTTTAACCTTATCCGGAAGTGTCTGTCTGACATAAAATTAGATATAAAAATAGGGAGGTTTCCCCAGAACCCCCAATTAAACAGGGTTTTTAAAATTCCGTACCACCAGGTGTTGTCGTAAGCCTTCTCCAAATCAAAGAAGACAGCCAAGAGATGTTGTTTATGGAGGAGGGCGTCACGAACTGTGTCTCAAGGCGAACAAGATGATCCAATGTGGATCGGTTACGACGAAAGCCACATTGCATATCAGATAGTAGATTGCGGGATTCTAAATACCATATAAATCTTTTATTGATCATTTTCTTTAATATTTTGCATACACAACTAGTTAATGCTATAGATCTATAACTAGTTGGCTCTAATTTATTCTTGCCACTTTTATATATAGGGATAACGGTTGCTTGCCTCCACAGTGTTGGGAACTGACGAGATTCCCAAACACAATTGTAGGTGTCTAAGAGGAACGCCCATCCGGCAGGGGGCAGTTGGCGCAACATTTCGTAATGGATATCATCCGGGATGAAGCTGTGTTGCCACCTGGGACAGGGCATAGATAAGTTCCTCTTTAGTAAAGGGAGAGTATAATCCTTCCCCCAACTTTGGCCCAAAATCAATAGTAAGGCGCTCGATGTTCCGTTTATGCACGCGAACTCGTTAGAGTAGCTCGCAGTGCTATAAATAGCGGCGAACATCGAGCCCAATACATTGACAACCTCCACAGGAGAGGAGACAAGCGAACCGTTAGACATTAGGGCAGGTATATTATTAGTGGAATTTTTGCTACTACTTAATTTACGAATATTGTCCCAAACCTTAGTTGTGGGAGTGGTAATTGTAAGGGTAGAGATAAACTGTCTCCAAGACTCTCTTCAGCTTTCTCGAATAACACGGCGAGCTCAAGCGCGTAGAATCCGGAATGACTCCAGATTATCCAAAGTAGGACGTCGTTGAAAGAGGTGTAGGGCCCTTCGGCGGTCATAAATAGCCAACCGACACTCCTCGTTGCACCAGGGAACAGGACGGTGGCGTCGATTTGGCGAGGATTTAGGGATGGAAGCACTCGCCGCTCGATGACCGTCGAATTAAAATGCCCATCCTTAACATTGACATCAGGATGTTGGGATTCACCAAATACGGTGAGCTCATGGAATCTATCCCAGTCAAAACGTTTTAGCACCCATTGGGGTATCTGCGCTGTACTGGGAGGATCTTGAAGTGGTGAGAGCAGAATGGGAAAATGATCACTGCTGCACAGGTCCGAGTGGACCTCCCAAAGGAAGTGAGCAGCGATCCCGGGATTACATAAGGTTAAGTCGATGGCAGAGGATACACCATTAAAGATAGAGAAGTGTGTCTGGGTCCCCAGTGTTCATTAACACCAGGTTTCCCGAGAAAATAATATCCTCTACCATCCTCCTACGCGCGTCTATAAATTATTATTATTAGCACCGCGTCTTACTACCCGTTCGGTGTACTGCACTTACGCTAATGTGTAATGGTAGGGTGATTGTGAGATGAAATGAAGGACCTACAGTTTAACGTGGAATCCGAACCACGTGGAGGCCTGGCATTCTCCACATTCACAAGATGCCTTGTCAGAGGTGAAGGAAGGGTTTGGTAATCAGATAAATCTGTACCGGGACCGGGGATTGAACCCCTGACCCTAGCATAGAAGTCCGACACCTTACCCCTAGACCGCCAGGTTACCAGGCGTCTATAAAATTAGACCCCACACCAGGTTATGCGCGTTAAAATCCCCCAAGATGATATAGGGGACGGGAAGTTGTATAAAGAGGGCCTCTAGAGTCCTCTTGGGAACACGCTCACCCGGTAGGTAGGTAGATGCAGCATATTGTTACCTCCAAAGGGAGGAGACTCTGACAGCAATCACTTGGAGATCAGATATAATATTTATAAACTTATGGTATATATTGCTAGCCCCAATCAAAAGAATGGCTTGTCGGTACGATATACATCGTACCCACGAAGCATCGAGTTATCAGTTGGGCGGAAGTGGGTCTCCTGGAAGCACAAGATGGGAGGATGCAGGGAATAAATTAGTTGTTTAATTTCCTTTACGCAAGCAAAGAAACCCCTACAGTTTCATTGTAGTAGCGACATACTTTATTAATATAAAATTTAGTTATCCTCGCAATCCACGTTACTATTCTTTAAGGATAAAAATTGGTTGAGGACCTTTTTAGGTCCTCTTGCTTTTCCCAGTCTCTCCTGGACCTCCCGCTTCAGGAGAGGCTTCGGTTTGTCTCTGAGAGACTGGGTTGTTGGACCCTTAGGTGAAGGCTTTGTTAAGGCCTTCGACGCTTTCTTTATTGTAATTTTGTCCGCGGTCCCTCGCTGGTCCTTCCTCAAGGGATCAGTGGGACTCGCCTTAGTGGCCTCACCTGTTCCGCAACCCATCCCAACCTCCGGAGGCCCAGACGCGAGTGTGAGAGGCTCAACAACGGCCGCTCGTGTTTTAGTACCCCGAGGAGTGCTCGGGGGGGTTCCCTTTGGTTGGCCTGGGGGGTGGGTTACCAGAGGTGAGTTTGGGGAGGATCCCCAGAGGTGGGCTCGTTGGGGGTCCCCAAGATGGGCCCGGGGGTTTCCCGAGGTGGGCTCGGGGTTCTTTGAAAATAAAATTATAAAATTTAAAACTGATACCTAAATTTTTTTTTACGTAAGTATAGTACAATTTAAACTTGGGTTTGCGAGTGAATATTATTTCGTTTCCCATATATTAAGTGTTTTGAGTGAATTTCTCCATGTTTAAATAATAGAGCGATAAAGTCCCATTTTTTATTTGGTAAAAGTCTTTAAAATATTACAAGGTCAACTTTTTTTTTAATAAAACCTCTAAGTGTCGTAACGGAATCTCATTCTAAAAAAATCTGTTGCCCACAACATTTTCGACATCAATTTTTCCAAACAATTTGTATTCGAGATTTTCATATTATATTATTTAATATGGCGTTAAATTCAATATTATTTTTAAAATTACTTTAGTAAATGTTCAAAATTATGTCCAATAATCTCGATAAACTTTTCCAATTGGTTTTGTAAAAGATTGGATGAGCACGTAGTAAAGTCTATATATTTATTGTGTAAGTATTTAGAAAGGGCTTCTTCATGTTTTCTGAAGCGGCTGGCAGTGGTTGTTGCACTTTATCTTTAAGGTAGCCTCATAAAACAAATACAGAAATGGATGTGATGAGAGATTTTAAACATGTATTAGATTAATTTTATAAATAATATTGCAGTTAAATTCATATGAAATAGCAAACATTACAGGTTAAAATATCTTCAAAGATTGATGTCAAATAAACAAAGTTTCGGGAAAAAGTTGTTTATTTATGCGGACTAAAATTCCGTCAAAATGATAGTAAATTTTCATTTAAAAAACAATTTGACGTTGAAATATTCTTGAAGACTTCTACCAAATATAAAATCATCATATCTGTTATTTTTCCCCTTCAAAAAACAATAATTTTGTTTAAAACATTTTTTCAAAAAAAAAAAAGTTTGATTTCGAGATATTCTGATGTGTCAACTTTAATGCCTCATCCTGAATAACTATATTTGAGACTTATTGTCACGTGTGGTGAGATTTCTTTGTCCCCCCCAAGGCCAAAGGTAAATTTAAATTAGTTCTGCTAGGTACGAACTACCGGCGCTAGTTCAGTTTCACGAATGACGAGATTTTGTGGTTTCGTGTTGGCTTTGGATCACTTTCAGCCAGGAGTAGGTCTGTATGATTAATAACAAACAAATGAACCAATGAAACTAACAAATTACGACATGGCATTCCCGTTGTCTGCTTGCAATGAGTAACATGTTCTCGTTCAGGAGGGGAGGGGGAGAGGACCCATAGGGTTAAGTGCAGTAGGAATGAGTCCTTTTGCAAGGGATGAACGACGCATGGTTGCGCGGTAAAACAACGAGAACAAGGAAAATAAAATGATAGAGAGAAAATACTTGATAGTTGTTTTACTAATAATTATGATAGTACTTATTCTTTTTACCTTGAATCATACCAACCTTACTTTGCTTGGTTCCCCTATGGTCCCTGCTGTACTTCGCAATACAACCATTTTTGTCCCTCTGTTTTACGTCACAATACAGCCATATACTCCCCTGCTGCACGTCACAATACATTCTCCCCTGCTGTACGTCATAATACAACCATTCTCTCCCCTGCTGTACGACATAATACAACCATTCTTTCCCCTGCTGTACGTCATAATACAACCATTCTCTCCCCTGCTGTACGTCGTAATACAACCATTCTCTCCCCTTCTGTACGTCATAATACAACCATTCTTTCCCCTGCTGTACGTCATAATACAACCATTCTCTCCCCTGCTGTACGTCGTAATACAACCATTCTCTCCCCTGCTGTACGTCATAATACAACCATTCTCTCCCCTTCTCTACGTCATAATACAACCATTCTCTCCCCTGCTGTACGTCATAATACAACCATTCTCTCCCCTTCTCTACGTCATAATACAACCATTCTCTCCCCTGCTGTACGTCATAATACAACCATTCTCTCCCCTGCTCTACGTCATAATACAACCATTTCCCCCTGCTGTACGTCACAATGCAATCATATTCTCCCCTGTTGTACGTCACAATGCAACCATATTCTCCCCTGTTGTACGTCACAATGCAACCATATTCTCCCTTGCTGTACGTCACAATACAACCATATACTCCCCTGCTATACGTCAGAATACAACCATATTCTTCCTTGCTGTACGTCACAATACAGCAATTTCCTCCTTTGTTGTACGTCACAATACAACTATATTCTTCCCTACTGTATGTCACAATACAGCCATTTCCTCTCTTGTTGTACGTCACAATACAACTATATTCTCCCTCTGTACGTCACAATACAACCATATTCTTCCTTGCTGTACGTCACAATACAGCAATTTCCTCCTTTGTTGTACGTCACAATACAACTATATTCTTCCCTCTGTATGTCACAATACAAGCCATTTCCATCTCTTGTTGTACGTCACAATACAACTATATTCTCCCCTGCTGTACGTCACAATACACCATATTCTCCCTCGCTGTATGTCCAATACAGCCATTTTCTCCCCTGTTGTACGTCACAATACATCCACTTCCTCCCCTGCTGTACGTAACAATACAGCCATTTCCTCCCCTGTTGAACGTCACAATACAGCCATTATCTCCCCTGCTGTACGTCACAATACAACCATATTCTCCCCTGCTGTACGTCACAATGCAACCATATTCTCCCCTACTGTACGTCACAATACAACCATATTCTCCCCTGCTGTACGTCACAATACAGCCATATTCTCCCCTGCTGTACGTCACAATACAACCATATTCCCCTTCTGTACGTCACAATACAACCATATTATCCCCTGCTGTACGTCACAATGCAACCATATTCTCCCCTGCTGTACGTCACAATACAACCATATTCTCCCCTGCTGTACGTCACAATACACCATATTCTTCCCTGCTGTACGTCACAATACAACCATATTCTCCCCTGCTGTACGTCACAATGCACCATATTTCCCCTGCTGTACGTCACAATACAACCATATTTCCCCTGCTGTACGTCACAATGCAACCATATTCTCCCCTTTGTTGTACGTCACAATACAAGCCATATTCTCCCTGCTGTACGTCACAATCAACCATATTCTCACCTATGTACGTCACAATGCAACCATATTCTCCCCTGCTGTACGTCACAATACAACCATATTCTCACCTGCTGTACGTCACAATCAACCATATTCTCCCCTGTGTACGTCACAATACAACCATATTCTCCCTGCTGTACGTCATAATACACCATATTCTCCCTTGTACGTCACTTCTGTCGAGGAAAGAGTGAGGGTTAAAAACAATTTTCCCTCCATTATCTATTGATTTATATTTATTTCAATCACCTTATCGAGTGTTCTATTCTTTGATTGATTGAAACTATCATTGGTAACGGTAAACTACCATTAACAAGAATCCATTAGAATAGAGTTGAAAATCGACGTCTGGACACGTTATTCTGGCCCGGGAGTCAAAGGTCTTTGACTCGATTCCCATATACAGGTAGTTTTCCAACTTCATTAAAACTATTTAACATGTTTTGGTTTGAATTAATCTATGTTTTTTTTTATTTCTATAAAATAACAATTATATAATGGATATTAATACTGTATTTATAAATTGAGGAGGAGGGCTTTATAATGCAAGTCACAATTTCTAAAATATCACATCTTGCTACTGGCAGCTTCATCTGAATTAGTTATATAACTGTTAACTAATGCAACAAAAGATTTGCATGAGACCTTAGTAATAAATATAACTTGTGTTTTTCACTTTCTCATAGAGAGAGTGCGACGGCCTATCAACAGGTTTTATTCTCGTTTTGAGCACAGATGAACTCACAGTTGCAGCAAAAAAATATCTAAACTATCAGAGTCCAGTTTTTGTAGCCACAAACTTTGAAATATATTTATCAATGACGGCGTCAAAACTTTAATATTATATTTTATAAAATAAATAACTTTTTTTTTTCTGAAAGAAGTCCGAGAGTGTGATACTGGCCTTATCATTATTCTAGCGGTGTGAATGTGTTCCAGGGAACTTGCCCCAGACTGCACTGCAGTAACTCTACCGTGAGGAATAACCCCAAGGGGGTACATTACAGGAGCACAGGAATGCATTAAATACCTTAAGCTACAGGCACATTTGTTTTTGCTTTCCTTCCGGGGACACGAATGTTTTAAAAACACCCTCTACCATAGAAGGACGCAGATTAGTTGACTTACAGGACTCGCCTCGATACGGTGTTGAACATGGCAATAGAAGCTTTGGAAGGAGTTCTTGGAGTAAAAGTTGAAAGGGTGGGGTTGGTATTCGACAGAAATCTATCAATAATGCAGGATCTCCCAATGGATTTACAGGCGATGATACTATCGTTAAATTAAGTTCCCTGCATCGGCAAAGATATTACACCAAATGAAGCCAGAAAATGCCAAAAAATCAAGTTTTGCACATTACAAGAAAATTATATCTTAAAAAAAAAGATAGTTACTACTACCAAGCGCAAGGGACAATTACACATTACTGAAAGACGGTGGTGTTACTTTGTTGTCTGAACAATAAAAGGAATGTCCTTCACGAAAATTGAGAGGGATGACATCTACTGGAAAAGTGAAATGGAGCCTCAATTAATCAGATTTTATATGGATAGTTTAGTACCAGAAATACTTGATTCCAGATATGATCGAGGATTGCCAATAAGGGACACCTTTAAGAGAAAACAAATATTTAAAATGATGACCAGCCATCAATAATAAAACATCTTAATTGGATTGTGAATGGAGGAAATCTTGTTTTACTCCTTGGTGGGATATAATAAGATAGATAAGATATTTCCCTTCAATTTGTTTTTCAAAATATTGTGAACATTACTGACCATAATTTCCACTTCATTGCGTAATAAACGTTAATTAACATGAGAGCTCTTTATTTTGTGATATACGCAATGGTGGATCTACATAAAATAGAGCCTATGGCAACCACTGAAATAGTGCCTCTGTCCAAACACCTGACAACTGTATTTTAAACAACTTACCACACTATCTGTTCAAAAATAGGACAACCTTATTAATTTTTTATCTAACACATTATGGCAACATAAAAAATTTCAAATGCACCTTCCTTGTTTTTACTTATGCAAATTTATCTATGATGTGCTTAAAGTATGTTGTTTCTGTTTCTTCTCTTTACACACTCAACAGAGCAAATCACACGATCAGCTTTGACCCATGAAGACTTTCAAATATAAAAGTATTAGTCTCAGCTCTCACAGCGGGTGATGGTTAGCAGTATCTGAATAGCACTGCGAAGATTGTGGAAAACGTTCTCATCTGCATACTGAGCAATACATTTTAGAAACTCTTCAAGTCTTGACATTTTCATGTTGGCCCGGCTTGATAAAAACATTCGACCATCTAAAATTTCTCCATATAGTTGTTGTCCATTAACATCACAGCTGTAAAATTTTCCCAAATGTTCGCACTTCTGATTTAAATCCTCAATATCTTCAGCGTAACACATTCCTTTAGCATCAATAAAAAAAGTCAAAGAGAGTCACTTTTTATTTCATTGGTTTCATTTACATCGTCTGTAATGTCCTGGATAGTTCTAAGTATATTCTCAAGGTATTTTTTAACCGGCTTCACTGCTTCTATCATTGCACTCCATCTGGTTGTGGGCTCCGACTTCACAACCACAGGCGCAGCGTTTTTCAGATCTTTCCGGTGCTGTTTTGAAGGAAAGATTGATACGTAAAGAGCGTCAAGGTTTTCAAAAAACGTGACCATCATTGTCTCCTGCTTGACTGTAAGTACACCCTAGGGAAGTTTGAGTGAGTAATTGTCGCAATTCACTAACAATACCAGGCTGTTTTTCTCACTTATTATTTGTTGAACACTACTCCTGTGTCAACTATCACAGCAGGGTTGTCATAAAACTGTGACTGACACTCTTGTAGCTCCATTTAGTCCTTTTCTACCTTTTCTGTTAAAATTGTCTTTAATCTTTAATAAGAATCAAAGCAACCTCGAACGTCATAAAACAAATATGATTATGTTGTTAGTAATTTTTTTAAATAAATTTTCAATTTTAGATAATATTATTTATTTATTGACAAATAAATATAAAATTGTTTAAATTAAACATTATTTTACGCTTAAAACCAACAAAAATAGTTGAAATACGCCCTTAGGACCTTTTCACCCTAGGTTCGCTCTGTCTCAACGGCCAAGTTATGACATGTGATCTTATATAGGATATTTTCAGTTTGAATCTCATGGATTTAGCTACATTTTGTACAAAAACAAGTATTTAACGTTCGATTTAGTAGTTAATCGAGGTTATAATCTCGGTCGGGTGAACTGGGGGTAGTTTTTCCTAAATTGTTTTCCACTCTCCCTCCACGCAAATGCGGGTTCAATTCCTCTAATTCAACCTTCCCAGTTCCTAATCCATTAGCGTAATTAGTACTTAAAGAGTATAACCCGAACGGGTAGTAAGACGCGGTGCTAAATATATACTAAACTTTGTTGTAGGCATTTATGTTTGGTGAGCAGGATTTTCTTTTCTTTTGTGGTATATGTGTATTGAGCTTAATTTTCTAAACTTTGTGGAATGTGTAATGAACATAATTGTTTTATGTAGTGATATAATATATAATATAAATTTATTTTATTATGTGATAAACCTTTTTTGAACAATTGTTTAAACGTTGTGGTATATGTGTAGTGAACATTATTTTTCAAGCGTTGTGGAATGTTTTTAGTGAATATGGTTTTCCCAAACTTTATGTTATACGTGTAATGAACACGAACTTCCCTTGTGTTGTCATATAGGCCCTACATGTTGTGGCCGTGGCTTACCTTTATTTTGTGATATAACCTACGTATAGGGAACATAATTCTCCTAACCTTTGTGGTATAATACGAGAAGTGAACATGATTTTCCTTTATTTTGTGATTTAGGCCTACGTATAGTGAACATATTTTTTCTAAGCTTTGTGGTATAGGGGTAGTTTTTCATACCCGACTGTGATTTAAAAACCAATATTTTACAGGAGCTTTACCCACCCCTACACCTACTAGAGGTGTTATTATTTATGTACAGTATGAAAGCTCTGTGGAGCAGTTTACCCACCCTGCACCTACTAGAGGTGCTATTACTTCTGTACAGTATGGAAGCTCTGAGGGGCAATTTACCCACCCCTGCACTTACTAGGAGTGTTATTATTTATGTACAGTATGAAAGCTCTGAGGGGCAGTTTACCCACCCCTGCACCTACTAGAGGTGTTATTATTTCTGTACAGTATGGAAGCTCTGAGGGGCAGTTTACCCACCCCTGCACCTACTAGAGGTGTTATTATTTCTGTACAGTATGGAAGCTCTGAGGAGCAGTTTACCCACCCCTGCACCTACTAGAGGTGTTATTATTTATGTACAGTATGAAAGCTTGGAGGAGCAGTTTACCCACCCCTGCACCTACTAGAGATGTTATTATTTCTGTACAGTATGGAAGCTCTGAGGGGCAGTTTACCCACCCCTGCACATACTAGAGGTGTTATTATTTCTGTACAGTATGGAAGCTCTGAGGGGCAGTTTACCCACCCCTGCACCTACTAGAGGTGTTATTATTTATGTACAGTATGAAAGCTCGGAGGAGCAGTTTACCCAACCCTGCGCCTACTAGAGGTGCTATTATTTCTGTACAGTATGAAAGCTCTGAGGAGCAGTTTACCCTCCCCACGATCTCAACCTGGTGAATCCAAAACCTTCCTTCACCTCTGACAAGACATCTTGTGAATGTGGGGAATGCCAGGCCTCCACCGTGGTTCGGATTTCACGTTAAACTGTAGGTCCTTCATTTCATCTCACAATCACCCTACCATTACACAATAGCGTAAGTTCGTATAACCCGAACGGGTAGTAAGACGCGGTGCTAATAATAATCAACCTGGTGAAAGGCTGTTGTGTGGTTGTCTCACTAAATGTATAGTCGAGTAGTTTAGCGTCTCTGTCTAAATTAAGGTTCGTTAATAAACTTGCCTCTTGTTCAAATATGTAGGACTAGGGGTGTTATCCCTCTTACCCCCACCCCCCACCCCCAGGAGGCCAGTAGGTAGTGAGGTTAACTCTCGGTCTGGGGTACCTTGTTTGAACCCATGTAACCCTATTAGAAATAATTATCTACATAAGGGCTCGTTGAAGTAGAGCAAGTGTTGTTAAGTTTGTTTGTAAGTCGAGTGTTATTATAGACTGGTATTTAAAAAGTGAGGTATAAAATTTGTATAAACTCCCAGCAATTCATAATACATATGAACATGTGGGCTAAGGCGTCAATCTCGTCTTGTTTGGTTATTCTGTGACCGGGAGATCAGAGTTAGGTGTACTCTTTACAGCCACGTAAATGTGGGTACATTTGATAACAACTCTTGCCTTACTCATATCTATGCTATTAATGTAAATTTGTATAGACCGGATGGGTGTTAAGATGCGTTGCAAGTACAGTCATAGGAAGGACCTTATCTGACACTAGATTTACTTGCATGTGTTTATACGTCAAGTCATGTGACCTGCAGATGTTTCTCTTGATAGATATTATCAAAATTATAAATAACAACATTAATATGTAGTAAAATATTATCAATGTTTGTATTTTATAAAAAGGTCCTTCATATTAAAATTGGGTTATGCAATAAAATGTTCACACAAGTAACAATCACACACATCACGCTAGTAACAATCACACGCACACATCACACTAGTAACAATCACACACATTGCATTAGTAACAATCACACACATCACGCTAGTAACAATCACACGCACACATCATACTAGTAACAATCAAACACATCGCATTAATAACAATCACACACATCACGCTAGTAACAATCACACGCATACATCACACTAATAACAATCACACACATCACGCTAGTAACAATCACACACATCGCATTAGTAACAATCACACACATCACGCTAGTAATAATCACACGCACACATCACACTAGTAACAATCACACACATCGCATTAGTAACAATCACACACATCACGCTAGTAACAATCACACGCACACATCACACTAGTAACAATCACACACATCGCATTAGTAACAATCACACACATCACGCTAGTAACAATCACACGCACACATCACACTAGTAACAATCACACACATCACGCTAGTAGTAATCACACACATCGCATTAGTAACAATCACACACATCACGCTAGTAACAATCACACACATCACGCTAGTAACAATCACACACATCACGCTAGTAGTAATCACACACATCGCATTAGTAACAATCACACACATCACGCTAGTAACAATCACACGCACACATCACACTAGTAACAATCACACACACTCATCACATTAGTAACAATCCAACACATCACGCTAGTAACAATCACACGCACACATCACACTAGTAACAATCACACACATCGCATTAGTAACAATCACACACATCACGCTAGTAACAATCACACGCACACATCACACTAGTAACAATCACACACATCACGCTAGTAGTAATCACACACATCGCATTAGTAACAATCACACACATCACGCTAGTAACAATCACACACATCACGCTAGTAGTAATCACACACATCGCATTAGTAACAATCACACACATCACGCTAGTAACAATCACACACATCACACTAGTAACAATCACACGCACAGGTTCAAGGGAAAGTGCTAAAACGTGATTTGAATGTCTTTATATTTAACATCTTATTAATATTCCAAAAAGTCCACATTGGGAGCCGACATTGTTTATTTTATGAAGGTGTTAACCTGAGCTCGTGCGCGGGGAAGATAACTTTTTATTACAATCTTCCGTTTGTGTTCAAGGAATATAATTCCTACATGTTGTTACTGACTTCAGAATGAACTACATGTTTTACATTCCAAGTTAAAAATCACGAACATAGAAACACTCAACGTAATTTTTGTAATCATATGAAAGATTCACATTATGTCTTGACCACTACAGTCTTGAGTATCCGTATATTTACACAAATGAGCTATAAATTAGGCCTCCACCGTGGTTCGGATTCCACGTTAAACTGTAGGTCCTTCATTTCATCTCACAATCACCCTACCTTTACACATTAGCGTAAGTTCGTATAACCTGAACGGGTAGTAAGACGCGGTGCTAATAATAATAATAATAATAACACCATGGTAGGAGTTAGTAAAATTTATAATCGACTTATTGAATGTTTGTACAATTCATTCCCATGAGCCAGGTCTATGGCTGCTCATTTGACTAAAATACTAGATATTTATGTATAGGTACTAGTTAACATGCTCTTTAATAACCGACTGAGCCATGGTGTCGAATAGTAAAATACATAGACGTATAATGCTATCAATACGTACAATCAATTTCTCCTTACCTGAATGATTACACTATGACAATCTTATAAACCAAACCCTAGTGGAACCAAGCAAGGTAGTAGTCTTACCTTGACTGATTACACTATGACAATCTTATAAACTACACCATAGTGGAACAAGCAAGGTAGTAGTCTTACCTTGATTGATTACACTATGACAATCTTATAAACTACACCATAGTGTAACCAAGCAAGGTAGTAGTCTTACCTTGACTGATTAAACTATAGCCCTATCTTATAAACTATACCATAGTGGAACTAAGCAAGGTAGTCTCACCTTGACTGATTAAACTATGGCCCTATCTTATAAACTATACCATAGTGGAACTAAGCAAGGTAGTAGTCTTACCTTGACTGATTAAACTATGGCCCTATCTTATAAACTATACCATAGTGGAACTAAGCAAGGTAGTAGTCTTACCTTGACTGATTAAACTATGGCCCTATCTTATAAACTATACCCTAGTGGAACCAAGCAAGGTAGTAGTCTTACCTTGACTGATTAAACTATGGCCCTATCTTATAAACTATACCATAGTGGAACTAAGCAAGGTAGTCTCACCTTGACTGATTAAACTATGGCCCTATCTTATAAACTATACCATAGTGGAACTAAGCAAGGTAGTAGTCTTACCTTGACTGATTAAACTATGGCCCTATCTTATAAACTATACCATAGTGGAACTAAGCAAGGTGTAGTCTTACCTTGACTGATTAAACTATGGCCTATTCTATAAACTATACCATAGTGGAACCAAGCAAGGTAGTCTCACCTTGACTGATTACACTATGACAATCTTATAAACCAAACTCTAGTGGAACCAAGCAAGGTAGTAGTCTTACCTTGACTGATTACACTATGACAATCTTATAAACTACACCATAGTGGAACCAAGCAAGGTAGTAGTCTTACCTTGATTGATTACACTATGACAATCTTATAAACTACACCATAGTGGAACCAAGCAAGGTAGTAGTCTTACCTTGATTGATTACACTATGACAATCTTATAAACTACACCATAGTGTAACCAAGCAAGGTAGTAGTCTTACCTTGACTGATTAAACTATGGCCCTATCTTATAAACTATACCATAGTGGAACTAAGCAAGGTAGTCTCACCTTGACTGATTAAACTATGGCCCTATCTTATAAACTATACCATAGTGGAACTAAGCAAGGTAGTAGTCTTACCTTGACTGATTAAACTATGGCCCTATCTTATAAACTATACCATAGTGGAACCAAGCAAGGTAGTCTCACCTTGACTGATTACACTATGACAATCTTATAAACCAAATCCTAGTGGAACCAAGCAAGGTAGTAGTCTCACCTTGACTGATTACACTATGACAATCTTATAAACTACACCATAGTGGAGCCAAGAAAGGTAGTAGTCTTACCTTGACTGATTAAACTATGGCCCTATCTTATAAACTATACCATAGTGGAACTAAGCAAGGTAGTCTCACCTTGACTGATTACACTATGACAATCTTATAAACTACACCATAGTGGAACCAAGAAAGGTAGTCTTACCTTGACTGATTAAACTATGGCCCTATCTTATAAACTATACCATAGTGGAACTAAGCAAGGTAGTCTTACCTTGACTGATTACACTATGACAATCTTATAAACTATACCATAGTGGAACCAATCAAGGTAGTAGTCTCACCTTGACTGATTACACTATGACAATCTTATAAACCAAACCCTAGTGGAACCAAGCAAGGTAGTAGTCTTACCTTGACTGATTACACTATGACAATCTTATAAACTACACCATAGTGGAACCAAGAAAGGTAGTCTTACCTTGACTGATTAAACTATGGCCCTATCTTATAAACTACACCATAGTGGAACCAAGCAAGGTAGTAGTCTTACCTTGACTGATTACACTATGACAATCTTATAAACTACACCATAGTGGAGCCAAGCAAGGTAGCAGTCTTACCTAGACTGATTACACTATGACAATCTTATAAACTATACCATAGTGGAACCAATCAAGGTAGTAGTCTCACCTTGACTGATTACACTATGACAATCTTATAAACCAAACCCTAGTGGAACCAAGCAAGGTAGTAGTCTTACCTTGACTGATTACACTATGACAATCTTATAAACTATACCATAGTGGAACTAAGCAAGGTAGTCTCACCTTGACTGATTACACTATGACAATCTTATAAACTACACCATAGTGGAACCAAGAAAGGTAGTCTTACCTTTACTGATTAAACTATGGCCCTATCTTATAAACTACACCATAGTGGAACCAAGCAAGGTAGTAGTCTCACCTTGACTGATTACACTATGACAATCTTATAAACCAAACCCTAGTGGATCCAAGCAAGGTAGTAGTCTTACCTTGACTGATTACACAATGACAATCTTATAAACTACACCATAGTGGAACCAAGAAAGGTAGTCTTACCTTGACTGATTAAACTATGGCCCTATCTTATAAACTATACCATAGTGGAACTAAGCAAGGTAGTCTTACCTTGACTGATTACACTATGACAATCTTATAAACTACACCATAGTGGAACCAAGAAAGGTAGTCTTACCTTGACTGATTAAACTATGGCCCTATCTTATAAACTATACCATAGTGGAACTAAGCAAGGTAGTCTTACCTTGACTGATTACACTATGACAATCTTATAAACTATACCATAGTGGAACCAATCAAGGTAGTAGTCTCACCTTGACTGATTACACTATGACAATCTTATAAACCAAACCCTAGTGGAACCATTAAGGTAGTAGTCTTACCTTGACTGATTAAACTATGACAATCTTATATACTACATCATAGTTGAACCAAGCAACGTAGCAGTCTCACCTTGACTGATTACACTATGACTATCTTATAAACTACACCATAGTTGAACCAAGCAACGTAGCAAGCAGGCTCACCTTGACAGATTTCACTATGACAATCTTATAAACTATACCATAGTGGAACCAAGCAAGGTAGTAGTCTTACCTTGACTGACTACACTATGAATCTATCCTATAAACTACACCATAGTGGAACCAAGTAAGGTAGCAGTCTTACCTTGACTGATTACACTATGACAATCTTATAAACCATACCATAGTGGAACCAATCAAGGTAGTAGTCTTACCTTGACTGATTACACTATGACAATCTTATAAACTATACCATAGTGGAACCTCTGACAAGACATCTTGTGAATGTGTGGAATGCCAGGCCTCCACCGTGGTTCGGATCCCACGTTAAACTGTAGGTCCTCCATCTCATCTCACAATCACCCTACCATTACATATTAGTGTAAGTGCGTATAACCGAACGGTAGTAAGACGCGGTGCTAATAATAAATAATAATAATAATAATAATAATAATAATAACATAGTGGAACCAAGCAAGGTAGTAGTCTCACCTTGACTGATTACACTATGACATCTTATAAGCTTCACCATTGTGAAACCAAGCAAGGTAGTAGTCTTACCTTGACTGATTACACTATGACAATCTTATAAACTACACCCTAGTGGAACCAAGCAAGGTCATCTACCACCTTAAAGAGTAAAAACAGGTTACACATTACCTGAATCTAATTAACCTAATATAACAGTTAATAAAACGACTGAAGGCGTGACTCACCTCACGACTACACCTGGCTTGTAAACGTATCATGTTGTGTAACCAGGGTTCAGAGACTCGGTGTAAACAATGTATCTCACAGAGACTCGTCTGACGTCACACAACTACTTGTTGTCCTAACCTTGGAGCAGCGTCTCTCGCACCTGTACAACTAGAGTAGTGGCGTGGCGAGACTGTGTGACTAGTGTCGTGACGTCAGGGCGTCTACTTTCTATCAGTGTCCGCGCAACCCTGTGAGGGCAGCGCAGGCGTCGGTCCAGCTAGCGCTTATTCCCTCCACCGCTTAATCTAGCTCTGTGGTCTATTTACTGCGTTTTTATGTTCTCAAGAGGCTATGTTTATTAGAGGCAGACTAAGGCATCTGTCTCTAAGGTTGGGGGTTAGAATTCTTTCATGCTTACAGGGGTGTTTCCCTCTTATTTACTTTCCTCTAAACAACTTTCTTCATTCCATCCCTTGGATAAAATATTGTGAATAATAGTCTACCGGTGTTTAGTGTACAGATAAAATAAATTAAGAGTCCAAATACACAGCCTATGTAAGATAGTTTACAATAGACTTTTTCTTTGCAGCCCACCACCCTCCAAAGTGTTATTATTTAGTTTCCTAACACTTTAAGAAATCAAAATTAAAAATTGAAGACATCGTATTAGAACTCTTACACTGCTATTCATGATGTTAGTACTTTGGCCCTCTATCATGGTAACACAAGGCACCATAATAGTTTATTAAGTTTATCAGAAATTTGTAAACGCCAGAAACCAAATGGGCTTACAACGCTCCTTAGTGGAGCTGTCCGGCAGTAGGATATCAGGGGAGGAGTAAAATACAAATTATTCCCAATAAATGCCTTAATTATAATCACAAAGATCTATTCTACGATTCTATAGCAGTTACCTTCCATTTCCCGGAAATTCAGCTCTTAGTAATCAACTTAAATATGTGGACTACACAAAGAGGAAAAGGTCAACTTTTAAACTATGTTTACAAGACTATATACGTATAGGGTCATAGAAAATAGTTTCGTGTGCATTCCTATAAACAACAAACTTGTGTACTGTTGAAGGTTTTGTCAGTATCTAACCTAAGCGCATTTCAGCTACTTAGGCACTCCCAATAATATAACTATTGGTCCAACCAGGAATTTATCCGACGCTCTCAACTAGATGAAAAGGAAAAGTAAAGCAACACAGGTATAGGAGTGGCTATAAGGCATAAATTTAAACAATAAATGTAATTTCTTATTAAAACTCTGTTTCGTTGATTAGTAAACGCCCGTACGATCTAACATGATGTCAATGATAGCTCATCGTAGCGTTAGACTTTCACACGTCAATCATAGACTCTGCCTTCAAATATGAATAAAGAATTACTTTGAGCAAAGCACAGTTTTTGGATAGTTAGTGTTAAAGCATTTATACCCTAAGTATAGAGTCCCATGTTCGATTCCCATGTCCAGGTGTCATTTTTTTCAAATTTGCTAATTTAAATCATTTGTTGTTTTCTCCCCCCTCATACACCCTTTACATTATGTCTATATTAATAGAATATAAATATATTTATAAACATAGGCGATATGCCACCCAAAGTGTAACAGAAGAGACATCAAACAAAATATTCTCAAGTTGTACGGGTCCAAATAATGTAAACTGGATATAATAGTCTTCAACAAATCTCAACCAAATTAGAGTAAATTGTTTACACACCACACGGTAATATTATTAAAATCACCACAAATATTTTACAAGGGTAATCAAATCAGCTTCAGAAAGACGTTTTTAAAAATTATATATTTCGAATGTTTGTCTATAAAGAGCGTTGTGCGATATCTATTGCACGCAGAGGGCAGACGTTGTAAAACTAGTAGCTCCTGTGAACCAACATGTGTGCTTAGAAGCTGAAATGTTAACATTTAAAGTTACTTTCCACGTACATTCATTAAACTAAGGTCATTTATCTGGGGTAACTTGCGATACAACCAGTGTTCTAGGTGACCTAGAGATCTAGGGGTAAGGTGTCGGACTTCTGTGCTGGGGGTCCGGGGTTCAACTCTCAGTCCCAGCATAGATTTATCTGATTGCCAAACCCTTCCTTCACCTCTGGCAAGACGTGTATTAATCACAACTTGTGAATGTGTGGAATTCCAGGCCTCCACCCTGGTTCGGATCCCACGTTAAGCTGCAGGTCCTCTCACAATCAACCTACCATTACACATTAGTGTAAGTGTGTACAACCCGAACTGGTAGTAAGATAAAATGCTAGTATAAATAATAATAATAATAATAATAATAATAATAAAACTAGTTTTCTAATTATAATGATTGATCCACCGAAGCCGCATCAAGTACCTGATGGTTTTATTTAAGATCGCGAGGTATCGCTAGCAACAAGCTATGTGCTGCCATCTTTCCTCTACTACTACAAGCCTTTGTATGTCAGTTTGAATGTCTGCCGTCAGGCATCTTTGATTGCATAGATCGTGTCAAAGTCAATAATAATATAAACTTTCTTCAAACATAATGTGTACAGGAAAAGTAAACAGAAATAGGCACTTGTTTGAAACGATACAAAAAAAAATGTATTTCTAGTTGAAGGGAAGGTGTAATCTTTAAATAACATTGTATTCTTATAATCATAATATTAAAAATCAATGCCAAAATAATTTAGCACGGATTATTTAGAAATTATATATAGAATAGATATACCGCGTTAAATGGGTGAGGTGGTGAGTCTTTAATATATTCCCGCCCTTATCCTGAAGCGTGCAAATAATCAGCCCGTCGGTAGCCACATATTAAATAATTGTTTTTTGTTAATTATTCTCATATTACCAGGTGGTTTTCGAGAGCCCTTCGGGGCTGGTGTCCACTTTATGAACTCTTCGTATTTCTACTCATTTATATATGTATATGTTGATGTTGGATTGAAAATTAAATAACCATACCAAAAACAAATCAATTTAAGAAACTCACATGATAAAATTGATCCATCAGTCAACATCCTAGCTCTCCTCAATAAATTTCAAGTAAAACACAACGACCAGACCCCGTTAATCAAACTTCAATGGACGGGAAATCCATTAAGTTCCCTAGTTATTAGGTTATTGGCCGTGTCCGGTAGATGAACCCCAGCCTCTTTGACCTGGTCACTCTAATACTCTCGAAACAAACAAACTTATCCCTAACTACAACAATTGATCGTAGTCACCAAAACAAATCATAAATATTAGTTCTAAAGATATTAGTGATGATAACGTGCCAACAAGACAACTCAAAACACATTTCGACCCTTGGTCAGAAGTTTCTTGAGGAGGAGGAGGGTGTCCTGCTGTGCAGTCCACCTTTTGTTGCTAACACATACATGTTATAATCCAATTTCCATAGGAAGAACTTTTATCTTACTCGAGTCTTCCATATCCGGGATGTCTCTTTCCGCTGTCTTTATCAGCTGTGCTTGTCTCTTCCAGAGTCTACAGTAGCCCCAAGGCTTCTTTGGTGCTGGCTGTCAGCTCACAGCTGACTTCTGACAGTCAAAATGTAGGTATATACCTAAATTTTGACTGTCAGAAGTGACAGCTGCTAAACACGTGTTTTTGCAGATCATATGGTTCGGGGTAGGGATATATAATTTGGTCTGGTAACTTTTCAAAGCCATCAGCTGACAGCTGTGATCTGTCAGTCAGCACCAAAGAAGCCATGGGGCTACTGTACTCATCCGTTACTTGACTTAGCACTAATTTGTTATTGGAATAAAGCTTGAAGGTGGTATTGTCGAGTGCGAAACTATCTCCTATGTCTAGTTTGTTTTCTCCACCACGTCTTACTACTCAGCCGGACTACACGCAATTAGGGGAAGGACGAGGAATATCGAGTGGAGGATATGTACTACCTACCTACCTTTATTTGAGGGGAAAATGTGAAATCATTTAAGGAATACCAACCTCAGTTGACGAGATTATATTAGCTTGACATTTAGTCTGCGTGCCCGCAGATACTCGCTAGAAGGTTGTTCGTAGCGTCATCCCCTCTCAGCTGAGTGTGTATGTGGTATCGACCACACATGATACATATCGCCCCCAAAGTGGAGACGTCTCTCTATCGTAATTCGATTTCCAGCCCCGGATGTCACCGCTCTAACGTGACGTCATAAATAAAACACAAATGATTCTCTGAATCATCTCCATCAAATGGGTCCACTGTTGGCCGGGCGCATTTGACTCTCTTGTGCCATGCTGGGGAATATCTTAGTTCCATTCCAGGTGAACACAACAACCAGAACGCAGAACATTAGTTACTTACAAAATAACGTGGGACGTGGTCACACGGATTAAAACACTAAACAATGTTGCACTCTATAAGCACCTGTGCGTATAACCCAAACGGGTAGTAAGACGCGGTGCTAATAATAATAATAATAATAATAATATAAGCACCTAAATTCGGATACATTTCTTCTCAATTACACCCCATTACCATTAGTGAACATAGGTAATTATTCTGGAATGGCTGTAATACTTGGTGCACAGTACACTGAGATGCCCATATTCTATTAATTCTAATGTTGGTGCATTTCCTTTAAAACTATACTCCTCATACTAGGGCGTTACTGACCCGTGAGTTAAATGTTCTGATAAAACAGTGAAATGGAATCAATCAAATGTAGCTTGGAATAATCCGTTATTCCACCATTAGCGCCTTGTGAGCTGGGATAACTACAGTAGCCTCGTGGCTTCTTTGGGGCTGACTGACAGCTGACAGCTTTGAAAAGTTACCAGATCAAATTATGTATCCCTACGCCGAACCATATGATCTGCAAAAACATGTGTTTAGCAGCTGTCACTTCTGACGGTCAACATTTAGGTATATAGGCTTACTTAAATGTTGACTGTCAGAAGTCAGCTGTGAGCTGTCAGTCAGCACCAAAGAAGCCATGGGGCTACTGTACGTGCCACGGCGCGTATATAATAGTAGGGTAAGGACGAGTAAAGAAGATTATAGAGGAAGTGTACCCAAATCTCATGTATAGAGAATGGGAAACCATTTATAAAATAAAACACCTCCTACACGTGACTGGTATCCGATCCACAGCCTCCCATGAATCAGATAATATGAAACTGAGACCTGATATCCACGTGTGGGTAGCAGAACTATCAGTGCTTGGGATCACATTATTGTCAACATCCCGTGGAGATCATATTCCGCCTCGGCCGGGCTTCGAAGCTGAGATGCTCCTTGACATTCTTCCACAGTCAAGTGAGTTGAGGTCCATGTTTTGTCTGAACAGAGTGTATTCCCTTGATCAACCTGTTGCACTCAGTGAGCAACATTTCACTGACAGGACAAGAACGTCTCAAAACAGACCACACGACTTACAAGCTAGTTTGTTCGCGACAGTGACACCATCACCAGGTTGTTAGCAGACAGAAATATTGCACAAGCAATAGTACCAATACCAGTCTTCTAAACTGAAAGGTCCTGGTTCAATTCTTGGCACGACAGAAGCATATATTATTGAGGAAATTGGGGTTTACCATTTCACAGATATGGACTGAGTGTAGTTTCTGTTCTAGAATATAGTTAGTGTGTAAGCCGTGTACTGATAATATCAGTTTATAAAGTGCACGTTAATTACTGTTTGATAAATAAATACTTAGATGACAACATTGCAATCTCAAATAACATCAAAATTTACCCTCATACTTTTGTTTCCTAATAGTGTGTTCAGTAGTATAAGTTCCTGACACTAAGAATACACTAATAATATTAGTAATATCGCTAATAAGTAATAACTAGTACAAGCTTGATGGCAGCAGGCGAACTTAACTTTATTAGGATGCAACTGATGATTTAAGTATAAGCTGAAAATGCAACTCATTCTCTCATTTCTTTTAATTCGTGAGAGGCTTTAAATAAACTAAAAAAAAAATATTGAAAACTCGGCTTTCTTGGGTTCTGTGCCGTGGTCTTTTACTATAATAATAATAATAATAATAAATAATAATATTTAGCACCGCGTCTTACTACCCGTTCGGGTTATACGCTTTAAGTACTAATTACGCTAATAGATTAGGAATTGGGAAGGTTGAATTAGAGGAAGTTAACCCACATTTGCGTGGAGGGAGAGTGTAAAACCATTTAGGAAAAACCTCCCCCAGTTCACCCGACCGAGATTCGAACCTCGATCTCCCCGTCCTCAGCAGTCGAGCTCAACACGACAAGCGCGTTAGCCAACTACGCCACCGAGGCGGGTGTCTTTACTATAAGTGTGAAAAATATCGGCTTGGTGATTCATAAAGGGGCTTCTGGAAGGTGCTTAATCAAACACACACACGCATTAGGAAACTATTAACACAGATATTTTTTATGGTTCCTTTGTTTTCCGATATGGAAGCGGTTTTGCATACAGAAAACTCGTATACGCCGTTTTGAAGATTTGAGGTTTCTGTTCTTACCGCCGTAATTCATCATCTGCTAAATCTAGCGACACCCAAAGGGAAATTATTTACAATCTCGGGATTTCCCAGAAAATTCCTCTTAATTCAAGTAAGCTGCGTCAGGGGACTCTTCTCCAGGGTTGTACAGTCAAGACACCGGAAATATAGAGCACAGAAGCGTACAGAGGAACATTTCCCGCAGTGGCATCCTGTAACCTAGGTGAAGGTGCTAGGTTGGGTGAGACAGTGCCTAGAGACCATTACGTGCAAACATAGACAAAAAAAAATAGTTGGTTGAAGGACAAGTAGAGGGAGGACTGAACTGTTAGTGAATACTAAGACAAACTTAACATTACTTTAATTACTTTATTGATGATACACCGGCAATCAAATCAAGAAAATAATGTAAATTAAGGATTGAATCCCAGGAAAAGGAAAGATATTATGTCTGGCTACTTACTTGACTGCAACCTTACTTGGTTCCACTATGGTATAGTTTATAAGATAGTCATAGTGTAATCAGTCAAGGTAAGACTACTGCCTTGCTTGATTCCACTATGGTGTAGTTTATATGATAGGGACATAATGTATCAGTCAGGTAAGATATTCATAGTGTAATCAGTCAAGGTAAGACGGTAAGACTACTACCTTGCTTGATTCCACTATGGTGTAGTTTATAAGACAGTCATAGTGTAATAATCAGTCAAGGTAAGACTGCTACCTTGCTATGGTGTAGTTTATAAGATAGGGTCATAGTGTAATCAGTCAAGGTAAGACCTACATATAGCACATAAAATATAAATGCTACGTTTTAAATGCTAGTCCCAATGTTTTGCAGACATTTGTGGGAGAAACAATTTGAGCATTCATTGATCGCATGAAATGAAGACAAATACTGAATTAGTGAACAGATCACATTAAGACATTTCTCAGAACACACGAGAATAGTTTTTATATCGAGCAGAGAAACAGGTCAGGATGTACAGAGCATAGATAAACAGGGTCAGTGATGTACAGAGTTTGATAAATCAGGTCAGTGATGTACAGAGGATGATAAAACAGGGTCAGTGATGTACAGAGGATGATAAACAGGGTCAGTGATGTACAGAGGATTGATAAAACAGGTCAGTAATGTACAGCGATTGATAAAACAGGGTCAGTGATGTACAGAGTATTGATAAAACAGGGTCAGTGATGTACAGAGATTGATAAAACATGGTCAGTGATGTACAGAGGATTGATAAAAACAGGTCAGTGATGTACAGCGACTGATGAAACAGGTCAGGGATGTACAGAGGACTGATAAACAGGGTCAGGATGTACAGAGCATGGATAAAACAGGGTCAGTGATGTACAGAGGATGATAAAACAGGGTCAGTGATGTACAGAGCACGATAAAACAGGGTCAGTGATGTACAGAGGATTGATAAAACAGGGTCAGTGATGTACAGAGGATTGATAAAACAGGGTCAGTGATGTACAGAGGATTGATAAAACAGGGTCAGTGATGTACAAGCACGGATAAAACAGGGTCAGTGATGTACAGAGCACGGAGCATACACACTTTTAAATAAACCGATCGCTGGTCGGGAATACACCAAATATCTCATTTTTTAATATTATTACTTTTGAACTGCATGGCGCCAAAATGAATTGTTTGTCACCTGCCTCGGTAAGTGTCTGGCAGATACAGTGAAAACTGTCTCGTAGACCATAATATTTACTGTAGTTAAGACATATATAATATTGAAGGCTTCCAAATTATGTTTATTCAGATCGATCATCAGCTCCTAGCAAACTCCGAATACTTCTCGTGTTTTCAAACTACGAGCAAACCAGGATCCACCTCAGCTTGGATTCAAACCAGGATCTCTCTCCTAAATATTTGGTGAATGGGTCAGTCCCAGATCCCCGGTGCGTTTGTCTCTGTGTGTGTATCTTTACAACCATTGATTTAATGGCTGGATTAAACTTCACAGACAGACATAAACTCTGGTTTCTGTAGGAAGGCCACATTAGACCCCTAACATTGAATGTCACTAACATGTTGCTGACGGTCTAGAAATGTGTATTATTTGATTCATCAACTTATCAAAAACTTCCAATTATTAGGCCTACTTCCTTGTGAATTACTCTGTTGTGTATCTTCACACTATTAACTAAACTTTACTTTACATCCATTACTGTTTTCAGCCTGTGGCCTACGTCAGTTTTTTGTTCAAGTATTTTTCCCTACCGGCTTGTTGGGCCTGTCCTAGCTACATATGTCTTATAATATCACTTAAGATTAGGATAAGCACAACATCCAGTCTCCCGCCTTTAATTTTGAAAGGGTAAATCAACATTTCATCGATGATACATTTTTCAGCCACGCTGGGAATCGAACTTGAGACCCATGACTCAGTAGACAAACACGCTACCAACTGAGCTAAGGTGTCGGATTATTAATTGAACTAAGAATGTAAATACATTTGTAATATTTTCCTCCTGATATTAGGGAAACATTATTTTCCAGCTTTAGCATAATTTACTTCCTATAAAATCAGACTAAATTAAAGATTACACCGGAAAATGGGAATCGGACCCAGGGTCTTTGGTTTAGCGCACCAAAGTTCTACCACTGAGCCATCCATGGATCGTCCCATGTCCAGGGCAATTCCTCAATCATATGACAAGGCAGAGTATGTGATGGACGTGTGAAAATCATCTTGATTCTCTTGGAAGGTACCATGTATTTGTAATACTGGCACAACCGAGTCACCAGTGGTTGGGATATCTACACGTCTATCACAGACTGTGCCTTAAAATATGAGTGAAGAATGGTCCCTGAGCACGGGATGATCCCTTGTTAGCTCAGTGATAAGAGCATTGGTACGCTAAACCAAACGTCCCAGTTTTGATTCCCGTGTTCAGATGTCTTTTAATTTAGTCCAATCAATTGTTTGGTTTAACCTTTCAAAACCATCAAGTCTTTATTTGCGTGTGGATTTTAAAAAAATAGCCGTTTAAAAGTTTCCTAAACTATTTTTAAATATGCGTACATATTGAGCCAACCAATTCGACAGACAAACACCGCGAAAAAATAAATCAGGCCTTCTTTAGTACATTGTTAATAAATCACTTGGTACATGTTACCAGGGCTAGGATTTCGAGAGAAAATTATATTTATTTATATTTTAATCAAACTCAATACAGTCAATTAAACCATGATATACTTTGTTCCCACGAGCTAAGGGTTTCTGTAATATTTTTTTAAAGTAGATTTAATAATAATATTTGGCACTCAAACGATGAAGAAATAAATAAGTGGTAAAAGCATTTAATATTGTATATCTCGTAGTTATAGTTTTACAGATGAAAGTTTTTACTCAAATTAGTTTTAAAAATGGAATGAACCCAGTTTTGTGTTATATTCAGGGACAATTCTTCCCTCAGTTTTGAGACGTGGACGTATGGGAGCATCTGTCAGCCTCATTGGAACAAACATGACAACATGTTCAGTAATGTTGGATTACTAAGCCCCGCCAACAACATGTTTGGCAAGGCTACGGGTGCTATCAAACTGGAACAAATCATGTTGGAACATTAAAAAAGATACATATATATATACACACATAAGGTCAAAATATACCAGTAACTTCTGTTGATGGTATTTTATTCTAAACTAAATTTGACCTTCCCCCGTCTGCGGAAAAGCAGACTAAACGAGACGGGCGCTTGGCCCGTGTGATCACCGATACGGGTAGTTTGAAATAAGCTCCGATGTGTATTATGATGGATTAGTAATAAAGAGACGTAATCCTCACAATTGACTAGACTGCCGATGACAGGGCGATCGTGATTCGAATACCAGTCAAATATACTGAGGGTGGCTTTTCTTAAATAGTTTTCCCCTATCCCTCTAAGCAAATGCGGATATACTTCATCTAAAATGTAACCTTGCTCAACCCTAATCATGGGTCTGTCTCGAACATGAGGCTCTCCATCTACTCCCTTTCCTTCATCCCCCAGGTTACTGCAGTGTTGGGACATAGCACTCCCTTTCCTTCATCCCCCAGGTTACTGCAGTGTTGGGACATAGCACTCCCTTTCCTTCATCCCCCAGGTTACTGCAGTGTTGGGACATAGCACTCCCTTTCCTTCATCCCCAGGTCACTGTAGTGTTGGGACATAGCACTCCCTTTCCTTCATCCCCCAGGTCACTGTAGTGTTGGGACATAGCACTCCCTTTCCTTCATCCCCCAGGTCACTGTAGTGTTGGGACATAGCACTCCCCTTCCTTCATTCCCCAGGTCACTGTAGTGTTGGGACATAGCACTCCCCTTCCTTTATCCCCCAGGTCACTGTAGTGTTGGGACATAGCACTCCCTTTCCTTCATCCCCCAGGTTACTGCAGTGTTGGGACATAGCACTCCCTTTCCTTCATCCCCCAGGTCACTGCAGTGTTGGGACATAGCACTCCCTTTCCTTCATCCCCCAGGTTACTGCAGTGTTGGGACATAGCACTCCCTTTCCTTCATCCCCCAGGTTACTGCAGTGTTGGGACATAGCACTCCCTTTCCTTCATCCCCCAGGTCACTGTGGTGTTGGGACATAGCACTCCCCTTCCTTTATCCCCCAGGTCACTGTAGTGTTGGGACATAGCACTCCCATTCCTTCATTCCCCAAGTCACTGCAGTGTTGGGACATAGCACTCCCCTTCCTTCATCCCCCAGGTCACTGTAGTGTTGGGACATAGCTCTTCCCTTCCTTTATCCCCCAGGTCACTGTAGTGTTGGGACATAGCACTCCTCTTCCTTCATCCCCCAGGTCACTGTAGTGTTGGGACATAGCTCTTCCCTTCCTTTATCCCCCAGGTCACTGTAGTGTTGGGACATAGCACTCCCCTTCCTTCATCCCCAAGGTCACTGTAGTGTTGGGACATAGCTCTTCCCTTCCTTTATCCCCCAGGTCACTGTAATGTTGGGACATAGCTCTTCCCTTCCTTTATCCCCTAGGTCACTGTAGTGTTGGGACATAGCACTCCTCTTCCTTCATTCCCCAAGTCACTGCAGTGTTGGGACATAGCACTCCCCTTCCTTCATCCCCCAGGTCACTGTAGTGTTGGGACATAGCTCTTCCCTTCCTTTATCCCCCAGGTCACTGTAGTGTTGGGACATAGCACTCCTCTTCCTTCATCCCCCAGGTCACTGTAGTGTTGGGACATAGCTCTTCCCTTCCTTTATCCCCCAGGTCACTGTAGTGTTGGGACATAGCACTCCCCTTCCTTCATCCCCAAGGTCACTGTAGTGTTGGGACATAGCTCTTCCCTTCCTTTATCCCCCAGGTCACTGTAATGTTGGGACATAGCTCTTCCCTTCCTTTATCCCCTAGGTCACTGTAGTGTTGGGACATAGCACTCCCCTTCCTTCATCCCCCAGGTCACTGTAGTGTTGGGACATAGCTCTTCCCTTCCTTTATCCCCCAGGTCACTGTAGTGTTGGGACATAGCACTCCCCTTCCTTCATCCCCCAGGTCACTGTAGTGTTGGGACATAGCACTCCTCTTCCTTCATCCCCCAGGTCACTGTAGTGTTGGGACATAGCTCTTCCCTTCCTTCATCCCCCAGGTCACTGTAGTGTTGGGACATAGCTCTTCCCTTCCTTTATCCCCCAGGTCACTGTAGTGTTGGGACATAGCACTCCCATTCCTTCATTCCCCAGGTCACTGCAGTGTTGGGACATAGCACTCCCCTTCCTTCATCCCCCAGGTCACTGTAGTGTTGGGACATAGCTCTTCCCTTCCTTTATCCCCCAGGTCACTGTAGTGTTGGGACATAGCACTCCCCTTCCTTTATCCCCCAGGTCACTGTAGTGTTGGGACATAGCACTCCCCTTCCTTTATCCCCCAGGTCACTGTAGTGTTGGGACATAGCACTACTCCATTCCTTCATTCCCCAGGTCACTGCAGTGTTGGGACATAGCACTCCCCTTCCTTCATCCCCCAGGTCACTGTAGTGTTGGGACATAGCTCTTCCCTTCCTTTATCCCCCAGGTCACTGTAGTGTTGGGACATAGCACTCCTCTTCCTTCATTCCCCAGGTCACTGTAGTGTTGGGACATAGCACTCCCTTTCCTTCATCCCCCAGGTTACTGCAGTGTTGGGACATAGCACTCCCCTTCCTTTATCCCCCAGGTCACTGCAGTGTTGGGACATAGCACTCCCCTTCCTTCATCCCCCAGGTTACTGCAGTGTTGGGACATAGCACTCCCCTTCCTTCATCCCCCAGGTCACTGTAGTGTTGGGACATAGCACTCCCCTTCCTTCATCCCCCAGGTCACTGTAGTGTTGGGACATAGCACTCCCCTTCCTTCATCCCCCAGGTCACTGTAGTGTTGGGACATAGCTCTTCCCTTCCTTTATCCCCCAGGTCACTGTAGTGTTGGGACATAGCACTCCCCTTCCTTTATCTCCCCAGGTCACTGTGGTGTTGGGACATAGCACTCCCCTTCCTTTATCCCCTAGGTCACTGTAGTGTTGGGACATAGCACTCCCATTCCTTCATTCCCCAGGTCACTGTAGTGTTGGGACATAGCACTCCCCTTCCTTTATCCCCCAGGTCACTGTAGTGTTGGGACATAGCACTCCCTTTCCTTCATCCCCCAGGTCACTGCAGTGTTGGGACATAGCACTCCCCTTCCTTCATTCCCCAGGTCACTGCAGTGTTGGGACATAGCACTCCCTACATCACTCCTTTGCACTTCTCTGCTTCAGACCACGCTTATGACGTTTTTGTTAAAGGCCTCTGCTTACCTCCCTCTCTCCTCAATTTCTCTCTCGTATCCTCCTCTTTCCTCTACCACACTTCCCTCATCCTAAATACATGAGCTAATTACTAGATAACCCAAACGGGTAGTAAGATAATAAACTAGGAAATAGAGTCGTGCACAATCCATACCACCCGATACATTAGATAGGGACAGTACCATAGTTGCAGTTACATCACAGAGGGACAGTACCATAGTTGCAGTTACATCACAGAGGGACAGTACCATAGTTGCAGTTACATCACAGAGGGACAGTACCATAGTTGCAGTTACATCACAGAGGGACAGTACCATAGTTACAGTTACATCAGAGGGATAGTACATATTACAGTTACATCACAGAGGGACAGTACCATAGTTCAGTTACATCACAGAGGGACAGTACCATAGTTACAGTTACATCAAAGGGACAGTACCATAGTTACAGTTACATCAGAGGGATAGTACCATAGTTACAGTCACATCAGAGAGGGACAGTACCATAGTTACAGTAAACCTATTAGTAATATGTTCATTAGGTGGAAAGCCCAATGTCGGGGAGAGGATTGACTTCGCCTTCGACCATGTTTGTCGTGGATATTGAACCGACAGTAGACCATAGCATGGTCATGGGGACCAAGGCGTCAGTTTTGTATTGTCTGTTTTACTGATGAGGAGCAAGTCAAAGTCAAAATCCCGGCCGGGTGTTATGAGGGGAGGAGAAAAAGAGTTTGTCCTCCAATTATTGTTATTAAAACCGTGGGTACATTTATTCTCATTTCGTGTAACGCGGACGGGAACTCACCATATCTTTGGCACCGTTGACAGCGCCGTCGAAAGCTTCTTGCACCCTTTTGGGTACCGCCTTGAACCCTTCAGCTATCCTTTCCGGTACCCCATTGAATCCTTCCTTTATCTTCCCGGGTAGCTCCTTGAATCCTTCTTGTATCCTGTGAGGAAGCTCCTGCACCTTCTCTGGGACAGACCGGAAGAAGGAAGACAGGCTCCCGTGCTCATGCGCAGTGGAGACTTTGTCGGGGTAGAAGCGACATCCTCGTGGGTGGCGTCAATGGTCAGGGGCGGTGAGACTAAGCACATCACCACCAGTAATGCGGAGACTGTCATGGCCGCCATCTGAGAGACACGAGGAACTATCTAGAGCCAGGTATAGCTATCAGTGGCCAGGAGGAGGGTTGAATGTGAAGGAATCACACCGTCATTTGTCCCCGATGAAATAATTACTCTCGGTGCAGAGGTCTGGGGTCGAACCCAGAGTCGGGAATGTTCTCTCTCTACCATGGTAACACTCCTCGTTTACGCCACTGTGGTTGTTGGACGGAGGTGATCAGAACTATATGAGGTCTACTTGCATTAGAAATGAGCGTACTCAGGACCATCTTAGACGGCAGATACTTTTTATAATGTTTTAAATAACTGGTTCACCGTGTCTTAAACCCTGTTCTGCTTATATGCATATTATAAATTACACGAATGGGGTAGGGATCAGAAAGACAGAATGTTGAGGAAATGTACCAGAATTTGCGTGGAGGTATAGTGAGAAAACATATGTACAAAGCAGCCATCAGGAGCACCAGCCGATATTCGAACCTCGATCTTCTCCCCGCTAGTAGCATACAAGTATAATGTGAAACTGGCGTCTTCAACTGTGTGATTACCAGTGTGACTGAGCTGAGAAATATGGCTGTGTGTGATAACGTTGCTGCAGTGTTGGCCTCCGTGGCTAGCTTCTTGTCCGCCCGATGACGTCACAAGTCCCTGGACAGGATGACCCAACAGCTTCTATCACAACCCAAACGAGACACGTGCTCAGTCTACGCTCTAACTAAATATGTTTACTCAAAAGAGATTCACGGCTTTTTGTATCAAAGAAAAAGTAGTTAACTTTCGTAAACTGAACCAACGTAAATAATAAGACTATTTTAATTACTTTGTACTCGGTTAAAAAAAAAAAGTCCGTCCAAAATTGAGTTTAGTAAAAATACGATATAAATAAAAATATTTAAGTTTATAGTCAACACACATTTCGAAAGTTTTATTGAATTTTAAATGTAATGGAAATAAAATAGTTTTATGATGGCTAGGAACTGTAATTACTCACAGTATTTTTGTCTTCCAGATGGGTTGTAGTCCAAACTGGTGTTTTTCCCGCGCTGAGCTTTCCTCAAGTGTTTCTGCGCCACGATAACTTCACACTTTATACGGTCAACACGAACAAATAACTGAAACATTATAATGCATACCGGCTAAATGAGAATGGTCAAAATAAGGGTCGGTAAACAAACACCAAGCGACCTATCTATCTATCGGTAGTTTTCTCGTTGTTCCCTTACTACCCCCCTTAGTGGTGGTTCGCAGAAGAGCGGCTCTCGTTGTAAGAAGTACTGCTATCCACTCTCGACATAACTGAGATAAACTCTAAGAAGGGCGGGCCAATGTTCGTACTGATCACAGCATTCTCGCCTGAGTGACCTTGAGGTTTTAATATATGTATTAAGGCGAGCCAGGCTGAGACCACGCAAAGAAAACAAAACCATTTTGATTGGATTTTTTTTTTGACGAGTCAGTCTTCATCAGCTACTACTATAAAGGATGTCCATAGACCATTGACTCCTTCCCTCCCCCCTCCCCCCCGATCACGATCAAAGATGGTCCAACCAAGTTTCAAATATTTCCCGAGATACAGTTGGATTTCAATACAATACAAGTTTTTAATTGCTGTGTATTACAAACTGACACGTGATAGTTATACATGACTTGTTAGCTAACTAACTCTAGAATAGACACAGCATCCAGCCCCCCCCCCTTCACCCCCCTTCCTCGACGTTAATTCATCACTGTGAAAGAGAAGATCCTAATTTCACAATATTTTATCCTTGTCCTGCTGAATTAAGAGAAAAATAATCATCATGAAATCTATTCCCGTCGTGAACATATTAGCCTGCATCTTCTCGGAGATGAGTTAAACTTTTTGTAAATGATTTTTGTTAATTGAAGATGAGTTAAATTTATTGAAGTTCAGTTTAATTAGAGGAACATTAGAATATTTTGGACACCCCCCCCCTCCCCCATAGAATCTAACTAGAGTTCTACCACATAACAGTAGTCATCGTCAGCCACTTATATACAGGGATGATAATATCTAACGAACGAGTAAACACAAAAAGAAGCTATTTATTTTGTAACCTTCTGTGACGTCACAAATCCGTAATAATATTATTCTCGTATGTCACCACTTGATAAAATAAGGCAGAGTGTCACTCTGCATACACCTAGATAATTACAATGATAGTTAACGCGCAGAAAATTACATTAATTATATCCATTTCATTATTAAATTCTTAGTCAAACAACCTCCTTTGGCCAATAAAAATGAGGGCAAACAGAACTTTTTTTAAAGTATATTTTTAATGGAAACATGCATACAATCGTTATTGACGCAAAATCTCTCATGAGTTCAATCTGGATAAAGCTCAAAATCCGCTCCTCCTGGACGTTGCTTTGAGCCTTATTAACATAGGACTTGTGTAGTTCTTGGCTGGAATGTGATAGGAAGGAGTCAATGCTAACAAAGTTGGCAAAATCTGCTGTTGCGGGACTTCCCCTTGCTCCAAAGAATGAAACTTCCAGTCAAGTTTTGTATTTACAATGCCACTTTGTGGAGTAGCAGGTTCAAAACAATTGTGCATGTATTTAATAATGATAATGTATAGAAGTGACTGTCTCTATAAGATGTAACGAACACACCTGTATTCCATCTGTCAATAGAAGTGACTGTAAACCCTATTGTCTTTAAAAAAACCCTTACCCGCCTCGGTGGCGTAGTTGGCCAACGCGCTAGTCGTGTTGAGCCCGACTGCTGAGGACGGGTAGATCGAGGTTCGAATCTCGGTCGGGTGAACTGAGGGTGGTTTTTCCTAAATGGTTTTACACTCTCCCTCCACGCAAATACAGGTTCACTTCCTTTAATTCAACCTTCTCAATTTCTAATCCATTATCGTAATTAGTACTTAAGCGTATAACCCGAACGGGTAGTAAGACGCGGTGCTAAATAATAATAATAATAATAATAATCGCCTTATATAGATAGACTCTGTATCCGTAATCCATAGTACGTGGGCATTAAAAATTATATTCAAGTCTACATAGTCCGTATCCTCAATCACGTGATCGTTCCAACCAATGAGAGAGTGAGAAACTAAACCCAATAAAAATCTTGGAAAGAAAATAATATCCACAGCAAGGAGCAGCCGCCTAACGGTCAGCTGATCAATAAAATAAACTAAAACAACTTTTTTAAGAAAAAGTTCATGATGTAAATGTTTAACAGAGAAACCCTCTCTCGCAACTTTCATCCAATTTCCGTCCTTGTGGACCCCACAACCTCTGTCTGGATTTCTAGAGCAGTCTTCAACTCGATATTCAAGTGACGTCACTTCCTCGTGCCATGCTAACAGGAAACACGGTAACTCCCTGGATCGTCTGATTTTCCTTGCATCAAACCCGCCTCGGTGGCGTAGTTGGCTAACGCGCTTGTCGTGTTGAGCCCGACTGCTGAGGACGGGGAGATCTTGGTTCGAATCTTGGTCGGGTGAACTGAGGTGGTTTTTCCTAAATGGTTTTCCACTCGCCCTACACGCAAATGTGGGTTCACTTCCTCTAATTCAACCTTCCAAATTTTTAATTCATTAGCGTAATTAGTACTTAAAGCGTATAACCCGAACGGGTAGTAAGACGCGGTGCTAAATATTATTATGTTAGTAATAATCCTTGCATCAAACATACAAAAGAAATATCTCTTCATTTTATTAATAAAGATAGAAGACGATTAAGACCCAGTCTCACTAATATATTCAAATAGTTTCAAATAGGAAACCAAAATCAGACTCCATGCTGTTTTTTATTTATTTATCACCGCGTCTTACTACCCGTTCGGGTTATACGCTTCCATGCTGTTGATTTAACACTTGGTTAATATTAGCATATTATTTGCATGACATTTTTAGGTCTCGCCTGGCAACCAAACCAGTACATACCCTTACCCACAGTCAAGGAGGGGTATGCCAGGAGGTAGATAGAGACGTAGCTGTCCTGTAGTCAAGGAGGGGTGTGTCAGGAGGTAGATAGAGACGTAACTGTCCTGTAGTCAAGGTGTGGTGTGTCAGGAGGTAGATAGAGACGTAACTGTCCTGTAGTCAAGGTGTGGTGTGTCAGGAGGTAGATAGAGACGTAACTGTCCTGTAGTCAAGGTGTGGTGTGTCAGGAGGTAGATAGAGACGTAGCTGTCCTGTAGTCAAGGAGGGGTGTGTCAGGAGGTAGATAGAGACGTAACTGTCCTGTAGTCAAGGTGTGGTGTGTCAGGAGGTAGATAGAGACGTAACTGTCCTGTAGTCAAGGTGTGGTGTGTCAGGAGGTAGATAGAGACGTAACTGTCCTGTAGTCAAGGTGTGGTGTGTCAGGAGGTAGATAGAGACGTAACTGTCCTGTAGTCAAGGAGAGGTATGCCATTAGGTAGATACAGACGTAATTGCCCTGTAAACAAGGAGGGGTGTGCCATGAGGTATATATAGATGTAACTATCCTTTTTTTTTTACTACCCTTAAAACTCGGATTCAGATAGAATCGCTCGGTTAATATCTACTTTATTACCTCTTTGAGAGGAGTTACACGTATATCCACAGCCGGGGGATGAAAGTTGATACGGATTGATAGGGGCGTGAGTCGCAATGTTCACTAATAGCCATTTTATTACCGTCCCAGTTAAAGTCTAGAGATATGGTGGATAAACAAAGCCTAGTTCCCGTTTCTAGACTCCTGGTTTAGTACGGCAACAAGACACCAGGGGATATACTACAGAATGGTTCAGAAGATGGTTTCTAGACTCCTGGTTTAGTACGGCAACAAGACACCAGGGGATTGAATACAGAATGGTTCAGAAGATGGTTTCTAGACTCCTGGTTTAGTACGGCAACAAGACACCAGGGGATATACTACAGAATGGTTCAGAAGATGGTTTCTAGACTCCTGGTTTAGTACGGCAACAAGACACCAGGGGATTGACTACAGAATGGTTCAGAAGATTGTTTCTAGACTCCTGGTTTAGTACGGCAACAAGACACCAGGGGATATACTACAGAATGGTTCAGAAGATTGTTTCTAGACTCCTGGTTTAGTACGGCAACAAGACACCAGGGGATATACTACAGAATGGTTCAGAAGATTGTTTCTAGACTCCTGGTTTAGTACGGCAACAAGACACCAGGGGATATACTACAGAATGGTTCAGAAGATGGTTTCTAGACTCCTGGTTTAGTACGGCAACAAGACACCAGGGGATTGAATACAGAATGGTTCAGAAGATGGTTTCTAGACTCCTGGTTTAGTACGGCAACAAGACACAGGGGATATACTACAGAATGGTTCAGAAGATGGTTTCTAGACTCCTGGTTTAGTACGGCAACAAGACACCAGGGGATTGAATACAGAATGGTTCAGAAGATGGTTTCTAGACTCCTGGTTTAGTACGGCAACAAGACACCAGGGGATATACTACAGAATGGTTCAGAAGATGGTTTCTAGACTCCTGGTTTAGTACGGCAACAAGACACCAGGGGATTGACTACAGAATGGTTCAGAAGATTGTTTCTAGACTCCTGGTTTAGTACGGCAACAAGACACCAGGGGATATACTACAGAATGGTTCAGAAGATTGTTTCTAGACTCCTGGTTTAGTACGGCAACAAGACACCAGGGGATATACTACAGAATGGTTCAGAAGATGGTTTCTATGACTCCTGGTTTAGTACGGCAACAAGACACCAGGGATTGACTACAGAATGGTTCAGAAGATTGTTTCTAGACTCCTGGTTTAGTACGGCAACAAGACACCAGGGGATATACTACAGAATGGTTCAGAAGATTGTTTCTAGACTCCTGGTTTAGTACGGCAACAAGACACCAGGGGATATACTACAGAATGGTTCAGAAGATGGTTTCTATGACTCCTGGTTTAGTACGGCAACAAGACACCAGGGGATTGAATACAGAATGGTTCAGAAGATGGTTTCTAGACTCTGGTTTAGTACGGCAACAAGACACCAGGGGATATACTACAGAATGGTTCAGAAGATGGTTTCTATGACTCCTGGTTTAGTACGGCAACAAGACACCAGGGGATTGAATACAGAATGGTTCAGAAGATGGTTTCTAGACTCCTGGTTTAGTACGGCAACAAGACACCAGGGGATATACTACAGAATGGTTCAGAAGATTGTTTCTAGACTCCTGGTTTAGTACGGCAACAAGACACCAGGGGATTGAATACAGAATGGTTCAGAAGATTGTTTCTAGACTCCTGGTTTAGTACGGATAATAGACCATATGAGGAATTAACCTATGTACGATTGTATTGTACCCTTTATTTCTATAAATTGTTATTGGGATTTATTACATCCTCCGTTGATTGATTTGTCGTCCCATTATTTACTAGCCTACCTCTTCCCGCCTCTCACAAATACACAATGTATTTTTTATGACAAGGCATTGTCTAGACCAGGATAGCAAAGTCCCTTCGTCATTGCCATGGCATAATGGTGGAGAGTAATGGGATTGATGAAGGTGTAGGGGAAGTGACGGGGGGTGGAGGGGTAGAGGATTAAAACCAGTATGCACAAGCATGGGAAATGATTAAATAACATTGTTTCGTCCTTTTATTTTTCTCCTCGTTGATAAATTACAGGAACTCACGTTTAAAACAATAGACTAAACTTCCTATTCACTTTGTTTTCACAAACAGCTGTACACTATTAGAAATAAATAATTACACTCGTTTATATATTTAAAAAAAAAGCGCGTTGACTTATTACAGACATTTATATTATAGGAAACGTTAGTTGCAACAGCGACGTGTCATATTTATTCTCAACTTGTTCAGTTACATCCTACAACAGGATTATGGTAATAACATCTTTTTATAAAACACAAACGTTTTATTACGACCAACATAGATAGCATGCAACAATATTATTATTGTTATTGTTATTATTAGCACCGCGTCTTACTACCATTCGGGTTATACGCACTTACGCTAATGTGTAATGGTAGGGTGATTGTGAGATGAAATGAAGGACCTACAGTTTAACGTGGAATCCGAACCACGGTGAAGGCCTGGCATTCCCCACATTCACAAGATGTCTTGTCAGAGGTGAAGGAAGGGTTTGGTAATCAGATAAATCTGTGCCGGGACCGAGGATTGAACCCCGGCCGCCAGCACAGAAGTTTGACACCTTACCCCTAGACCACCAGGTCACCTATTGTTATTGTTATTATTTTATATGTATTGATAATATCTATCAAACATGATGGCTGCAAATGTTACATGACTTGACGTATGAATACGTGATAGTAGAGGAATTAGCTTTCTCTATTGGTCAGATAAGGTTTCTTCCAATGAACATTGAACTGTAGTAACTGTTCTATCAGATAAGGTCCTTCCTATGTACATTGTACTGAATCAACTGTTCTGTCAGATAAGGCACTTCCTATGAAGAGTGGACTGTATCAACTGTTCCTGTCAGATAAGGCACTTCCTATGAAGAGTGGACTGTATCAACTGTTCTGTCAGATAAGCCTTTCTAATGAATATTGGACTGTAGCAACTGTTCTGTCAGATAAGACTTTCTATGATATTGGACTATAGCAACTGTTCTGTCTGATATCTCTTCCTATGAACATTAGGACTATAGCAACTGTTCTGTCAGATAATCCTTCTATGAAATTGATATAGCAAGTTCTCGCAATGGCCTATGAGAGTTATGTAGTTTCCGCATGAAAGAGTTATAGACCAGACGCTGGTTGAATTAACTTGTCATCGCAACATTTCTGTACGTAACGTCGAGAAATGTTAATCAAAGTCTCCCCTTAGTTATAAAACTTGCCGAGGTGAGAACTCTTTAGGAAATATACAGGAGCCTGAAAGACCTTTTTTCAACCACAATCCTAACGTATTATATGATAACAGGGGGAAAAAAGGCCTCCCAAAACGCGATTATTACAAACATCACGGCGTATTTGTTAACTTCCCACTGTATTCAGTGAGAGTATCGTAATGTATACAGTGCGGTGGTGGGCAGACCATTCTCTTGGTGAAGAAAGGAGCAGAGTATGGTGGTGTGCAGACACTTCTCTCAGCAAAGGATGGGAAGAAAGGGGCAGAGTTGGTTGGCGGGCAGAAATTTCTCTCGGCAATGGAAGGGAAGTAAAAGCCAGAGTCTGGTGGTGTGTGGACACTTCCCTCAGCAACGGAAGGGAAGAAAGGAAGGGTAGAGTTGGGTGGTGGGCAGGCCCAGGCAAGGGAGGGGAAGAAAGGGGCAGAGTGGGGTGGCAAAAGGTAGTGTCAAGTCACAAGTGTGCCCAGCAGTGGCGTAACTAGGAACGTATGGGTCGATGGAGGGTGTTATCTCTTTATATTGTAATTCTAATCTAAGTTCCAGTGATTAAAAGATGTATAATACAGGGTGGTTACAAAGTTTGGGCACATAGGTAATGGTCAAACAAATATGGACAGCAATAATAACATATTATGTAATGTCATTTAATGTCTCCTAATGTGTTTAATGTAATAAAATACGTATTTGTGCATCCGGGTATTTGCCTGTGTCCAAACTTTACAGCCACCCTGTATAATCTCAATGGTACCAGTGAAAACATCTTGATTTGTTAATGTTTATTTGGTCTGAAAATTCTCATTTAACCTTCAGACACATTTAGTGTATATCTTCAAATATGGGGAAGGTGGGACTTAGTTATTAAATTCTAGAAAAACCTATGGTAGATGGGAAGGTTGGGGGGTTGCTTAGCTCCCTCTGGTTACGCCACTCGTATTAATATCACGTCTCACCCACGGATAACACGCAGCCAGGCAGGTAATACAGCTCGAATCAGACGTCACAACAGCCTGGAGTCTTCATTAGAAAACACTTTAACCAGATTTAAAGGAAATAAAACAAAATTGGCATGGATATTTTTTAATAAATCTAGAACATAATATTTTTCATGTTTTAAAGTGAAAATGGTAGAGAACCGCACTTGGATAAGTTTGCTGGCTTGTGCCTAGTATCCCGGTTAGTCGGGGAAGGATCTTAATAACCGTTTCAGTACCAGTGGAACATTTTGAATCATTATGTCGTGACGTAGTTTATTATTTATAGTAAAATAAAAAGATTTGTACACACAGGATGTTTCGAGAACAATATTAGCAATAAATAAGATTCAATTAAAATCAAACGAAAAAAAATTTAATTCAAAGGAAATTTTGAAAACTACGTTTCAAAACACAATATTTTTTAAATTTATGTTTTTGTCACCGCTTCTTAATATCCGTTCGTGTTATATGCTGAAGTGTTAAGGATGAGGAAGGTTGAATTTAGAGAAAGTGAAACCACATTTGCGTAGAGGTGAAGTGGAAGAACCCATCTCAGTACACCTGACCAGGATTCAAACCATCACCTGTTATATTGTGAAAGTGACGAGATGTTTAATAAGATCGTGATGTATATTTCAACGTCACTTTTTAAACAAATCGTATTTTACATTAGTGCTTCGTCAGTTTTCAAAATATAATGTTCCCTATTAATTCCCAATTGAGACTAAATAAGTATGGAATAGGTTTGAGCTGATATGAACTAAATGTAGGGAACTGTTCTGGACTCTATAAAATAATAGAATATTAATGTCAGAGAAATCCCCACCAATCCACAAATTCTGAAATCCCGTCAACAGCCTCCACGGTTGAATACGTGGAAATAACAGACTCGCAGCCACAAAACATTATCAATTATTAACATGCGTCAATTTCCCGTTAGAACGTCAATAAGTGGCGTGCGGCTAATAGTTTCAAAGGGATTCACGCGTTTCTTTCTGTATTTCACATGCTCTTATCTCACGGGGGATGATTACTTACTTAATTCAGTACAAGTTAACTATGTAACTATGTGTGCTATCAACTATCATGGCGACTATCAGCGAAACAAGCAACTATCATGGAAACTTGTGCGTAATTTGGTAGCTGTGCAGCTACTAGTTGATAGTATGTACAACGCATGCGCAGAAATGATACAAAATTTCCCAAGTCCTCGACTTAATATGGAAATTTTGTCTGTGCTCATCGGAATATTGAATTCCGATACACATCACTTTCTGCGCTCAGATAGCAGCGTGTCATTGTGACTGAGTGGTCAGGAGGACTGACTCCTTGTTACATACTACCTGTCACTGTGACTGAGTGGTCAGGAGGACTGACTCCTGGTTACATACTACTTGTTATTGTGACTGAGTGGTCAGGGAGACTGACTCCTGGTTACATACTACTTGTTATTGTGACTGAGTGGTCAGGGAGACTGACTCCTGGTTACATACTACTTGTTATTGTGACTGAGTGGTCAGGGAGACTGACTCATTGTTACATACTACTTATTATATATTATTATTATTATTATTATTATTATTATTATTATTATTATTATTATTAGCACCGCGTCTTACTACCCGTTCGGGTTATACGCACTTACGCTAATGTGTAATGGTAGGGTGCTTGTGAGATTAAATGGTGGACTTACAGTTTAACGTGGAATCCGAACCACGATGGAGGCCTGGCATTCCCCACATTCACAAGATGTCTTGTCAGAGGTGATGCAAGGGTTTGGAAATCAGATAAATCTGTGCTGGGACCGAGGATTGAACCCCGGCCGCCAGCACAGAAGTCTGACACCTTACCCCTAGACCACCAGGTAACCTACAACCTGTTATAATGTGGAGAATAAGGCTATATTAGTTTAAATGCATCTTCATTAAACACAATGCGAGAACTCATGTGTAAAACCACCCCCATTCTAACTTGATTCGAACCAAGATCTTTCAGTAGCCAACAAAACACTATATTGCGAACCTGATGACTTAACTACGTGACCAACAATAGAAGAGGTGGGTTACAGTGAAATTCACTTTTAGAAAACTACTCACGCAATTCCGGCGGCATTTCTTCTTCATGTCTACCCTTCCTTTGATTGAATCATTAATAGCATTGATTTATTTTGAGACCTTAGCTTAAATGGTAGCAAGTCTATCCACCGAGAGAAAGGTCCTGTGTTCAGTTTCTGGAATGATCAAAAAGTGTATCATTCGTGAAATTGAGGCTTTTGCTGTTACTCTGAGAAATTAACCGCTGGGGGACTGGCTGTTGTATCTGTTCTAGGATTAAGTTAGCTTGTAAGTTAGTTTATAAAGTGAACATTTAATCCCCTGAATATTGATGACTAATAACTTTGGTTTTAACATATTTATAAGAGTACTTAATATTATAAACGTGATAAATTGATCTTGTAACGAGACAAGATATTACTAACATTAATAATTAATCTCAGGATTACAACTATTATTGTGTTTATTTAAAAAACTGTTAAATGTTTACTAACGTAATTATCTGTCTGTGAAATAACTAGTTTGCACGGCCTATAGCTTGCACAGTTTATCTATAGTCCCGTCCTATAGCTAGCACAATTCATCTATAGTCCCGTCCTATAGCTTGAACAGTTTATTTATAGTCCCATTCTATAGCTTGAACAGTTCAGCTATAGTCCCATCCTACAGCTTGCACAATTAATCTATAGTTACGTCCTATAGCTTGAACAGTTCATGTATAGCTACGTCCTATACATCAAAAGTTACAGCTGCAGATAACATAGCTTGACATATGAATATATGATATATATCTAGTTGATTTTCTAGCTGTCATATAAGATTTTTCCTATGAAAATTGGACTGTAATCAGATTCACATAGTAAGAAACAAAATTTGAAACCTAGAAACATTCCTAGATCTACTTTCACTTATTCATACGTCAAGTGATGTGGGCTGTATTTGTCCCTTCTGATAGATAATATTAATATAGTTGCGTGCTGTGAAGGTTCCTTCCTTGCACTGCTGTGGCCTCCAGCCCCGAGGTGGAGGATGGGTGGAGGATGGGGGAGAAGACAGTGAGATGCGCTTCATGGAGCACTTAATGTTCCCCCTCTCACCTCACAAGATACTCTACCCCTCGGATCGTTTTAAACAAAACTCAACAAGAGGTTTTTTTTTCATCCACAGCATTAGAGTTAAAAAGAACAAGAGATATTGTGCTCAGGAAGAAGCATATTCTCCTCCGCCTTACAAATAACTCTAGAGCATATATGGCTCGACTATTTGAAAGTTTGTGCAGATTCCCCACTTAAAGAGATGTGGACAAGTGTAAATAAAGCTGAATAGAATAAAACACTAAAGTTTTGTTATCGACACCAAATGAATCCGCTACTGTTGAGTATTGAACCAAACACTATGTGAAGATGATCGTAGCCTCCTTTCTTGTGCAGTAGGAACTATAGTGATAATCAATGCCCAGAGTGTGATCCCATAAACATTATCAAAAAATTGAAATATTAAATTACCTCAAATTTATCAAAAATGGCTTAAAATTTACACAAAATATTACAAACGCAAACAAAAACACGTAATGAATGTATGTGACTAAATTAAACACGAACTTCACAGTTGGAAAATTAAAACTTAAACATAGTTTCGATGAAAGCCTTAACAAATAAACTCTCGCATCCTGCTGTATATATTTTTTCATTTACAAATATCTGCTTGAGAAGTAATATCTATTCCCTCCAAACACAACCCTCTCTAGCCTAGTTGCGGTCCCACAAACCGATCAAAGCTATCTGATCATACTTAAATATATTATTTGAAAGTACTGATTGATATATTTGAGCATTTAGACGGTTCAAAGAGATACTTTTAAAGCCGATGTAGTTTAATTACAAAATAAAGTGAAAATTACCGCTGGATGGACCGACTAGTTGCCAACACCTGGTTTATAGGCAACCAACCATAAAACTTTAGCAAGGGCAGGGCCCAGGCGTCTTTTTTACACAGCTTAGACAAACACCCGTCATTTCCCCCCAAGAACACACCCCCAGACCCCTCTGCCATTCGACCAAAACCATGATCCTTGAATCTCGTTTTTTCTAGGTCTTACAGTGTTGACTTTGTTCTGGGTTTGGTGAGAGTCCCTGCTTCCTATTGGAGGACACGGCCTCGCGTCATGACGTCACGAAGCATGAACAGAGAGAGGGAGTATCGGTAAATCCCGGGCATTAGTACCAGATCATGGTTAGTGGTTGTTTCTGACTAGAGATGAGAGATGAAAAAACAGAAGTGTAACTAAAGCCCGATGCGTTGGACCACCATCTTTAGAAGATGAAACAGAATAAATATAAGGTACATAACATTGAGGAAAGGTCACATCATTTATAGCTTATAAACTTGCAGTTGTGTGAACAGTAGATCTCGCTCGCTCCAAACAAAACATGCTAAGTAGATCATGTTAAGAATTATGTCATGTTACTATAGTTACTACAGGCTTAACATTTTTCTTTGGATTTCAAGTTGAAATATCTCCTGGGTTATCAAGTTAGATACCCACCTCGGTGGCGTAGTTGGCTAACGCGCTTGTCGTGTTGAGCCCGACTGCTGAGGACGGGGAGATCGAGGTTCGAATCTCGGTCGGGTGAACTGGGGTGGTTTTTCCTAAATGGTTTTCCATTCTCCCTCCACGCAAATGCGTGTTCACTTTCTCTAATTCAACCTGTCCAATTTCTAATCCATTAGTGTAATTAGTACTTTAGCGTATAACCCGAACGGGTAGTAAGACGCGGTGCTAAATAATAATAAAAAAAAATCAAGTTAGATAGAAAACAGATGACTACTATTATTCAATAGTACATTACAATCATAGATAATAGCCGTAGGTCACGTGTTCACGTTACATTTATTTTGTTTAATCTTCGTAGCGGTCAGACTCACGAATATGCATTGGCTTTATTAACATAAAATTGGGTTTTTAAAAATAAAAAATATAAAACTTTTTTTAAGAAAGACGAACTTTTTTCCGGTCCTCGTTTCCCTTCATTTACCTTAGAGATTGAAACCGTGACCAGCCGCCTCCCCTTCTAAAAAGCCAAAGAGGCGACTTTAGAGGCCACAGGATGAATAAATTAGCGACGGAGAATCTTTAGTCAGCCATATCTTTTCACTAGACCTCGCGCCAGAGGGAAAATAAATGGAAAGAAGTTTTAGAAGGAAGGAAACTATTTTTTTATTTTTTTTATTTTTTTTGCGCGTGAAACTTATATCTTTTATGGTTACTAAGGCATCCCCCTAAGCCCCTCCCCCTCTCACCCCACCGCAGGGTAGATCAATCATCAGCGTGAGCGGATTTACAAGTCTTCTGACTCTTTTGTCAAGTTAACTATTTGTATGCAGTGAAAGCTTTATTCGCTTGATCTCTTTAGTAACTGTAAGGCCCGGTGCCGACAAGCGACGTGCGTCATCTTTGCAGTCGCGTCTCAGCATTACTTTGATTCGAATGACGGAGCTCACACGGGACGCAAGGTCTGGCGTCAAGTTGGCATCATTGTGACGTGTATTTCTGCAAATCGCGGCGGTGACGCTACCGCTCGGCGTTCTGTCAGTCCCTCCTGACTCCCTGTGAAGACAGAAAGCAGTGCACACGTACTGCGCGCGTCATTTTGACGGTAATCAGTGTACAGTCAGAAGGGAGGAGGAAATAGACACAGAGCCTTTGATCAATGAGGTGTGGGATAGTCCTGTCATTTGGAAGTCGTCCCTAGAAGAATAGCAAGACAGAAATAATAAAAAAAACAGCATGGATGGAGATATGCAAAATGCCAGTTACAAATACTGATGAAATGGAAGCCATAATGCTAAAGCAATTTGGCGAGTTCTCTCTCAATTTTTATACTAATAATTTTTCTGAATTGGGAAAACATATTTTATATTTACAGTGGGACTATGTTTATAAGGACTGACTGGGACCACGTGTCATATGGATTACCCGGATTATCCTGAAATTATAGTAAAAGTGCATTAAAACTAGATACATTATTACCTACCATTTATTTTCATAATAAAAAATTATTAAATACTTGAAACATGTTACAACCACCATTAATTTATAAAATAATAAGTAAGAGACCAGATGTTAGACAAAATACCCAGATATTATTGTTACAGATATCATAAATATGACTTATAAGTCCATGTCGGGGTATTAGGGTTGTGTACAGCAAAGATAAGTCTGCCTATTTTTTCCCCGCTCCCGGAGTTTACTTATCACGGCCAAGGCTTCAAACCGGGGCCGAGAGTTGCGTCCAAATAGACGCAAGTCATTAGTGTGAACTGCTCCGGGTGCTGTGACGTGGCGTCAACTTAGCATCACCAGACGCAGGTCACTCGTGGGCACCGGGCCTAAGGTCTGAGGATGTTCATTCACTGAGAGAGACACAGGGACTCTGGGAGATATACAGGGACACTGGGAGATATACAGGGACATTAGGAGATATACAGGGACACTGGGAGATATACAGGGACACTGGGAGATATACAATGATACTGGGTACTGGGATATACAGGGTCATGGGGAGGTATACAGGGACATTAGGAGATATACAGGGACACTGGGAGATATACAGGGACACTGGGAGATATACAATGATACTGGGTACTGGGATATACAGGGTCATGGGAGGTATACAGGGACACTGGGAGATATACAGGGACACTGGGAGATATACAGGGACACTGGGAGTTATACAGGGACACTGGGAGATATACAGGGACACTGGGAGATATACAATGATACTGGGTACTGGGATATACAGGGTCATGGGGAGGTATACAGGGACATTAGGAGATATACAGGGACACTGGAGATATACAGGGACACTGGGAGATATACAATGATACTGGGTACTGGGATATACAGGGTCATGGGAGGTATACAGGGACACTGGGAGATATACAGGGACACTGGGAGATATACAGGGACACTGGGAGTTATACAGGGACACTGGGAGATATACAGGGACACTGGGAGATATACAGGGACTCAGGGATATGTACAGGAACTCTGTGAGGTAAACAGAAACATTGGAAGATATACAGGAACATTGGGAGATATACAGGGACACTAGGAGATATGCAGGGACTCTGGGAGATATGTAAGGACACTGTGAGGTATACAGGAGCATTGGGAGATATACAGGGACACTGGGAGATATACAGGGACACTGGGAGATATACAATGATACTGGGTACTGGGATATACAGGGTCATGGGGAGGTATACAGGGACACTGGGAGATATACAGGGACACTGGGAGATATACAGGGACACTGGGAGATATACAGGGACTCAGGGATATGTACAGGAACTCTGTGAGGTAAACAGAAACATTGGAAGATATACAGGAACATTGGGAGATATACAGGGACACTAGGAGATATGCAGGGACTCTGGGAGATATGTAAGGACACTGTGAGGTATACAGGAGCATTGGGAGATATACAGGAACTCTGGGAGATATACAGGGACACTGGAAGGTACACAGGGACACTGGGAGGTATACAGGGATACTGGAAGGTATACAGGAACACTGGGAGTTATGCAGGGACATTTAGAGATATACAGGGACTCTGGGAGATATACAGGGACTCTGGGAGATATACAGGGACTCTGGGAGATACACAGGGACATTAGGAGATATACAGTGACACTGGGAGATATACAGGGACTCTGGGAGATATACAGGGACTCTGGGAGATATACAGGGACACTGGGAGATATACAGTGACACTGGGAGATACACAGGGACATTAGGAGATATACAGGGACACTGGGAGATATACAGGGACACTGGGAGATATACAATGATACTGGGTACTGGGATATACAGGGTCATGGGGAGGTATACAGGGACACTGGGAGATATACAGGGACACTGGGAGATATACAGGGACACTGGAGTTATACAGGGACACTGGGAGATATACAGGGACACTGGGAGATATACAGGGACTCAGGGATATGTACAGGAACTCTGTGAGGTAAACAGAAACATTGGAAGATATACAGGAACATTGGGAGATATACAGGGACACTAGGAGATATGCAGGGACTCTGGGAGATATGTAAGGACACTGTGAGGTATACAGGAGCATTGGGAGATATACAGGAACTCTGGGAGATATACAGGGACACTGGAAGGTACACAGGGACACTGGGAGGTATACAGGGATACTGGAAGGTATACAGGAACACTGGGAGTTATGCAGGGACATTTAGAGATATACAGGGACTCTGGAATAACCAGAGAACGCATTCAAACCCAAAGAACAAAAAATAATTATGTTGAGTAGACCTACAAAAAATTCATTTAGTGAGAAAGTAAAATATGATGACTTATGAATTGTAGATAAACTATATAGTCTACGGGAAAGGTGGGGATTACTTTGACTACGAAGTGCATCAACGGTATCCTAAATACAATCATTATTATTTTTATTTGACATGTGGTATGTAAAGTGCACTTTCTGAACCGACTAATTATGTGAGAATACGACTTACAAACTAAATTAATTCTATCACAGCACAACATCCAACCCCCCCGGTCATTAATTCATCAATTGGAAAGGTTAAGTATCTATTTCACATATTATACATATTTTGGACCTGTCGGGAATTGAACCCTTATAAAAAATGTGATGATTATATTTCCCAGGAAATATGAAAACCACTAATAACAGATAAATAAAAATCAAATTTGAGTTGTCTCCGACCATCAGGTAGAACTGAGAAATAAGTGTCTCAATTAACAACCCTTTCTATTTCTCCAGGGTAAGGGGGGTTAGCCCACCCCTGCATCGATCCAGTTTGGGTCCGGGAGGCTGAGGGTTGCGAGCCTTCCGGCGCCCCTTGCTACAATTCACACCCGGCCTCAAATATAGGAAACCATAGAGGGGGTAGTAGGGGATGTTTAAAGCTTAGTTCTTATTCGTCAAAGTTTCAATCCGCCAACATGTTGAACATCCTCCCCCTCCTCCCCCTCCTCCCCCTATTATTTCCTTCTTTGATGGATGAGTTCGAAAACAAATCTGAGAGTTTCAAAATGCACGTTTTATATTTAACATAAAGTATCAGAGCCAGAGCTTCGAGATACATTTCAGATCCACCTGCTTTAGAGAGGGGCAGGGGGTAGTGTCACGAGTTAAGGTCAATATTTCAACAGTCTTTATAACTAAACACTTGTCCAAAATAAATATGAATGTGGTTCCAGTGGAATATTTATCTCAGTTTTCCACACATCTTAACAGTTCTTGTATGGTGGCTTTTAAACAGGACATTTCCCTTCATTTAAAATGTCTCTGTCCAAATTCATATTCAACAATTATTACTGTTGATATTACCAACTGTAGAGAAGTAATATAAAGCAACTGTTGATATTATCAACTGTAGAGAAGTAATATAAAACAACTGTTGATATTACCAACTGTATAGGAAGATATTAACCTAAACCCATGCTGGAGCAATAGTTTATTTATTCTAGACCATAATTTATTTTGCTATACAATTCTGCAATAATACTGCACTTAGATAATGTTCCTTTTGATTCCCCCTAGACGTAGATATTCCGGACAGGTGGTAATACACGGATATAATCAGAGGGTGTAATCACGGATACCCCAGACAGGTGGTAATACACGGATATAACTCAGAGGGTTGTAATACGCGATACTCCAGACAGGTGGTAATACACGGATATAACTCAGAGGGTTGTAATACACGGATATAACTCAGAGGGTTGTAATACACGGATATAACTCAGAGGGTGTAATACACGGATACTCCAGACAGGTGGTAATACACGGATATAACTCAGAGGTGGTAATACAGGATATAATCAGAGGGTGGTAATACACGGATACTCCAGACAGGTGGTAATACACGGATATAACTCAGAGGGTGGTAATACACGGATACTCCAGACAGGTGGTAATACACGGATATCCCGGACATATTTGAAACCATTCTCCCATAGTTTGTAAGGTTCTCCATTTTGTAGCTCGCCACAAGCCAAGTTTCATGGTAAGGAAAGAATGTTGTTTTAAAACTTTGTTTGAACGTGGCTTGTGTTCGTTGATGGTTTGACGCTCCAGACATTATTATAAGAATATTCCTCAGTTTCCAACTAAACTGAGTCTCGGCTTGTTACCATAATATTTTAAAGTTAGCTAAAAAATTATAAATACCAAATAGTTACATAAACATTAGACATTCAGGATTGGAATTTTAACCAACAATTATTATCTATAAAGTTAAACACAACACCGCATAATGAGATACCAAGAAGTAAATTAAAAAACTTTGAAATATTTTAAAATTGTTGTTCTTTATTTCGTTCGTTTGAAAAAATATATTTTGAGCATTCTTTTATTCAATTTGACTCCGAGCCACTGACCTACCAATATGAAGGTACTTTTTATTATTATAGAATTACTAATACAACCCAAGGAAAGGAAAGTTGACTTTTTAGAGTAAAACTTAAACAAATTTGACATCACTGACTCACATTAGTGGGCACGCGGACTAAACGTCAGGTATCACTGATGGAGAGGTCAGAGTTTGAATCTCACTCGGGCGTACTGGGGGATGTGTTTTCTCTCTCCCTCCAGGCCAATTTGGGCGCATCACCTCAAGAGTGTAACTTCATAGTCCCTAACCCACTATTGAAATTAATTGCTAACTGTCCGGACATATAATAGGGGGAAATAAAGAAATCAAACATAATGAACGTCAATATTATTCATAACACAGAGGAATGGGGAGATAGAGTCAAATTTAATATTAAAGTATTTTAGAAAATACAAACATATGTTTCACAGTCAATATGTATAACATTTTACTATATTATTATTGATATTTTATAAGTATTGATAGTGTCTGTCAAAAGCGACAACTGCAGATAACATGACAAGTGAAAGAAGATCTAGTGATGTTTCTAGCTGTCAGATAATGTCCTTCCTACGTAAACTTGACTGTATGTGTCATTCCAAAAGCAGGAGAGAAGCTGTCAAATGAGAGACTTCAACACCCAGGGTGAACATCTTACCTTGCGAGCTCGTCCAGAGTGAAACCAGTCAAGATATAAATGAAGCCGTACCTGGAACAAAAAAAAAACACGTTAACAAATACTAATGTTGTTTAGTTTAATAAGAAAGTAGAAAAACATATAATTAATAATCATTAGAACAATAAAATTGCATTATTATAATTAGATTGTGTATGATTTTAAAACACGGACAAAGCCCGGAGTGAATTCTAACCAGGTCTAACAACACAACAGTGTCAAACTACCTACAAATATAAACAAGTCCATAATGTTCTAATCCGATATCTTAGCTTAGTAGAAGGTGCATATGTCTACTGAGATCAGGTTTCCAGGTTCAATTCCCAGCGTGACCTAAAAATAATCATTTTTTGAAATAATGTCCTCCCCTCTAAAAGTGATAACTTACCGGTCGGGAGACTGAGTGATGTGGTTGTTCTGGTACCGGTGAAAGGGAGGTAAAGTTAACAAAAGGTTTTTGTTTCTCCCACATGATTTTCCACTCTCCCTCCACGCAAATGCAGGTTCATTTCCTCTAAATACTATATTCCTCATTCTTACCTTATTAGCGTAGATATGTGGATTTTCCCGGACGGGTGGTAAGAGCTGTCGTCAAAATAAAATAAATTGATTTTTTATTGACTTTTTTCCCCCCTCAATATTTCCCAAAGTTTGATCGAATGTAAATCTGGAATATTCCTGAAGGAACACGAACTCGACCCCTCCTCTCTGTTTGAATCAAGAGCCACCCTTTGTACCCTCACCAACCAGCCGCGACGTATGTTCACGTGAGGGTGTATAAGTTGCACTGTATTCATAAAAATAAGGAGTACAACAGAATAAGTCCCGTTTCGATCCAGCGAGTACTTTTAGAGTTTACTAGAAACAGACAAATAGACAAACAGAAAAATTACTAAAATGTATTATTTTGTCTTTTTATCATTTTTGCTACACAGGGAAAAAAACTTCCCACAAAATATTGCGTGTACAGACATATCCTAAACGTTCTATTATTATTAGTATTATTATTATTATTATTATTATTATTATTATTATTATGTATCGATTATAAGTTTATCTGTCTGATTTACCCCATTTTACCTTGCAGCTAGACTAAAACACACTATTAATCTAGCCTGACTCCTCGATTAGAGTAAAACAATAGAGAAGGGAAGGGTAAAATGCAGATATTAGGAGAAGCAGTGACTGTTGAGTAATAGTAGGGGAACTGTGGCGAGAAATAGGAACATTTTATTAGAGGATAGTAAGGAATTAGGTTTAGAGGTGAGAATTGAAAAGACTAAGTATATGATATTTCACAGAGATCATAAGTTAGGGTCGATAATTTAGAGATTAATTTTAACAACATATCATTTGACAGGATTAATGAGTTTAAACATTTATCAACAATTTTAACAAACAGTAACGATATTATATTGGAAACTAGGAAACGAACACGGTCGGGAAATGCATGCTATTACTCGGTCAGTAAGTTGTCTCGCCCGCTGTCAAGGAATGTAAAACTCAGAATATACCAAACAAATTCATGAAGCCTTGAAAACCCTCAATCCATGTTGCTGTCTTAGTTTGTAAACTGTGCCCTGTGTTTAGAATGTACACTTTAAAATATAATTAAAAGTTAACTCTATTTTGAGTATTGATGCGTTTTCCTTTCCTGACCCTCGATTTCCCATTTGTAAAGAATTCAGACAAGGGCAGGAGATATTATTACGTCGAGAAAACGGGCTGAATTATTTAATCTCAAAGTGGGAAAACAGATGGTAAAGAAATAAAAAAAAATGTGACCCCCCACCCACTCCCTACTTGAAAATAAAATGTCCTGAGGGACGCTGTGGCGAGCTCATTCATTTTCTCCCCAGTCAGGGAAATTTTTGCCTCGAGCAGAATCACTCTATAATAGGATGCAGTGTATGAATCTTCCAAAACAAGAGTAGAGCATAAACGAACCGCTTTTCTGCTCCTTTTGAGAATGGCTGTGTTTGTGATTCTAACTAGCATAGTCTATCATCATCCACGTGGTTGTAATCCTAGCCGGAAACGTGAGCCGTGTGACAACGAATCTTGGAAGTAATCTAACAGTTGTACAATTAGTTGTACAAAACTAACCAAGCTTAGAAATTATATTTATATTACGGATGTAGCTGTATCATCATGTTTTGGGTTCGAATCCTGTGTCCAGATGTCATTTTTAAATTTATGAATATGAACAAATCTTTAATCAAGGATTTTACAGCTTTTAAAATAAACTTCTTCCCAATTTGTTTGTCATTGCCAACACAAGGCAAGGGCCCGTTTGACTGAATTTGTTCCCTCAAAGAATCCCTATTCAACTCCACAGCGGGTATTCCCAGCACAACCTTTGCTGTGAGGCCTCTTTTAGTGGAAAATATTCCCAGGAGAAGTAATACATGCTTACACACACAAGGAGCCTGACCTACACCCTCAGCAGTGTGTACCGATCACCACTTCTGGCCACAGCCACAATAGCCTAAATTAGAGTGGATGGAACTATAAGTAATTTAATATTTTAAAAAATATGAACATTTGCAAGTTTAAGAAAAAATTGAATTATTTATTCAAGTCAAAACAACATTGTTAAATAAAAATTACATGGCCTCACATGGAAAGCTGAAGAGTGTTGAAAAACATATAAATATGCCAGAGACTGTACTTGCGCAGTACATTTGAGAATATATTTCACAATCTCAAAGTAAATTATTCATTTATAAGAATTAGTTTGGAAGATACCCAATAACAATCAAAATTGTTAGAATAACAATAAAGAGCTTGAAGGACCTCTTTTAAATGGTTAACAACGCGCCTGAATCATCATTGTGAATTCAGACTAAACAAATTAAAAAAATTATATCCAATTTAAATTTAAATATCAATTATGATATTTATAAATTATACAAAATGTTTGACTTCCCGACATAACTCAAACTTCTGTGGGACTATTACTTCCACCACCTTTGAAGTAATCGAGAAGATTCCTACATGTTAACATTTTACATTATAATAGAAAACAAAGTAATATTATATTAGAATACTTGTAATTTTTCACTAAACGAATCGGTAATGTTAAAGTTAAAACTTATAAATCAACAAAAAATGAATTATTTTAATAGATTCTTCAAAGAAAATACATCTACAAAATATTATCTATAAAGGAAACATTATTAAATTTTAAAGTTCAAACAATTATTGGTAAACCACAAGAGCAATAAAAATTATATTTAAACTAAATATGCCAAGCTAGAAAAAGAATCAAAAGTGGCTACCTATTATCATCTCTAAAAATTACAAAGAGGCTAGCGCCCAAGCGGCAAAAGAAAATATTAAGTGTTTCATAAACAAATTTGCTTTCAAAAATTAAATCTTCTAATGAGAAATGTACCGACGCCTACACTGAACGATTTCAATTACATAATTAATCTATGTTTTCAAAACACTCGAACCCATTAGAGGTTGTTTAAATTTTAAATAATCAATAAAATAGATAAAGTATATATATTGCCATCATGAAGTGATAGCGTCCAAGTCCAGACAAGGGCCTTTCTTGGAAGTGTCGGATGTAATATTCCATCATATTTGCTGAGTTCCCTCGTTATATAGGTCTAGTCGATGGGTAGAGGTGGGAGTTTTCATATTAAAACTACAACGTCACACGGCTAACTAGTGCTAACAGCACTCTCTTGTTAGCAGTTGCCAAACTTGGCTCGTTCCCAAAACACGTACGCCGGAAATCTGGTGAGTTGGCTGTTGACTATAAGTACGCCCATCCAGTCACCACTAGGTATCGGGTTAGTTGCAGTCAAACTTTGCTCGTTCCCAAAACACGTACGCCGGAAATCTGGTGAGTTGTCTGTGGAATCGAAATACGCCCATTCAGTCGCGTACACCGGACACCAGTTAGTTGCAGTTCAAGATTGTGAGTAGCCCATTTGTAGCCCAGACGGTCCAATCAGCGCATTTCCGGATCCCTCTATTGCAATATGTTGTTGCTGCATAATTCAAAGCTTGTTAGGACTTATCTTCATTTTATAATTGGGTGCGAACAGGTTGGTCATGGACTTGTGCTAACCCAGAAGATACAATGTGTGAGTAAAGTACATGTATTAGACATAGTAAGTTTAGTAATCTTAGATATTGCAGGATGTCTATGAGTATCGGCATTATTTGGAGTAGGTAGTATTCAAGTAAGCTAGCTAGTCTTGCTAATGATACTATTGCAGAATGCCTATATGTATTTGATTATTTGGGGTGGGTAAAACTAATATAGCATTATCTAGTAATGCTAATGTTACAGGTGGACACGTGAACAAAGGCGTTGATTCACCCTATCTATTTTTGTTGGGGACGTAGATGTTGCGGTTTTAATCCCAGCTAAGTATATGGAGGTATTTTTTCCTAAAGGTTTCCCCCATCCTACTCCTCCACCAAGTAAATGAGGGTGCACATACTCTAATGTCTACCTTCCTTTTCCTTATAACGTACTTGTAAAGGGTGACAGACACTCTAGTTGGGTCATGGTATGGAGCAACCAGACATCTTCATGAGCTGGGTCCTAGTAAAGAGCAACAATAGCTCTTCATAAGCTGGGTCGTAGTATAGACCAACAATACATCTTTACGAGTTGAATCCGAGTATATAGCACCAATAACTCTACATGAGCTTGGTCCTATTATAGAGCAATAATAAATCTTTATAAGCTGGGTCAGAGTATAGAGCGACAATAACTCTTCATGAGCTGGGTCCTAGTATAGAGCAACAATAAATCTTCATGAGCTGGGTCATAGTATAGAGCGACAATAACTCTTCATGAGCTGGGTCCTAGTATAGAGCAACAATAAATCTTCATGAGCTGGGTCATAGTATAGAGCGACAATAACTCTTCATGAGCTGGGTCCTAGTATAGAGCAACAATAAATCTTTATGAGCTGGGTCCTAGTATAAAGTGACAAGAACGCTTTATAAGTTGGGTCCTATTATAGAGCAACAAGACAACACCACCAGCTGTTCCTTATGGGACATCCCACCTCATGTTGGTAACAATGGAGTAGCCTGCAAGTGAATACCTCCAAGAGAGACACAATGGTGGGATTTAATCACAAAGAATAACCACTGATTACAAATTATGCTGGATCCATCGAGGCGGAAATATCTCCAAAACTGTTTTCCAGTGGCGAAGCGTGGAATGTCGCGCAAGTAGGCTAAGCCAAGATAGCTGTAGATTTTAGTTAAAGAGTATTTTAGGCCTTCACTTTACATAAAACTGAGATATATTTGTAATCACGAAACATAGATACAAACTTAACCTTAAACATCAGCCACGGCTGTGAGGATTCAGTTAGTTGGCAATTCGGATAGTAGCTGTTCGGATAGTTATGGTTATACTGTATAAAAAAATGATTAATTACTTGAGAAATGATCAATTTGTGTGTTTACACGTGTTAAAAATACAACTTGTTTTACAATTTATTTATTTATTATTATTTTTATTTTTTTTTGCGTTTAAGTTTCCGCGAGCATTTCAATAAATAATAACATCAATTTCCCGGAGAGCGATCAGAAATATTGTTCCGTCGCGCCCTATTGCGATATTGATTGTGTCCAATGATTGTCATGTTTAAGCTGGGCTAGAAGGGGGCGCGAGAAAATGACTTTTATTAAATTATTTTTGTTTGCAGTTTTCATAGTAAACAATTTTTTCAACAAATTACGTCAAATATTTGTCCAGTAAAAACCTATTATTGAATATTTATACCTTATTAGTATTTGATTAGAAACAACTTAAATGAAGAATAAAAATTGTCATCAAATTCGAGGACACCCCCAGCATATATTCAACGACTAATGATATTATCGTGTGAAGAAAGTCAAAGAAAAAGTAGTATCTTTTGAAACAATATTTTATTTATTTTGCTGAAAATGTGTTTCTACAGAAACTACAAAATTACTGCCCTTAGCTGGCAAACCCTATCATCCCACCTAAAGAGCACACGTTAGTGAAAAATACTGTTTATTAAATGAATCAAATGTTTCAATTTAATCTTTAAAAGTTTACCTTGGTGGTCTAGGGGCTAAGTGCTCATCTCAGGACCCAATGTTCGTGGGTTCAAACCCAAACTGGTTGACAGATTTGTCTTGGTAGATAAAGATCTGTAGCACAACTTTCTTTGGAAGGGAAGTAAAGCCGTTTGTCCCATGTCGATTGTGGTTTGTAAAAGAACCCTTGAGGTATGCGAAAATACTTTTCCTGCAAAATTGGTGGAACCTTTCGTTCTCGCTCATAGAAAATCTCGTGTTCTGATATAATAAGTCGGTTTAGAAAATGCACGTTAAATACCTCAAATAAATAAAAATATATTGAAAATAAAATATTTTTTATAAAATTATATTCTTGGTATTTTCTTTCATTGTAAAAGTTTTTGTTTTTCATTATATAGCATTTTAACTATAGGTATACGTAAGAAGGTTTATCCTTATTCTCGTGAATATGTCGTATCATGGCACCCTTGCTTCACATACATCTCGATAGGTCTGCCACACCAAAGAGTCTCGAGAATGCTTCCTTATATGCCAGACGACTTACCTCCCTCACAACATGATAAAAAAAAGCCGTTTGGTGGGAGGAGGGTATTGAGTCTGCATTTTTGTGTTATGAGGACCTAACAAGAGTCTGCTGGAGAGTGCTTGATATTGTGGCTAGGTTGTCAGGGAGACTGATTACAGGTCTAGGGACCATCCTGTCTGTTCAGAGAGACTGACTAGAGGTCTAGAGGACCCTGGTTACATCCTGTCTGGTCAGTGAGACTGACTGCAGGTCTAGAGGACCCTGGTTACATCCTGTATGGTCAGTGAGACTGACTGCAGGTCTAGAGGACCCTGGTTACATCCTGTCTGGTCAGTGAGACTGACTGCAGGTCTAGAGGACCCTGGTTACATCCTGTTGGTCAGTGAGACTGACTGCAGGTCTAGAGGACCCTGGTTACATCCTGTATGGTCAGTGAGACTGACTGCAGGTCTAGAGGACCCTGGTTACATCCTGTCTGGTCAGTGAGACATGACTGCAAGTCTAGAGGCATCCTGGATTACTCTTGATATGGTCAGGGAGACTGACTACAGGTCTAGAGGACCCTGGTTACATCCTGTATGGTCAGTGAGACTGACTACAGGTCTAGAGGACCCTGGTTACATCCTGTCTGGTCAGGAGACTGACTACAGGTCTAGAGGACCCTGGTTACATCCTGTTGGTCAGGGAGACTGACTACAGGTCTAGAGGACCCTGGTTACATCCTGTATGGTCTAGGAGACTACTACGAGATCTAGAGGACATCTGTATAGGTCAGGGAGACTGACTGCAGGTCTAGAGGACCATCCTGTCTGGTCAGGAGATGACTGCACTAAACCGTTCTATGAGGGACCCAGTGTTACATCCTGTCTGGTCAGGGAGACTGACTACAGGTCTAAGGACCCTGGTTACATCCTGTATGGTCAGTGAGACTGACTACAGGTCTAGAGGACCCTGGTTACATCCTGTCTGGTCAGTGAGACTGACTGCAGGTCTAAAGGATCATCTTGTTGGTCGGGAGACTGACTACAGGTTTAGAGGACCCTGGTTACATCTGTCTGGTCAGGTGAGACTGACTGCAGGTCTAGAGGACCTTCATCCTGTCTGGTCAGGGAGACTGACTACAGGTCTAGAGGACCCTGGTTACATCCTGTTGGTCAGTGAGACTGACTGCAGGTCTAGAGGACCCTGGTTACATCCTGTATGGTCAGTGAGACTGACTACAGGTCTAGAGGACCCTGGTTACATCCTGTCTGGTCAGTGAGACTGACTGCAGGTCTAAAGAATCATCTGTCTGGTCGGGGAGACTGACTACAGGTCTAAGAGGTCCTGGTTTCATCTTGTCTGGTCAGGAAAACTGACTGCAGGTCTAGAGGACCCTGGTTACATCTTGTCTGGTCAGGGAGACTGACTACAGGTGTAGAGGACACATCCTGTCTGTTCAGAGAGACTGACTACAGGTCTAGAGGACCCTGGTTACATCCTGTATGGTCAGGAGACTGACTACAGGTCTAGAGGACCCTGGTTACATCTTGTCTGGTCAGGAGACTGACTACAGGTTAGAGACCATCCTGTCTGTTCAGAGAGACTGACTACAGGTCTAGAGGACCCTGGTTACATCCTGTATGGTCAGGAGACTGACTACAGGTCTAGAGGACCCTGGTTACATCCTGTCTGGTCAGTGAGACTGACTGCAGGTCTAGAGGACCCTGGTTACATCTCTGTCGGGACTCAATGTGAGACTGTACTGCAGAGGTCTAGAGGCCTGGTTACATCCTGGTATGGTCAGGGAAGACTTGACTGCAGGTCTAGAGGCCCTGGTTACATCCTTGTCTGGTCAGGGAGACTGACTCAGGTTAGAGGACCATCCTGTCTGTCAGAGAGACTGACTACAGGTCTAGAGGACCCTGGTTACATCCTGTATGGTCTAGGAGACTACTAGAGTCTAGAGGACTGGTACATCTGTATGAGTCAGGGAGACTGACTGCAGGTCTAGAGGACCCATCCTGTCTGGTCAGTGAGACTGACTGCAGGTCTAGAGGACATGTATCATCTTGTCTGGTCAGGGAAGACTGACTGAAGGTCTAGAGGACCCTGGTCCATCCTGTTGGTCAGGGAGACTGACTACAGGTCTAGAGGACCCTGGTTACATCCTGTATGGTCAGGGAGACTGACATACAGGTCTAGAGGACCCTGGTTAATCCTGTATGGTCAGGAGACATGACTGAAGATCTAGAGGAGCATCTTGTATAGGTCAGGGAGACTGACTGCAGGTCTAGAGGACCATCCTGTCTGGTCAGGAGACTGACTACAGGTCTAGAGGACCCTGGTTTCATCTGTCTGGTCAGGAGACTGACTACAGGTCTAGAGGACCCTGGTTACATCCTGTTGGTCAGTGAGACTGCAGCTGACAGGTCCTAGGAGGACTCTAGGTTAGACTAATCCTGTCTGGTCAGTGAGACTGACTGCAGGTCTAAGGAATCCATTTTCTTGGTCGGGAGACTGACTACAGGTTAGAGGACCCTGGTTACATCTTGTCTGGTCAGGTGAGGGAACTGACTGCAAGGTCTAAGTAGGGACCCTGTTACATCGTCTGGTCAGGAGACTGACTACAGGTCTAGAGGACCCTGGTTACACTCTGTGTCTGGTCATGGTCAGAGACTGACTGACAGGTCTAGAGGACCTGGTTACATCCTGTATGGTCAGGAGACTGACTCAGGTCTAGAGGACCTGGTTACATCCTGTCTGGTCAGGGAGACTGACTGCAGGTCTAGAGGATCATCCTGTCTGGTCAGGGAGACTGACTACAGGTCTAGAGGGTCCTGGTTTCATCTTGTCTGGTCAGGAAGACTGACTACAGGTCTAGAGGACCCTGGTTACATCTGTCTGGTCAGAGGAGACTGACTGCAGGTCTAGAGGCCATCCGTTGTCAGGGAGACTGATGCAGGTCTAGAGGACTCCTTTGTGTCAGGGAGACTGACTACAGGTCTAGAGGACCATCCTGTCTGGTCAGGAGACTGACTACAGGTCTAGAGGACCTTATCTGTCTGGTCTAGGAGACTATCAGGTTAGAGAGCATCCTAGTCAGGGAGACTGACTGCAGGTCTAGAGGACCCTGGTTACATCCTGTATGGTCTAGGAGACATACTGAAGATCTAGAGGAGCATCTTGTATAGTCAGGGAGACTGACTGCAGGTCTAGAGGACCGGCATCCTGTATGGTCAGTGAGACTGACTCAGGTCTAGAGGACCCTGTTACATCCTGTCTGTCAGAGGACTGACTACAGGTCTAGAGGCCTGGTTACATCCTGTATGGTCTAGGAGACATACTAAGTCTAGAGGATGCATCTGTTAGTCAGGAGACTGACTGCAGGTCTAGAGGACCATCCTGTTGGTCAGGGAGACTGACTGCAGTCTAGGGTCTAGGATCATCTGTATGGTCAGAAGACTGACTGCAGGTGTTAGGAGGTACACCTGTTGGTGATACAATTACCCCGTCTGTTCAGAGAGACTGACTATGACCCTAATTCCATCCAACGAGATTCCTAATAAAACAAATATGGGTTTGTCCTATTGTCAAGACACTATTAATCTTCCCTTGTTAGAATTTTCTGTCAAGTAATTAGGTCTAAGCTAATAGGCCTACTGTCACTTAACTGTCATCTTCATTTTTTTTATTTTTTTTTTGCCCAAAATAAATTAAATAATGCTCCAATACAAACATACATAGAGCTTAATTTTCTCCACATGATGACCTCAAAATATCTTGAATATTATTTTGTCAAGGGTTTATGAATTTATGACAACTTTTTCTTTGCACATAAAAAGTTGATCGTCTATTGCTGCTATGCTTATATGGATATTTAGGAACTGTTGATTTCAAAATGTGAAGAAAGTTAAACTCTTTGTTTGTACTGGAGAAATATTTTTTTTATTTTAGCAAAAAAAAACCCAACTTAACTACAAAAATACCGAATTTTTCTCGCGTGCCCTTCCATCCCACCTTGAGAGTAGCGAAGCTGGGTCGGGACAGCGGCGCAATCCTGCAGCTATTAGTAGTGTTCTCGGTGGTTTGACTGCTGTCGAAATGTAGACGCGGGGAGATTGTAGGCAAGGCCTGTGATACTCTTCTCACTGGTCCGGCTCTGGTGTTCTGACGCGACTCGCATCCCGTGTGTGGGTAGACTGATGTAACTGTTTTTAGAGCATCTTGAGAAACTTGGGCTGGTAAAGTTCACCTAGGTTGACTCTGTGGGCTAAGTCCCAGTCATCGGGTGATGATCTGGGCATTACGAGGCTCAGTGACCTAAATACTGTCCTTTTTTAGGAGCTGCAGGTGGTCAACAAATTACACACAAACACGCACCAGCAACAAACACACACAACACACACACACGCATTGCTTTCCGCCCCACCTAGTGCACAGTGCTGGGCCCGGTCCTGGGGGAACTGGTCAAGCGATTACCACAGCCATAAAGAGGTATATTTCTGGTGGTGTTACAACAGTAAGCTCAACTTTCATCAATAGGATCGTTATAAGCATATACAGCAAAATAGTTTCTTTTATCCAGGTGACAGCTGTCTCTTGGATCTAATTAGGTCCCTAGCATCTCCCGTAAACTACCTACGCTACCACTAATATGTGTAAAACCATATTTTGGTAACGGAGCATGCATCCTGCACGATACTATCGCAGGTTTTAGTCTCACTTCTGTCGAGAGGTATTTCCCTGCTCTTAATTCTACTCACTGTGGTGGCTCCAGCATTTTTCTTCTTCAGTCCCCACCATACTCTGCTAAAGTCGTATCTTTCTTTCAAACTATCACGCGTTGTAAAGAACATAGGTTTCGACCAGACGCACACACATAGAACCCATCCTTAGCTTAGCATAGTTACACATGTGTAGAGCAGAAGTAGAGTTGGCTCTCACACGTGGCAGTGCGGGCTTCAGCAGCTTGTCAATCTTTTTCCTTTTTTTCAGTTGGTCTGTCACTAATTGGTAGTGATGGGCACTATTGAATGATGAAAACTATTGTTTCCAAACTATCAAATGATTATTCGATTGTTACTAAGAAAAATTTGTATCTAGTATTCAGATGAACGGAACAATCTATTCCTTCTCACAGGCCACTTGACAGTCGACCTTGCGAATATCATAATCTCTAGTGCTAACAAAGCTGATTATTAAAAAAACAATATTATCATCGTCATTGTTTCTTTCTTATGCTTGTCAAGGAAAAGAATAGGTTGTGTAAATATAAAAGGTAAAACATTCAAAGCGTAAGGTTGACTATCGACCAGCGCCAACGGAAATGAATTTGAATACTTTTCCTTTGAATAATTTTTAAATAATCAAACAAGTCGATATTCTAATACTGCTGAGTTACTCGATTGTGCCCATCAGTACTTCTAAGCTATAACCTCGCCTACTCGAGGAATAAACCAAATGCCAACATTTGTGTTTTACTTTACTAAGTCCTTTATCCCACTCACCGCACTAACTCACAAAGCTCCTCTCCCACTCACCACACTAACTCGCTGAGATCCTCTCCCACTCACCACACTAACTCGCTGAGATCCTCTCCCACTCACCACACTAACTCGCTGAGATCCTCTCCCACTCACCACACTAACTCGCTGAGATCCTCTCCCACTCACCACACTAACTCGCTGAGCTCCTCTCCCACTCACCGCACTAACTCGCTGAGATCCTCTCCCACTCACCACACTAACTCGCTGAGATCCTCTCCCACTCACCACACTAACTCGATGAGCTCCTCTCCCACTCACCACACTAACTCGATGAGCTCCTCTCCCACTCACCGCACTAACTCGCTGAGCTCCTCTCCCACTCACCGCACTAACTCACAAAGCTCCTCTCCCACTCACCACACTAACTCGCTGAGATCCTCTCCCACTCACCACACTAACTCGATGAGCTCCTCTCCCACTCACCGCACTAACTCGCTGAGCTCCTCTCCCACTCACCGCACTAACTCACAAAGCTCCTCTCCCACTCACCGCACTAACTCGCTGAGCTCCTCTCCCACTCACCGCACTAACTCACAAAGCTCCTCTCCCACTCACCACACTAACTCGCTGAGATCCTCTCCCACTCACCACACTAACTCGCTGAGATCCTCTCCCACTCACCACACTAACTCGCTGAGATCCTCTCCCACTCACCACACTAACTCGATGAGCTCCTCTCCCACTCACCACACTAACTCGATGAGCTCCTCTCCCACTCACCACACTAACTCGATGAGCTCCTCTCCCACTCACCACACTAACTCGATGAGCTCCTCTCCCACTCACCACACTAACTCGATGAGCTCCTCTCCCACTCACCGCACTAACTCGCTGAGCTCCTCTCCCACTCACCGCACTAACTCACTGAGCTCCTCTCCCACTCACCGCACTAACTCGCTGAGCTCCTCTCCCACTCACCACACTAACTCGATGAGCTCCTCTCCCACTCACCGCACTAACTCGCTGAGCTCCTCTCCCACTCACCACACTAACTCGATGAGCTCCTCTCCCACTCACCACACTAACTCGCTGAGATCCTCTCCCACTCACCGCACTAACTCACTGAGCTCCTCTCCCACTCACCGCACTAACTCGCTGAGATCCTCTCCCACTCACCACACTAACTCACTGAGATCCTCTCCCACTCACCGCAATAACTCACTGAGATCCTCTCCCACTCACCGCACTAACTCGCTGAGCTCCTCTCCCACTCACCACACTAACTCGCTGAGATCCTCTCCCACTCACCACACTAACTCGATGAGCTCCTCTCCCACTCACCGCACTAACTCGCTGAGCTCCTCTCCCACTCACCACACTAACTCGATGAGCTCCTCTCCCACTCACCACACTAACTCGCTGAGATCCTCTCCCACTCACCGCACTAACTCGCTGAGCTCCTCTCCCACTCACCGCAATAACTAACTGAGCTCCTCTCCCACTCACCGCACTAACTCACAAAGCTCCTCTCCCACTCACCACACTAACTCGCTGAGCTCCTCTCCCACTCACCGCACTAACTCGCTGAGCTCCTCTCCCACTCACCGCACTAACTCGCTGAGCTCCTCTCCCACTCACCGCAATAACTCACTGAGCTCCTATCCCACTCACCGCACTAACTCGCTGAGCTCCTATCCCACTCACTGCAATAACTCGCTGAGCTCCTCTCCCACTCACCACACTAACTCGATGAGCTCCTCTCCCACTCACCGCACTAACTCGCTGAGCTCCTATCCCACTCACTGCAATAACTCGCTGAGCTCCTCTCCCACTCACCGCACTAACTCGCTGAGCTCCTCTCCCACTCACCGCACTAACTCGCTGAGCTCCTCTCCCACTCACCGCAATAACTCACTGAGCTCCTATCCCACTCACCGCACTAACTCGCTGAGCTCCTATCCCACTCACTGCAATAACTCGCTGAGCTCCTCTCCCACTCACAGCAATAACTAACTGAGCTCCTCTCCCACTCACCGCACTAACTCGCTGAGCTCCTCTCCCACTCACCGCACTAACTAACTGAGATCCTCTCCCACTCACCGCACTAACTCGCTGAGATCCTCTCCCACTCACCACACTAACTAACTGAGATCCTCTCCCACTCACCGCACTAACTCGCTGAGCTCCTCTCCCACTCACCACACTAACTCGCTGAGATCCTCTCCCACTCACCGCAATAACTCACTGAGCTCCTATCCCACTCACCGCACTAACTCACTGAGATCCTCTCCCACTCACCGCAATAACTAACTGAGCTCCTCTCCCACTCACCGCACTAACTCGCTGAGCTCCTATCCCACTCACCGCAATAACTCGCCAAGCTCCTCTCCCACTCACCGCACTAACTCGCTGAGATCCTCTCCCACTCACCGCACTAACTCACTGAGCTCCTCTCCCACTCACCGCACTAACTAACTGAGCTCCTCTCCCACTCACCACACTATCTCGCCAAGCTCCTCTTCCACTCGCCGCAATAACTCGCCAAGCTCCTCTCCCACTCACCGCAATAACTCACTGAGATCCTCTCCCACTCACCACACTAACTCACCAAGATCCTCTCCCACTCACCGCGCTAGCTCGACGAGTCACCTCCCTCTCACCATAGCAGTTACCTTAGCCGTCTCTCCTTCCTCTCGCTCACCTATCCTATCTTATAACGGCTCACCTCCCTAACATACCACGTTATACTCATCGGATGACTCATTCTTCTATTAAAACGGGACTTCAGGGTCATCTGGAAACTGGAGTTATTCGAGACCTTGCCCAGAGATCAACAGTGTAAGACATCTCTAATCAAACAACAATAATAGTAGCATTAAGTTAGTTTGGTATAACTTTATTTTAAATATGAATCAGTGGTATAATCTCTATCAGCCTCTGAGAGACTTTGGTTCGAGTCCTGGATAGGTAAGGGAGTATAACGCAGATATGGGCTACTGGATGGGTGGTAGGACAAGGCTAACCAGGACAGATAGTAAGACACGTGTAGCCCTGACGGATAGTAAGATGCGGTAGCCAGTTCTTGTTGTCTGCTGTTGGAAGACTCGATGCCACCAAATATTTTCCATGGAGGGGAAACTTCACTGGAGTTAATTTGTTTTTGCTCGCTCCTGCGACTCAAAGATCAGATTTCAAAGTCAGTAAAGACTAAGCCGCTTTACAAGGAGCCGGTAACGGAAGATATACAGTTTCCATATTTCAAGAGAAATAAAGGTTGTGCAAATTAGTCCATTTTTCTGAAAACTCCCTTTACTTACAAAGTAACATGGCCTCTGTGAACAACCGGCATCATTAAATCCTAACCATGACGTCATCCTTTAAAAAAATACATTCACCTCTTTTTTTTTTGCCTTATTTCTTGTCATCTCATCGATCATCAACCATATTTCCTTACGGACTTCACGGGAGACATAATTATAATGTGTTAATGACGTCACATTCCCTTTTAAAAAGTTTATTTAAGTTAAAATGACTATTTTTAAAATGGGGTTGTTTTGCGAATACCATGTTATCCCATCCGTTCAATGTACCAGCAAAACAGAATATTGCAATAAGAGATTTCAACTATACAGGATCATTTATTTGGCAATTATCTTACTTCTCTTTACCTGAGGACCATATCAATTTATATATCTGGGGACTATCAATTTATATACATACATAGGGACTATATCAATTTGTATATCTGGGGATTATATCAATGCATATACCTGAGGACTAGATAAATTTATATATCTGGGGAATGTCAATTTGTATACCTGGGGACTAAATCAATTTATATACCTGGGGGCTATATCAATTTGTATATCTGGGTAGTATATCAATGTATATACCTGGGGACTAGATCAATTTATATATCTGGGGATTATCAATTTGTATACTTAGGGATTATATCAATTTATATATCTGGGGACTATATCAATTTGTATATCTGGGGACAATCAATTTGCAAATCTGGGGACTATATCAATTTATATACCTGGGGACTATATCAAGTTGCATATCTGGGGATTATATCAATGTATATACCTGAGGACTAGATAAATTTATATATCTGGGGACTGTTAATTTGTATACCTGGGGACTAAATCAATTTATATACCTGGGGACTATATCAATTTATATATCTGGTGACTACCAATTTGTAAATCTGGGGACTATATCAATATATATACCTTTGGACTATATCAATTTGTATATCTGGGGATTATATCAATGTATATACCTGAGGACTAGATAAATTTATATATCTTGGGACTGTCAATTTATATACCTGGGGACTATATCCATTTATATATCTGGGGAATATCAATTTGTAAATCTGGGGACTATATCAATTTATATACCTGGGGACTATATCAATTTATATATCAGGTGACTATCAATTTGTAAATCTGGGGACTATTTAAATTTATATACCTGGGGACTATATCAATTTGTATATCTGGGTAATAAATCAATGTATATACCTGGGGACTAGATCAATTTATATATCTGGGGACTATCAATTTGTATACTTGGGGATTATATCAATTTATATATATGGGGACTATATCAATTTTTATATCTGGGGATTATATCATTGTATATACCTGAGGACTAGATAAATTTATATATCTGGGGACTATCAATGTGTATACCTGGGGAATAAATCAATTTATATACCTGGGGACTAGATCAATTTATAGATCTGGGGACTATCAATGTGTATACCTGGGGACTAAATCAATTTATATACCTGGGGACTATATCAATTTATATACCTGGGGACTATATCAATTTGTATATCTAGGGACTATATCAATTTGTATACCTGGGGAGTTTATCAATTTGTATATCTGTGGACTATATTAATTTGTATATATGAGGACTACACACGTTGCTATTTAATTATTAGTTAAATTATTGCTTCTCAAAAAGGCATTTATTATAACAATGACTCTTGTTATCAGTCTCAATACATTCCTCTATGCTGAGCTAGTGTTAGTCGGTACGTTGAGGTTGTGGCTGACAGCAGTTAGGAAAGCACGCAAGCTGGCGGCTGGGAATCCCCTTTAGTCGGATATTGACTACATCCAGTACCATAACCCAACTCTGTCTACAAGGAAGGATCATGTTACCATTTACAAGGAAACTCCTCAAATCTGTCAGTTGCGTGATCCTCAGTGATATTGGAGACGCGGCAATCTGGCAACAAACTGGACAAGTTTGGGGACACCAAATAACAGTCTGAGGCTATGTGACCTCTCATCAGTCTGAGGGTAAATTCATTCACGACCTTAGTTTACTTGAATGACAGCTCAAAACGTTACTAGAAATAGTCTCTTATATATCCCTACGCCAACATCTGACATCTATAACGTTGGATTCTACCACTTCCGGTACATATTTCATAAGTGTAAAAGAATTGAATAGGTAACAAAAATAGATTTATTATACAAATAACATAAAAGGGTGATATGGGGTTACAACAGTTAATGATAGGACTTGACAACTCCAAAAACATAGGAACTACCCGTAGCACGAGAAAAGAACGTGTCCAGGCGACAAGGCAACAGTCAAATGGAAGTTAAGTTGATAGTGGGTATAGGATTGAAAGACAGCGGGCTAGCGCCACCAGACTTCCACTAGAAAGGTCTAAAAAGAGAACATGGAGAGTTAGCAACATATAAAGCGAACCGGCAATACTATAGTTACCAAGCTACGTGTCGGACAAGCTACCTAGCTTGACTAGACAAAGGAAAGACATCCAAAATAATAAATGGTAAGATGACCGTAGTTCAGTTACACCAGTCGACAACTAACAAACAGGTGTCCATACAAAATTGACAATGGCCAGTCTATTCCCAGTGGGTATTGCCAGAGCACTCAATAGTACTTTTATACTATTACCCACTCCCTGGGGTACACATCAAATCTAGTACACACTAACCTTAAATACTTGGACTAATGAGGTGCCAACAAGGGGCCAATGAAAATACTATCTGTGTGGGCCATTATAAAAAACTAGCCGTGGTCCGCACTTGCGCACCCAAAATAGTAACACAGAAAATGGGGTGGCAACAAGAATGCTGTGAAATTCTGACCTAGCTAGGTCTCAAATAAAGGCGTTAGACAACCTGCTTGGAGCCATACAAAATTTAACATGTGAACATGACGTTCATGGCGCAATGGCATATAGTGAAGTCATAAGGACTTGGAAACATCATGTCATTCCGAAAATTAAAATAAGTCCGAAGGACATAGAAAAGTAAACATAGTCTTATGGACTATGAAATTATCTTGGATCAATTACATAGAAGATTCCCTCGGTGCCAAGGTAGTGACACCCACGTCCTAACCATCGTAGTCAGCAGTATTTTCTTCAGGTTCTGATTCAGAGGTTCTCCTTCGAGGATATCCAAAGATGAACTACAATTTGTGAACCTAGGGATCGACCATTATATACTCTTTTCCTGACTAGCAAATTGGGCATGTAAACAAGGAAAAGGGAAGTCAAGGGGGAGGATTTAGAGAGTGGAGAAAGAAGGTGCCAAAGAAGTCCGCTAGGGGAGTAGTGTTCGTAGCTCTCGGTATGGACCAGTGATATGCAGGTCTATCTTCAATGTTGAGTTCAAGGGGTTAGACGTCCGTTGAAACTGTCACGCCTTCTACTCTGCCATACTTGCAGAACAGTTGGTGAAAGCATGGTAATCGAATCCGGGAACATCCGCGTAATGTGAGTAGAACACAAATGATATTGTTGCAGAATATATCAGTTTCAACTCTCTTCTTCGGATTCCTTTATATTATTTTAGCATTTGGAGCAGATTACAGTTTGTTTATGTCAGTTAAATTAAGTGACATGCTACAGGATCACTGTAATAAAAACAGATGGTAATATATGAATGTGATTGTTAACCACACTTCACTTCCACAAAAGGTCTAACGAAAATGGCTTCAAAATGGCGACCGACGAATTTAAACCATGTGGTTTAACATGACGGAAACAAGTTTTTTTTACAATGATGCAACCACGCAGTGGATAAAAATATTTATCCCGTTAAATATTTTTAAATAGGATAAACTAATAATAAAATAATTTATTGTATAAAAAAATAAAGGTATATTCTCTCTTCCAAGTAAACGATGCCTGTATTAAAGGGTAATTATTATTATTAGCACCGCGTCTTACTACCCGTTCGGATTATACGCACTTACACTAATGTGTAATGGTAGGGTGATTATGAGATGAAATGAAGGACCTACAGTTTAACGTGGAATCCGAACCACGGTGGAGGCCTGGCATTCCCCACATTCACAAGATATCTTGTCAGAGGTGAAGGAAGGGTTTGGAAATCAGATAAATCTGTGCCAGGACCGAGGATTGAACCCCGGCCGCCAGCATAGAAGTCTGACACTTACCCCTAGACCACCAGGTCACCTTAAAGGGTAATTATGTAAGCACTACGTTTCAAAACAAAGAATAAGTGCTTTTAATTATGTGTAAAATATTGTTTCGAGTTGGATAAAAATAAATTATTAAAAGTAATAAAATATTATGAGAAAACTTAATTTTACGTTATTTTAAAGGCAAAATACAAAAGGTAATTAAAAAAACTTAACATTTTAAAAAAGTATTGTTTTACAAGACGTGTTGGCAACCCAAAACCTAAATATATGATATTTGAACTGTCATCCAGGTAAAAACCTATCATGAATAAACTCTTTGTGACCTCTCATCAACTAGGCAACATGTTTGAGGCATGACCTCTCATCAAGCTATAGTTTGAGGCGGAGTGACCTCTATCAAGCTATAGTTTGAGGCGGAGTGACCTCTCATCAAGCAACAGTTTGAGGTGGAGTGACCTATCATCAAGCTATAGTTTGAGGCGGAGTGACCTCTCATCAAGCAACAGTTTGAGGTGGAGTGATCTCTCACTAAGCAACACTTTGAGACGCAGTGACTTCTATCATCGCGCGTTTGATATAGTTTACTATTTTATGTAATTTTCTGGCAATATAAGCTGTGGAATAAAATAACCTAGGCGTGCCGCGGTCAACTTGTTTAAGGTTGGTAGCAAACCACATCAGTGAGCAAAACGTCAAGCTCGTGGTTTCTATCTGTGCTGGAGAGATTGTAGTTCAAATCTCGTTCGTGTGAGCTGACAATGTTTTTTTTCCAAAATGGTTTCACAATGTTTCCTCCACCTGAACGCGGGTGCATTTCTACTAAATCACAACTTCCTTACCTCTTCCCAATTAGTGTAACAACCTAATGGTTAACCTCGCAGTGAATACTCCCTACCCTAGTATCTAACCTCAAAGTAACGCAGTATACACTCCTTGTCCTAGTATATAACCTCACAGTGAATGCAGTATACACTCCCTGTTAAAAACCTCACAGTATACATCCTGTCCTATATATAACCTCGCAGTTAAATACTCCCTACCCTAATATCAACCTCACAGCGAACGCAGTATACACCTGTCCTAGTATATAACCTCACAGTGAACGCAGTATACACACCCTATATATTATAACTTCACAGTATACACTCCTTGTCATAGTATATAACTCGCAATGAAATACCTCTACCTAATATCTAACTCACAGTGAACGCAGTATACACACCCTGTCCTAGTATCTAACCTCACAGTGAACGCAGTATACACACCCTGTCCTAGTATATAACCTCACAGTGAACGCACTACACACTCCTGTCTAGTATCTAACCTCAAAGTAAACGCAGTATACACTCCTTGTCCTAGTATATAACCTCACAGTGATGCATATACACTCCCTGTCATAGTATATAACCTCGCAATGAAATACTCCCTACCCTAATATCTAACCTCACAGTGAGCGCAGTATACACACCCTGTCCTAGTATATAACTTCACAGTATACACTCCCTGTCCTAGTATCTAACCTCAAGGTGAACGCACTACACACTCCCTGTCCTAGTATCTAACCTCACAGTGAACGCAGTATACACACCCTGTCCTAGTATATAACCTCACAGTGAACGCAGTATACACACCCTGTCCTAGTATCTAACCTCACAGTGAAAGCACTGTACACTCCCTGAGGCCACAAGTGTTGTCAATATTTCGCACCAACATTGAGCGATTATCCTTTGTCAACGCTTTCTCTGCACATGACATGGAAACATGAGGAACACAATCTACTGTGAATATTAATATACGCAACAGACACGTTTTTGATTATACACTATTTCCCTCCTGAAATAATTTCGAATAAAACATGCTATTCATTCTTTAGGATAATGAAATGTTTTACAACCCCTCTTCCTGTATTTCAAAATGGCCGTACTCTAGACAGTAATATTTTGATGATATAAATACATCACCTCTTGTTAACTGCATCGAAATTTAAAAGTCACACTTGTTCAACTTGAAAGAGGAAATCAAAATTAAAATATAATTTGGAGTTAGAAACTCTTTTTAGGAAAATCTATTTTTGTTATTTTGAGTTCTACGTTGTTTTATAAATTCAGATATTCATAAACATGATACTAGGCAAAAGAAAAACATCTACCTTAATAATAAAATAAGATGTCTACAAAATAATCTATATTTGATAGGGGATTAAGGGATTTTGATCTTCTGTGAAGAGTTCTACTACACTAGACATGTTCAAGGCGAGACAAAAAAATATGTATTTAAGAATTGAGGTAAGTCTAAGTTTTTATGAACAGTATAAATTAATATAGTTTGGGTTGACAGATTTAGAGTCTGTTCATGATAGGTTTTTACCTGGATGACAGTTCAAAAATCATATGTTTAGGTTTTGGGTTGCCAACACTTGTAAAGGATCACTGTTTGGTTATTTATGTTAAGTTTTTTAATTACCTCTTATATTTTACATTTAAAATAACATAAACTTAAGTTTATTCATACTATTACAGTACTTTTAATGATTACCTTTTATCCAACTCGAAACAATATTTTAAACATAGTTAAAAGTACTTATTCTTCGTTTTGGAACGTTATTGACTATCTGTAATATAGTGCGTACATCATTACCTTTTAATACAGGCATCATATTTACTTGGAAAAGAGAAAATACTTGTCATTTTTTTATACATAGTAAATTATTTTATGAATATTTTAACGTATTTCGAAATATTTAATGAATAAAATATTTGTATCCGCTGCGTGGGTGCATCATTGTAAAAAACTTGTTTCCGTCATGTTCAACCACATGGCTTAAATTCGTCGGTCGCCATTTTGAAGCTATTTTCGTTAGAAGTTTTGTGGAAGTGCTGTGAAGGGGAATAAGGAGAATAAAACAATAAATAAGCTCTTTTTCTGAACTCAAATAAATATATAAATAATATTGGCCTAAATTACTGTGGTTAACTATCACATTCATATATTACCATCTGTTTTCATTACTGTGATCCAAAGTGATAGATGTCAGCTGTTGGCGTAGTGATATATTAGGGACTATTTATAGTATCTTTTTGAGCTGTCATCCAAGTAAACTAGGCCATGAATGAATTTATTTGTTTTGTGTTGTATGTTCTTGTTTTTGTACGGTGACCACTGTTTATTCAGGTATGTTATGTTAATGTATTATGTATATTGTTAGCATGGTTATGCTATTGAGATAAATATTATTATTATATTATATAAATGAAAGAAGACGGAATAAAGAGTGCTAAGAACAAATCACTACTCTGTCCAGTGGAAGCAGTGAATGTGAGAACTGTGTAAGAGTGTTACGCCACCTATACCTGCAAGTTGACAGTTTTGTGTTTTCCAGCAGCCTCTGAGTGAAGTCACCCGGTGACCCTACGGCCGCTTATTGACAGGGGTTCATATGAATATTATTGGCTTTGGGTCTTTATTTATTGTTTCATATAATCATGATTGTGATCAATAAGTATAATTTTGAACAAAAATGAATTATTTATATATTATTATAATAATTAGTAATGTCAATAATATTGAATATAATTTGGTAAAAGTTGTTCACTAAGTTTAGGTTTACGTTGTTTAAATATTTCCAATGGATGGAATTTGCTTCCGATGTCCATGTTCTGTCTAACCCATTAGCGTAATTAGTACTTAGGCGTATAGCCCAAACGGTTAGTAAGACGCGGTGCTGAGTATTATTATTATTATTTTATTATTATTTATTATTATTATTATTATTATTATTATTATTATTATTATTAAAATGGTGCTGTTATTTATTGACTGGTAAAAAGGAAATAAAGTAAAATTTAACTGATCTGGTGAGCACGCGGTCTAAATATTAAACTCATTTGGTCTGGTTTGCTAGCTACAGGAATGTCGCGGTTCGAGTCACGGTTGAGCGTACTGAGGGTTTTATTATTAAACGATTTTAAACTCTTCCTCTGCGCAAAATCGGGTGCATTTTCTTTAAACTCAACCTTACTCATCCTTAACACATTAGTGTAGCTCATATATGATATGCTAATAGACGAACTAACGGGCAGTGAGTTGCGATAAAAATAAATTCATCCTAACCCCGATCAGTTTGGTGTAAAAGAAAGCTAGATAAAGGATTCTATTTGTCAGAGCAATGAAGTAGTGTTCATCTGCTGTTGGAAACGAAAAATCAATTTATCTTGAGTGAAATTATTTTAAAATGAAATATTTTAAACGAAAAATTATATTTTTTACCAGGCAGACCTCACAGGTATACCTGTAACTGAATGGTGGCCTTATGGCGTCAGTGACTCTATACATAAACAGGATAGAACCAGAGTCTTCTAGACCTGTAGTCAGTCTCCCTGACCATACAGGATGATATTCTATACCTGTAGTCAGTCTCCTGACCATACAGGATGGTCTTCTAGACCTGTAGTCAGTCTCTCTGACCATACAGGATCATATTTTATACCTGTAGTCAGTCTCCCTGACCAGACAGGATGGTCTCTAAACTTGTGTTAGTCACTCTGTCCATCCATACAGGATGTCTCTAAACTGTAGTTAGTCACTTGACCATACAGGATGGTCCTCTAAACTTGTAGTCAGTCTCCTGACCAGACAGGATGGTCCTCTAAACTTGTAGTTAGTCACTCTGACAGACAGGATGGTCCTCTAACTTGTAGTTAGTCACTGACCAGACAGGATGGTCTTCTAGACCTGCACTCAGTCTCTCTGACCAGACGGATGTACCAGGTCCTCTAGACCTGCAGTTAGTCACGCTGGCCAGATAGGATGGTCCTATATACCTGCAGTCAGTCTCCCTGACCAGACAAAAGAACCAAGGTCCTTCTAGACCTGTTGTCGGTGTCCCTGACCACTCAGTCACAGCAGATGAATCGTACACAGCTACAGCGGGACTGAATGTTCAGTGATTTCTCCTGTTACAACAGATATACACCTGACTACTGGATGCTTGGCAAGGGAGGGGAGGTAGGGGGATCGACTCGGCCCTTTGATCAGTCTGTTGTGCACGCCTCACGTGGCATCGCATGCGTCCCGACGCCCCGGCGTCCTCTTTGACCAACCGGAGAGGGAGAGCATCTGCTTCGATCCACACGTCTCTTTAAATTAGTAGTTTTGTTTCTGTGTGACCTACATAATAGCCTGCAAGTTCACGGGAAGTACCCCACATCGGTGGTCACATGGTCTCAGACGTCACTCTGCGAGGATAAGAAGGTCAGGATCTAAGTCAGGATGGGTGTACACTTGAATTATCATCAGCGGTTTTTACAACTCTCTCTCTCTAAGCTAATGCGGGTTTTTAACATTCTTTAAGTTACCTTACTCATCCCTAACTAATGTGTTTAGTAGCCATTCACGTGTACTGGATATCAGGCTCACTAGCGCTATCTAGCCGCACGGGATGGAAACTAACATTCTGATGGGAGAGCGTGTAAAGGTTGGAGCTAACAGTCTGTAAACTACGCTGGCAGACAATTATAGTTACTATGTGCGGAGTAATACTCTTATTGTGTTCATACTGGAGGACTATAGTTCCTGATTGAGATAACCGGGGGGTCAGGACCCGGTGATTTGCGGGTTGGCAGTTTAAGGAGAGCACATTCCCAAACAAACCTAGTATTCAACATCCAGTTCTTGAAATGTTGAATGTGCGGTGAAGTTTTATCAATAAAATGATAAGAATGGAATCCTTGAATCTTTGAAACACTCAAGATTCGAGATTTTAGATCGTAATTTGTTTCAGAGCAATAAACTTACTGTTTGGTGGTTCATCCGCGACACAATTATAGGATAAACATAGCAACCAGACCCCAGACCATTAATTTAACACTTAACTGGACGTATAAATGTTATAACAACAAATGTTAACATTTAGCTACTATTTATATTTTCTATTATAGTTGTTTTATTTTATTTTATAGACTTTTATTCCAGATATTTCGTTTAATGGTTTATTTCACCTAATACTGTACAATACAATAACATATATTGCAACTGAGGAAAACATCAACATTAAGAAACATACTTATCCACGTCTTACTACCCAGCCAGTTTTAGCATACTAAACTAATGTCATATGGGATTTTTAAGGTAGAACTTATATAAAGTGTTGCCGCATTTGTGTGGAAAGAGACGGGGGAACCACTTTGAAAAAAATTACCCTTATTACAGCCGAACGGGAATCAAACTCTGAGCTCCCGTCTTGAGTGAACCAGGCAATACGAGACTCGTGCCCGTGTCTGAGTGGCCAATGATGTGGGTGTTTAAAATGAAACTAAGGGAAATTTGTTTAATATTTCACAGCATTTGTCTGTATCATTCATCATATTTGCCAATTTTAAGAGCTACCGTATTTGAGTGTAAAAACATTCGTTTGAGTTTAAAATTTAAGAAATCTAAAACTCAATAATACAACATTTGGGGCAAAAAACAGACTAAATCATTTATCTTGCAAAATAACTGCCGAGTTTTATTTATTTTCCTTCCAAACAAACGAGCTCATATATTTCACAGGACTACCACAAAACTAAGAAATATAACAAAAAATAGTTGAGCAAGTGGTGAAAACTACCAAGGAAGAAAATAAAAAGGGCGTATCTCACTGGTAGGGTTTGTGTACAGTCCGTTCCTGTAACTGTGTAAGATTTCATTCGACCCTTGTATGTTGGCTAATAGCAGCTTGTACCAACCTAAGCTAGGTATATATGTTCTGTGTACAGGGAGGGAGGGAAATAATTGGTACGTTTGACTCGCTTTGGTGATCGAATGGTCTTAGGTATCAGTCTCACAATAGGTTGCATTGGCGACGATTGTGAGATTCCTGTCGGGTGTACTAGGGGTGGTTTCGCCACAAATGGTTTACCAATCTACTCCCCGCAAATGTGGGTACACTTCCCTAATATTTTACGTTTCCCGTCCCTACTACAATACCGAAATTAGAACATTGGTAGTTCAGTCTGTAGTGTGTCTGTCTAGAAAGCTAAGGGTCCAGGTTCGAATTTAGGCATGGCCGAAAAATGTATAAACGTGGGTTTTTCCTTTCACAGTGATGAATTAACAGTCAGGGGTCTGGATGTTGTGTCTGTCCTAGATATAAGTTAGTCTATAAGTCGTGTGCTGACATAATCAGTTGGTTCAGATCTATAGCCAGCCAGACCCCAGGTGGTTAATTTACTATTCAGTAAAGGGAAATAAGCCCCATCTCCAAATGATATAACTTCATCCCTTGACAATCATCGAACCAAGGACTCGTGAATCAACTCACAGACTCTTTAATGACTGAGCTAAAATTTAGGACCATCTGAAACTATAGTCGACTAACCATAGTAACAACCTTTCGGAGTGTATATTTATTATTATTATTATTTAGCACCGCGTCTTACTACCCGTTCGGGTTATACGCTTTAAGTACTAATTACGCTAATGGATTAGGAATTGGGAAGGTTCAATTAGAGGAAGTGAATCCGCATTTGCGTGGAGGGAGAGTGGAAAACCATTTAGGAAAAACCACCTCTAGTTCACCCGAGTGAGATTCAAAGATTGATCTCCCCGTCCTCAGCAGTCGAGCTCAACACGACAAGCGCGTTAGCCAAATACGCACAGAGGCGGGTCGGAGTGTATACAAATGAAATGTAGTGAACCAACATATGAAAGGTGTCAAAAGTGACCGCTTCAGACGTACAGATGAACATTGCCTGCAGTGGCGGCTTGCGGAGTAGTAAGAAGGTGGTATACATTAAGACTTTAAAGAGAGGGCTGGGGGGCAAGTTGGTAGCAAACTCTAAATCCAAATAAATAAAAAAAGGTGACCTGGTGGTCTAGGAGTAAAGTGTCGGACTTCTGTGCTGGGGGTCCCGGGTTCAAACCTCGGTCCCGGCACAGATTTATCTGATTGCCAAACCCTTGCTACACCTCTGACAAGACGTATATTAATCACAACTTGGGAATGTGTGGAATTCCAGGCCTCCACCGTGGTTCGGATCCCATGTTTAACTGGTCCTCCATTTCATCTCACAATCACCCTACCATTACACATTTGCGTAAGTGCGTATAACCCGAACGGGCAGTAAGATGTGGTGCTAATAATAATAATAATAATAATAATAATAATAACAACAAATAAATAAAGGCAGTTATTGATGGGAAAATGTCAGTAACATTATCCGATAGTTGAATCCTAGGAGAAGGGAATATACTCTATTTCTAGAAATCTGATTATAGAATCAAAGTATTGTCATATCTGGTCTACAAAAAACCCGACACTGGTGTCACATTCAACCACCAAGCGCTGTAGTCGACACATGAGGGTGATGGAGAAGATAACTGTTATTGTAACTTCTCTGATAATGTTTGTGTTGTTAACGTCCACTGTAAAAATTAAACTGAAGAGTGAACTATACAACTTGGGACATCTCGAGTGTGTTCCTTACATTTAAATAGCAAACAAATAGTCCACCTCAGTGGTCTTGAGATGTAGTGCTCACCTCAGTATCCGATGTTCGAGGCTTCACATCCAGTCAAGGTCGACAGATTTTTCTTGAGTGATAAAAAAAGTCTGTATCACACCTTCCTTCGGAGGGAAAAGCCGTCGGTCTCATGTCAATTGAGGCTTGTGAAAAGAACCCTATAAAGTATGTGACAAGACATTTCCCAGCAATGTTGGTAGGCTCTTCCGCACTCGCTCGTAGAAACTCACTGCTAAAGGCAACTAGGAATCACCGCACTTCCTGAATTCCCCTAGTACATGTGATTTATACCAGATGGTGCAGGCAGCACTAGCCAACCAAAGGGCTGAATGAATGCCCAGATCCGGACTTATATAAATCACATCAAACCAACCTTAAGACGAATATAAGCAAATAAGTGAGAATTTATTTTTAGAACACCTTGTGAGTATCGATGTGTGTTGTCAAGGGCCCAGAGTTATCCACACACACTGTACGTGTACCCCATCACACAGCTCCCCCATTTGACGGTTGAGCGCGAAAAGGTATCAATCATGTCCTCCCAAGCCACTTTTATCCTTCTTTTCTTTCTGTTTGTCTACAAAACACCAATATTTGCTCTCAGGCGTTAAGGAGGAGATGGCAAATACAAGATGAGGACCCATTAGCGTGGTAAGAGGGTGAGAAATCCACGGTGACAAACCACCCGAGTTCGTCTCTTGGGATTCGAACTCAACCTCTCTGTCAACGTCAACCAAGCGCAGTTCAACACCTTAAACCACTTGACTATCACTGTGGGCTTGGTATTTACCTCAGAGCCTAGACACAAGATAAGGGTCATTGTCACCTGGGAGCACTTATACTGAGCTCTGAATTACTAGCATTCTACCTCTACACGTAAATACCGATAAACTTTGACCCTAGCCTGTATTCGAGGCAAGGTCCAAGAGCAACGATCCTGCCCACAAATGAGGTGACCAGCATCGGTCGAGAGTGCTGAGAAAGCATATGGACCAAGAACAATTCGGAGTTCACTAGAAGTGCTCCTCCCAGGCGCTAATAGCCCGCTCGCGAGTCGAGCACTGATTCTCTAAAAATCTTTGCTCCAGTTTGACATTGGCATTGCTAATTTATAACTCGTATTATATATGAGTGAAACTAATTAATATATAGTGTTATAGAAATTTATTGGGATAAAATAACACCACATTCCACCAAAAGACACTTGTACAGGGTGTCCAGACAACATATTTTAAAATTACCAGACTTTTCCAGGTGTTCCAGATCCAGTTTCAAAATTTTCCAGATTATTTTACTAAAATCGCCATTTACTGTGTATTCACACGTTCGCTGTAAAACGCGAGCAGTGCTGAGATTTGATCACGTGACAGCTGTAATCCAATCACAAGAAATCTGCTTGGCCATCATAGCCCGCACTGCTCGAGTAGAGATAATTTCAGCTTTCCCAGCGTTTTTACAGAAAACCGGCCAAGAAGACCAGATAAGCGCACGCGCAAACTTTCAAACATGCGTTATTTATAAACAAAGAACATTCTCAAGATGGTGTGTCTCAAAATTGATGATGAAAAACGACAGTTTACTAGAAGCCATGAGTTTTATCGATGACGAAACCAAACCCATGCAGTAAGGCATCTAATTTTATTTTATAATACAGTAAATGCACTGATTGTAATATTTTCGTTTTTATGTTCTGACGTTTCAATGAATCATGGGTAAACAGAGAGTCCACTTTCCGTGAGCATGTGAACAGTTGCACCACTAAGAGGTGAGGACTTACTGTACTCCTTTACAATTTCAGGTACGTGTGAATTTACCTTTAGAGTAATAATATTTTAGTCACATCCACATTCTGAGAATGTGTCACTTTATGAAGAGGTTAAAGATTTCAGCCTAAAGCGATGAGTTATTGGATAGTGCAGTCTAATTTAGATTACAGTGAGAAAATATTGAGATATTAGTAGACTAGCCCCCTTCCCTGTAAAAAAATATTGTAAAGAATCCTGTAAAACAAAGCTTCAAATCATCCATCAATTATAGATCAAGATATAGAGAAAGAGCCTCATAAGTTAATAGCACAAGCATATGATATTGCTTCAGTTATGAGTGGATCTCTCAATGGTGTTCAGGCTAAAATAAATCAGAGCTATCCTAACGCTTCTTACTTTACTGGCATGCAAGCGTATAACCCGAACGGGTAGTAAGACGCGGTGTTAATATTATACTAGCATGCACACCAACTAAATTTAATAATGTCAAATGAAGCTTTTATTAATTATTATTATTATTATTATTATATTATTATTATTATTAGCACCACGTCTTACTACCCGTTCGGGTTATACGCTCTTACGCTAATGTGTAATGGAAGGGTGATTGTGAGATGAAATGAAGGACCTACAGTTTAACGTGGAATCCGAACCACGGTGGAGGCCTGGCATTCCCCACATTCACAAGATAACTTGTCAGAGGTGAAGGAAGGGTTTGGAAATCAGATAAATCTGTGCCGGGACCGAGGATTGAACCTCGGCCGCCAGCATAGAAGTCTGACACCTTACCCCTAGACCACAGGTCACCTTCAAATGCAGCTTTAATTAATCGTAATTTCCGTATATTTTTCGCCAGTTTATGAGGATTTTGTACATTTTTTTCTAATTCCCCTCAGAGAACAGCGATTTTAGATGAAGTTGTGGATAAACGTTTACCACGATCAGCACCTACAAGATGGAACTTTCCTTCTCGAACAGTAAACACAGTTTGCGAATACAGAGAAGAATTTATCGAGAGCATGGATACAATAGAAACGAAAGATGACACTAAACATATAGCTGCAATTGAACAAGCGTCTGGTCTGAAGAGATCATTAGAGGATGATATTTTTATATTTTGGCTAACTTTTTTTCATAAAATTATGCCTCATGTGGATATATTGTACAACCAGTTGTAAGGGAAACTGATCCAGCATTTGTAAAAAAACAAAATAGATTGTTTCATAGAGAAAATTTCCAAAATAAGAAATGAAAATTATATAACTGATGATATTGATGAAAATAAAATAAAACGGAGACGAAATGAGAGCCACACTCGTAATAGAGAGGCTAAAGAGGTTTGTGCAGCATCATCTGTCAAGCAAAATACAGATTCAGCTTTACTAGTCATCTTGTTGCTGCAAATTTGTTTTTGCCAGAAAAATTTCCTGATAACTATTTAGAACTCACAATAAATTCATACCCATTTTTAGATTAAAAAAAAGACTACGCACAGAGCTAAGTATCATTTATTTCAGGGATGATTTCGAAATATGACTGGTGCTTTAACTCTGTTCTCATTTATAAATGAAAACAATTTAAATGAAATTTTTGAAGAATACCTAAAACTTCTAAATATTTTTATAACCAATCCCTATGAAAACGGCAGAAACAGAAAAATGTTTGTCTACAATAAAACGTGTCAAAACATTTTTAAGAAATAGCATGCACCAGGAAAGGTTGTCAGCTCCTGTCATGCTGTCTGTCGAGAGAAACTTTATTATGAACATTTCAGACTTTAACTCTAGAGTAATTGAGAAATTCGCGAAATCTAAAGAAAGAAGAATAGAGTTTTTATTTAAAGTAGCTTGAGGCGTTAAAGATTAAATTGTTGGGAGTTTTGTAAATAATGTCTTCATTTTTATGTGATATTTATTCTAAGGTGTTTAATTATTTATGATTGCGCCAGCAAAGTAAAAGATTGTAATAATATAGGTGTGTTCAATAATTTTTTTTTTTTTTTAATTAATGTTGGTTTGTAATGTACTGTAAATAACATCTCAGAATGTCAGCAATTGACTATAAATTTGATATATTTTTAGCTGTCAATATTTTTACCGTCAAAAGTTCGTAATTGTATAATATGGATTTTTCTTTTAAAAGTCGAATCTTATATTTGTTTCGAAGCTTCACACAGCCCCTGTAATCCCTAAGCTTCAAACTTGAGGGATTCAATACATAAATATAAACAAAACCTATAGTTAAAGAAAAATAAATTAGAATATAGAGGAGCGCGTAGAGTGAATATCCTAAAATTGTGAGTTATAAAGTGCTGGACATTTAGCATGTCCCCAGCGCACGCAACTCACTCTTGTGAGTAGCGGGAAACTACGGTCCACCTTCACAAGTTGCCTAACATATTAATATATAAAAAGGTTGAAGGCTAATCCCTCGAACCTTTTCTAGACATAGGGATAATATGGCGTAATTATGTAATAGAATAAATTCAAGTCTTAGAATCTTTTAGATTTAATTTATGCCAAACTTTATTAAATAATAAGCATATTATTTGAAGAGCATTTAATAGTTCAGTTATATATATATATATATATATATATATATATATATATATATATATATATATATAATGGTCGTGAGTGAGCAAGCATTCTCAACATAAATATATACTATCCAATAAAAACATTGTTCCATAAATATTTACTCTTTTCCTTCTAATCATTACGTTATTTATTATGTACCCTAAACATATTACGTAAATACAAATATTGATGCATAACATTAATTTAATATGATCATACGTCTTACAGTAAATGATCTCTCCTAACTAACACATTTTTGAACTTGTTGCGAAAATGCCACATGTTACTAAAAGTTTTAGTTCCATCAAAAATACCTAATGTCAATACCATTTAACTTTAACGCTAATAACTTACTAGCAGAACTCAAAAATAGCCTTCGCCTATGTCCTAAACAAGGATCATAGTACTATTATAAATATCGAGGATATTTCCTAACATTACCCCTTTAAGTTTTTGTTACTATTTTGGCACAAAATAGATATTAACAACACTATCCTAAAAATAACAATCGAGAAACTAGTAAAAAAATATAAAGTTAAGTTGATATATAATAATAATCTAGTGCAATACTCCATTCTACTAATATTGAAAATCTCTGCACCATATTTCAAACACTTTCCCACCTTAATGTTTACCAAACCCAAAATGCCACATTTGCAATTGAGACGAAATAAAGTTAATTTTCAAAGGTTTGACTTTCAATCATTATGGATAATATTGAAAGGTTCTGATCTAACAACACTCTCAAACTTTCACATTTACTACACCTCTAACCTAAATACTACTGAGAAACAAATAAAGTTAATTGGTTGAGTATAAAGTTCGCGCATAATGCCTAATATCAATAACACAGAAAATGTCTGACTTTACAATACTCTCGGTGACCTGGTGGTCTAGGGGTAAGGTGTCAGACTTCTATGCTGGCGGCCGGGGTTCGATCCTCGGTCCCGGCACAGATTTATCTGATTTACAAACCCTTCCTACACCTCTGACAAGATATCTTGTGAATGTGTGGAATGCCAGGTCGCCACCGTGGTTCGGATTCCACGTTAAACTGTAGGTCCTTCATTTCATCTCACAATCACCCTACCATTACACATTAGCGTAAGTGCGTATAACCCGAACGGGTAGTAAGACGCGGTTCTAATAATAATTCTAATAATAATACAATACTCTCATTATAAAGTAAATCAAAGACGAAGATTTACGCAAATACTTTATAATTAAATTTGATGAAAAGATTTAAAAAGAATTTTGACTAGTTCCCATAATTTACATTTAAATCGAAATTGGATTTTATTCTTACATTAACGTAATATGTCCGTTACGCCGACGCTTAGTCCTACATGGTCGCAGCCAAGTCCAAGAGTGACGTCTTCCTCGACGGATGGTCTTTTATATGGCACACTCATCGAACAGGATAGGCACAAAGGAAGGGGCGCGCCGGCAGAAGAACATTCTATATTATTCTGGCAAAGCCTGGCAGTTACCATCTTCTTCTCGTTTCTTAAAGTTGGGCGGATTGATCATGGTAGTGGTGGTGCCTGTCTCTAGTGGCGAGATGCGGAACTTGGCTCAGTCTTGGCAGTTGTTCGCTTGTAGTATGTGTAGTCGGATGTTTGTTGCGCGAGGTGCTCGGCAAGATTAGTGGTATTGGGTAAGTGATGTTTATACTTGACTGTCCCCATTCTGTTGACTTGGAGCAATAATTGCTACACCCCGTACTGCTGTGAAATATTAGCCTGAGTAAAACGATATGTAAATATAGATAAGTACGATATATTAAAAGTGTATATATCATATTTTAGAATATTTGAATTGTGCGCCACCTATTTTTTTGGTCACAAGCCGCCACTGTCCATCATGTAAATATAAAAACAAATTTTTTTTTTTACATTTTTTTAAAAATATACAGCCCTACCATCACTGTATAGCCCCTCTCTCTTTTATCCTCCCTTCTATTTAATCGCATTCCTCTATTTTTTATTTTTTATTTTGCTCTAGGTGCGAAAGGAATTGTGTATACACCAATTAAACAAATTGTTAAAATCAAATTAATTTTTCAGCTTCCTCCACTTTCATTTACTCCCCTCGTTTCCCCAAATTTTATTTTAATCTATTTTTGTTGCGTTCCTCGTCACTACATCTATTTCTATTTCCTCACTCCTACTACCCCCCCCTCCCCTCTTCATCAACCCCACTTTCCCTTCAACAATTTTTTTTTTCCAACGACTACATAATATACTATCGACATTTTTATTAGGAGTAAATTAAATTTTCAAAATAAAATATAGCCTATTCTACTCGCTGATAATGTAGCTTTATATTGGTGAAAGAATTTTTAAAATCGGTCCAGTAGTTTATCCATTACAAACAAAAAAAACAAAAATCAAATCTTTCCTCTTTATAATATTACTAGTATAGATTAGTATAGATAACCTTATACCAGTACAGTTTAAAATAATTATAGTGAGATATTTTCTTCTTTAGTTTATTCTTCCTATGACGCAATCGAATTCTCACGCATGCGCATAACTATGACTCAATTTGGTGTAGAGACACGTGGCAGAGGGGTGGAAAGACGACATGAAAATCACATGTTGACTTTGAGAATTGAAGATTAGTATGATCAACAAGGACAGCTGTGTTTAAATATATTCACGGTGAGTAATGACTGGAAGAAAAATGCTATTTTGACAATTGTGGATAAAAGTTACGTTTTTTTTTAGTGAATATGTAAAAATTAGAGGAATTTGATCAAATTCCGTGACTTTTCCATGACTTTTCCCTGAGCAAGCAAATTCCCTGATTTTTTCCTGTTTTCCAGGTCACTGGACACCCTTTATGTAGCACCCTATGCTGGGTTGCAGTCATTTCCTCATTGGCACAAGTAATGACGCACTAGATTGTCAGTAAACCAAAAAAAACCGTTTCCTAGCCACACCCGTTGCGTTGAATGTAGTTCAAGCTGAGGTGAAAGAAGTACGAACATCCCTACTCAGAGGATCAGCTCTTCGCTGATTGGTCATCAGACCTTGACAACTCAGGGGAAGCTGATCTCCCCAAGCTTGGCAGTAAATTGGAGAGAAGTGTATCTTCCAATGGACCAAGCAACTGCCAAGACAGCAGTGGATCTTGCGAGGGTCAAACTAAGAATTAGTTAGAGAGGACCAGGGTTACTGACAAGACAGTCTTCAAATACTATAACTTTTAGTTCAAATATCAACCATCATATTTATTTGTAGACTATCTATCTCTTTTATCAAATAACATCAAGACACATTAGTCCCCCCATTTCCTTCCCTCAACCTTTACAGTCATCTTGACAAGTCACCCCCCACCCCCGTGGGGTTGTGACGGTAGGGGGTACAATGTGCCAAGAGCGACATATGAACCCCAGGGCAGTGACACACTGATACAGAAGCATATTATTTGTTCTTTACATTTTAAAATCCCCATTTCCCAAATCTCCGTTTAAATTATATTTGCTTATAACTTAGAAAATATTGATTTTATGAAATAAAAATAAAAGTTGTTTAGTTTTAAGAGTCCTACAAATTTTCAATAAGGTCCAGCTTATCTCAAAGAGTTACGACGATTTGATAGAAATTGGAAATTTCCTCTTATGTAAAGTCGTTTGAGTAATTTTCATGAGAAAATGAGATCTTCCAATTTGTTTGTAATGTGAAACAGTGCCTAGACACGAGTTTTAATCAACATTGTTGAGGTCAATTTTGAGTAAATCGCATATTTCGCTTTTCGTCCTTTAAGTAAACTTAGTTTTAGGGCTAGATTATTAATACCCAACTCCCCTGGAAAACCTTTCGAACACCCTGGATACCAAGTTTCAGCCTGATCGGTAAAATGGTTTCCGCTCAGTCCCAGCAACAGACAAATAGACAGACAGTAATGCAAATAACCACTTTTTCGCTCCAGAGGGTCGTGAAACGTTGACATCCATCAAAATATCGAGTTATATATTTTTTACGATCACAATACTTCTTTTATCAGAGAGGTCGAGATAAAGTAAACATGATCTGCTATATAAAATATAAATCGAAGCTAATTGATAATATGTTTTGTTATAAAATGGATACCCATTCAGTTGAGTGGTGAACCAATGGTCTGGGTTCTGGTTGATAGTTTAGTCCTATAATTATGTTGGCCTACACCCCTTGTAGTCTAAGCATCAAATAGCTATTAAAAATCCAACCCAAAATTTGAAAAATAAATTATCTTTTCTAATCTTGACTCAAAACTTATTTTCCTCGAACCTCAAATACCCTTAAGGATTCGAAAATTCAAAGGATCGATCCATTATACACTCCCCCTATATTTATGTATAGATATATATAAAAAATTGTGTATGTATATATTCTATAGTCTAATCCTTGGAGACCGAATTCCTTGGTATTCGCGATATTCTAGAATCGTGCAAACATTATGTAGCCCAACCCTGAAGTAACAATATTTATATTGCATCAGTAGAATCAATTACATAGACTTGTTTATTCGGTAAAATCCGACACTTTAATTTCATTTAGAAATATAATTAAATACATACTTGCATTTAAATAATCCATCCACTCAAATGGTGATCTCTTAGACTTTCATAAAGGAGCCTACTAAAGAGTAAATATAAAATTCAATATTCAGTGCTGCCAAACCCTTTACCAGCATTTTTTTTTTCTTTTGTGATGATAGCCTCCCTGGGAAAAAACATTCCATTTCAATCTACTTTTAGGAAATTAATTTTTAAAATGTTATATTTACTAAAAAAAAAAAAGTTTCAATATTCGAGTATTTGAATTAGCTTTCTTGATTGGAGAAAGCAAATAAAGCGACATTTCACCTGTTTCGACGACTATTGAGGAAGTGCATTAATACTTCCGACCAAGGGTGTTGAAAGGGAGGGGTCCGGATCCTCCTGGAACTTGTTGGGCCCACCCTTAAAGTGGGTCCGCATATACATATAAAAATGTATTGTCATAGTTTTTTAATTTTACTGCAATTTTAATTGAATATGTCATCAACCAAATATTTGTTGGTATTTTATTCATCTTCAAAGTGCAGCTTGTAAAACTTCCGACTGTAAAATTATCTCTGTCAACATTTCAAATTCCTTTATTTCCTATATTTAGTACTGTATTGGATATCCAAGGACGTTTCTTGGGGTGAGCCGGTAAACATATTATGCTATAAATTGTTATCTAGGGTTTTTGAAACTTGAACTGTCCAAAATGTATTAACTCCAAAAGTGTGAAGTTAATACATTGCTTGGTAATTTGTGAGAAAGAAATCCTAACTTTTAAAAATTATTTGCACTAGTCAAAGTTACTAAAATAAAAACAAATACAATAAGCTCATGTTGGAAAGTTGTGGAAAGTTCAATTTCGCGAGGTTTTCGCATCTTTGTTGTATACTTCCTCTAGGGTCCACCTCATCTCCTTGTTTTTTGTTCTTGTTCCTTTGTTTGTTATCAACAGTGTTGACGCCGGAAAGAAGCTGTTGCAGGGAAATATCACATTAAAAGCAAAAATCCATACGATGTATATAAGTTAATTAATTTTTAATTAATTTGTATTTCATTTTTTAATTTGTATTCTTGATTTGAAAATTCACTATGTAACTCAAATGAAACGTCACATATCTTTTTTTTAGACTAGAGAGAAATCAAATTATAAAATTTATCAAAACTGTTTTTGGTCTTAAAATAAATTAACGACCAAAATACATAAATATGTCTAACAAAAGATATATAATTGTTTTATTTTATTTTAAATATGCACACGTCAAAAATGTTACGTGACGTAAATATTGGTTTTGTATCATTAATTTACTACCCCTTCATATGTGATTCAGATCAGGAACGAAAATCTAAATGTGCTTACAAATAAATAACTAGAAAAAATAAGCGTGGGCTTAGAGTGAAAAAGTTTAAGGAGAAATTTAAACTGTGTATTCTTCAAAAATTATAAATGTTTTATAAACATCCAAAAATTATTACGTTTCATTAAAAATAATTTCTAATAATCTTAGAAAAATTCAATATTACATTTCATTACTAAATAATATTTCGAAAATCTAACAAAATCACTTTAGAATAAGGGTTCGGCCAGACAAGCGTGCGAGCGCGCAAGCGACTGGGTGGCCAGACTGACAAGCGAGCGAGCGCGTAATTAGCGGACCCTAGTTCATTAGAGAAGATGTATCTGTCAAAGACACTTGGTACATCTCTGTTCCTCAAAAATTATTACAGAAAATATTGTGTATTTATAAAAAAGAAAAAAGTAGGAGTGTATCCAATTAATAAATTGAGAAATGCGTATGGTACTGTACTGAAGTGTTTTAAAATCAGATTAGCCGCACCAGTGGCGGAATGGTGCGTTGCACTCGATAGCTTTTGACTAGGAGGCAAAGGTTCGAATCTTGGCTCAGTGAACTGAAGGTGATTTTTAAAACTTATTTTTTGTTGTGGTTTTTTCATACTCTCTCCAAACTAATGGTGATTCTTATTTGTAAAGGTCTACTTTGATTATAATATTGAAGTATTTTATCATATCGGGTTTACATATATACATTATATTATTTATGGTCTTACCAATTAAATTAGGCCATTAATAGCAAGTGTGTTAAACCTATCACTGATAGAAAAAAGTCAAATATCATGTCAAAATGAGAAGTTTCCCCAGCACTCAATGAACCAACATACAATAATATTGCCTAGCGCCTGTAAACTAGACTGTACCGGGTCGAGAGCGCGCGCTTGAAAAATAGAACCAGTTCTATCTTTCAAGCGCGTTCGCTCAGTCGCTCCAGTGTGGCCACCTCCCATTACAACCAATGTGTTCAATTTTATATTTTAGTCGCTCGCGCACTCGCACGCTCAGTCTGTAGACTTCTACCAAATTTGGAAAATTTGCCCTCTGTATGAGCTAGGTAGTGCTCATAATTAAGTAAAATTGATGATGTCTAGGATTTTTTGCTCTACAATGTACCATAAAAAGGTTGGTAACATTTAATTAATATGAACACGTGGTGAGTGTCTGGTAAGATTGGGACATAGGTATGTTACATACGAGACACAGTTCCCTATTGGTAATGAAAGGCTGAGTCAGTCAAGCTATTCAGAACAGTCCACAATGTGTTTACACGTGTGTAGGGATATGGTATCGAAAGAAAAGTATTGATACTGCACTTATTAAAAGTATCGGAAGAAAAATATCGATACAGTAAATTTCGGTATCGAGATTTTAATCTGGGAATTTTTTATCTAGTATTAATAATCTCTTACCCGCTTCGGTATCCGTGTGGTCTAACGCGCTAATCTTGTGTTGGACTAGACTGCTTATAACCAGGGGATCCCGGTCGGGTGCACTGAGGGTGGTTTTCCCTAAATGGCTTTCCACTCTCCCTACACGTAAATGTGGATGCATTCCATATAAATTAAGCCTTCCTAATCCCTAACCCATTAGTGTAATTAGTACAGAGACGTATGCCCTGAACAGGTAGTAAGACGTTGTGCTACAAAAAACGCTGAAAATTATAATGATTTTTAACAGTTTAAAACAAATTTTACAAGATGCTTTTTCGCTATATAACATATTTTTTTAAGTACCGCGTCTTACTATCCGTTCGGGTTACACGCTTAAATACTAATTACGCTAATAGGATATAAATTCGGAAGGTTGAATTTAAAGGAAGTTAACCCACATTTGCGTGGATGAAGAGTGGAAAACCATCTAGGAAAAACCAACCTCATTTCACCCGACTGAGGGTTCGGCCAGACTGACAAGCGTGCGAGCGAGCGCGTAAGCGACTGGGTGGCCAAACTGGCGAGCGCGCGAGCGAGCGCGTAATTAGCGGACCCTAGTTAGATTATTATTAGCACCGCGTCTTACTACCCGTTCGGGTTATACGCACTTACGCTAATGTGTAATGGTAGGGTTATTGTGAGATGAAATGAAGGACCTACAGTTTAACGTGGAATCCGAACCACGGTGGCGACCTGGCATTCCCCACATTCACAAGATGTCTTGTCAGAGGTGAAGGAAGGGTTTGGAAATAAGATAAATCTGTGCCGGGACCGAGGATTGAACCCCGGCTGCCAGCACAGAAGTCTGACACCTTACCCCTAGACCACTAGGTCACCGCCCCCCCCGCCCCCCCCTAGTTAGAGAAGATGTATCTGTCAAACACACTTAGTACATCTCTGCTCCTCGAAAATTCTTACAGAAAATATTGTGTATTTATAAAAAAGAAAAAAGTAGAAGTGCATCCAATTAATAAATTGAGAATTGCGTATGGTACTGTACTGAAGTGTTTTAAAATCAGATTTGCCGTACCAGTGGCGGAATGGTGCGTTGCACTCGATAGCTTTTGACTAGGAGGCAAAGGTTCGAATCTTGGCTCAGTGAACTGAAGGTGATTTTTAAAACCTATTTATTGTTGTGGTTTTTTCATACTCTCTCCAAACTAATGGTGATTCTTATTTGTAAAGGCCTACTTTGATTATAATATTGAATTATTTTAACATATCGGGTTTACATACATACATTATACTATTATGGTCTTACCAATTAAATGAGGCCATTATTATTATTATTATTATTATTATTATTATTATTATTATTATTATTATTAATAGCACCGCATCTTACTTCCCGTTCGGGTTATATGCACTTACGCTAATGTGTAATGGTAGGGTGATTGTGAGATGAAATGAAGGACCTACAGTATAACGTGGAATCCGAACCACGGTGGAGGCCTGGCTTTCCCCACATTCACAAGATGTGATTAATACACGTCTTGTCAGAGGTGAAGGAAGGGTTTGTAAATCAGATAAATCTGTGCCGGGACCGAGGATTGAACCCCGGCCGCCAGCACAGAAGTCTGACACCTTACCCCTAGACCGCCAGGTCACCGGGCCATTAATAGCAAGTGTGTTAAACCTATCACTGATAGAAAAAAGTCAAATATCATGTCAAAATGAGAAGTTTCCCCAGCACTCAATGAACCAACATACAATAATATTGCTTAGCGCCTGTAAACTAGACTGTACCGGGTCGAGCGCGCGCGCTTGAAAAATAGAACCAGTTCTATCTTTCAAGCGCGCGCGCTCAGTCGCTCGCTCGCTCCAGTGTGGCCACCCCCATTACAACCAATGTGTTCTATTTTATATTTTAGTCGCTCGCGCGCTCGCTCGCTCAGTCTGGCCGTACCCTGAGATTTGAACTTCGATCTCCCATCCTCGGCAGTCTAGCTCAACATAAAACTAGCGTGCTAGCTAAATAATCCACCGAGGCGGTTTCCAACTTCTTAAAAAACTTTAATTTTGGGAGGTGTCTTTTTTAACTACATTCATCCTTTATGTACTTTATCAAGATAGATTATTAACTATTGACAAACAATAGAATAATGGACGCCTCATCTGCACATAAACGTTTCTGCTTCATCTTCTTGGAGCACCTTGAGTAGACTGAGTTTATTGTAATGCTACAAAATCTTCTCTTTTGTTTAGTTTGTGATGACCTTGCTCATGATAAAGGAAGGGGATGTTCAGTCAAGTTCTTTCATACGGCCCTGAATGCTGGAGTTGTTTATTGTTTGTTACGTAGAAAATGAGCGAGGATTGAGAAATAGTGTCATTTTTTTGTTCCTCCACAGACTAGGGATGGTAAAAACTGCTCCTTTAGTGGAGCAGGAGCAATCTGCTACTGCTCGACCACTGGACCTGTTCCTTTTACCTGCTCCTTTTTGTCACAGTCACTATATTCGTACCTACTACCAGCCTTGGGTTTTTTAACACTGTGTATACTGTCCGTTTGGGCTATATGCATTTATTCTAACTATGCCAATGTGTTAGAGGTGAAGATGGTTGATTTTATAGAAAGTGCACCCACATTTGTTTGGAATAATTGTTAAAACATTTAGTAAAAACTACCCTCAGTGCACCCAACCGGAATAGAACCTTAATCTCCCTATCATCGGCAGTGCAGTCTAGTACGAGAGTTAGTGATGGGTATGGGCACAATCGAGTAATTCTAAGAATCAAGTAATTACTCGATTCTCTTTAAAAAGAATCGAGTGAAATTACTCGAGTAATTTTTAGCGAATCATCTAATCAAATAGTCCCGTGGCAATCGGTTGGACAATATTACTCGGGAGTCTTGCAACGGAATTCGATACTAATAACATGTCAATAATTTCTTCCTGTAGTAGTCCGTCGACACTGATAGTGACCTCCACCCCCTTATCTTCAGGTTTCACGTTGCATGTACAGTCAAGATGAAAGTGAAAGTATGCGTTTTGAGAAGTGTCACACAAAAAATATTGTTTTGTGTTTTTTTTTTAATCAAATAAACTTTTCCTTATACATTCATGTCAAAGAAATTGATAATAATTGTGCCTTTTTAAAAGAAAAACGTTTTTTTTCTCTATTTGTAACTTACTCTAATTAGTTTCAATTTACAAATAATCATATTTTACTAAGGAGAGATTATAATCAATAAAATAATTAATTTCGTTTATTCGATCGTGGAAATAAGGCTGCCGAGTAAAAAAAAAAAAATCGAGTTACTTTCATCGAGTACTTTTAAAAAGAATCGGAATGTGATACACTTAGTTAGCATGCTTTTCGATTGAGTACTTTACATCTGCGGGTATTTTGTATTGAAAATGCATGTGCAACATTTAAACCATAGGGTAATTTTTGCGTAGCGGCAGAAACTGTTGGTGAAAAATGAGCTCTAAGCGAAAATACCTTTTAAATGGAAATAGCATGGTAAACAGTTCAACCAATAAGGTATATTCTCACTTTGCTGGTAAGAATAGAGAAAATAAAAGAATAACAAAGTCCGAGTAAAGTCCATGTTTTGAACAAATTGTTTGTTTGCCAAATATTTTGTGGGCTAGATAAAATTAGTCAGTGGACCGTAGGTTGCTGACCTTCCCTTAAATTATTTTACCACCAAGAGGGCCCCTTCAATGATAATCATCAACATAACAATTTATTGTGTGAATACATCACATACTGTGCTTGTATTGGGGAAATAATGTTTTGTGCTACGAAAGCTTTCACCTTCAAAACTCATTTGTGACTCTCAAACCAACTCTAAACTAGGCCTATATAATAGATAAGTAAGGTTGCACCGGACTTGATTTCAGCGCCGTGATAAGAACATGAAATTACCCCCTCCTTTCCACTGTGCGACTGCTCCAAAATATCTCAGGAGCATAAAGGAACAAGGTTGCTCCGGACCTGTTACAGCACGTATTTGAACCATGGACCAGTGACAAAAAGGAACAGCTCCTTTCTTCTGTCAGGAACAGGTTGTAAATGTGACGTCAGAGGATCAGTGACAAAGGAGCAGGTTGTGACATCACAACCTGCTCCTACCACAGACCACCCTAGTAAAACATTTAATCTCAGAATAGGCCATGAGGGAAGATAGCAAAAAATTGGTTTCTTTTGATACCAATTCGATACCGGATTGTGAGTACTAATATCAGTAAAAGTATCGAGCAAAAATACTAGTATCGAAAGGAAAATACCGATATTAGTAAAGTATCGATACTTTTTTCACATCCCTTCAAGTGTGTTTTGAATGTCAGCTTTTCTTGTGTATAGTAGGCCTAAAAATGTCAGTAAGCATGATACATTCTTAACATTATAAGTAGGTGCGAAATGGGGACAAGTTGTTCTTGTTTTCGGAGAGTCTTTGGAGAGTGTTAAGAGATTGTTGTTAGTTGACCATCGAGGTAAGACTAATGCAGTTCTTGTTCAAGACGAAGTAGAGTAGTTCACCGATATAGACGTATTCAAATCAAGGACTGTTTGCTAGAATGACTGACTTGGGCTATAATTTTCTTAGTATTCTACAACTAGCAACTAGCTATCTACATACATGATGTACTGTACTTTAGTCCACACAACGAGTTTGACTGTTTTAAATGCTCCTACCCAACGACCCTCCCCCACCTTTTGATGGGCTATCCTGACAGATTGATATACAGGTAACGGGTAGAGGGGAAGTACGGGAAACGACAAAGTGTTTATTTTCGGTACGAGATCATCAAACGTAATGAGCTTAAATGTAAATTAAATATATTAGAGTATATTAAAATATGTGTCTAAAACTGGTTGAATATTAAAAAATATACTAACCCGAATTTGAACGAAACTCGGTTTAACCAGACAAATGGTGTCCCAATAAGGTGTTGTTGTTTTTTAAAGTAGGGTTTCGATTAAACTCAATATTTAAAAATATACTACTGTACTCTGTTGGCACTAATGTATATTAACTGTTCAAAGTGTCCTTATCCCTCCTGGTGACCAGTGACCTGGAGTGACTTGTGACCTCGACAACTCACCTGGTCCACGGTAGAACTCTCCAGAACTCTCGAAACTGGAACTCCGGACCTCGTACTTGGTTTTTGCCGGGGGGTGGTGTCTGGGGGTGGAGCAGGATGATCTTCTTACCCCGCCGCGCACCGACACCCAATCCCGGTCCGGGGGTGAGTCTATGACGGACACTCATCTTTCGCGGGCCTCACTCATCCAGGGGAGGGCTGCGTTCGGTCACGAACATCGGTACACGGAGATGGGAGCTCAAAAATGTATATTTAATTACTTCCAGAAAATGGTCCCCCTGTTCAAATGTAAGGGACGCACTCGAGATGCCCTGAGCTATAAAGTTGACATTAACAGCAGAAACATTATCTGATGAGTTACAATAACAGCAATAACAGTTCTGTTCTCACTACAGCGCTCGGTGGTTGAATGTGTGACTAGTGTCAGGTTTGCTGTAGATAAGATATGTTAAAACTTCCCCTTCCCCTGGGATTCAATGCCCCGGAATTTTTTAATGGAAAATTGTTTGATTGACCGGAAAATGCTCGTGTTTATCAGAACCTGACTAATATATTCTCCTTCCTCGCATGTGTTTCAGTCACTCCCCAACGCGGTGGGAAGAAGGGGGCTGCTCTCTGGACTATGGAAAGTCTGCATTCTACGTACTCAATTTTAAAAATACCCCCCTCCTCATCTCACGTCCATCGAGTGAAATAACACTCAACGCAAGTTCTCCCTCCATCTGGGGAGAGAGAGAGAGAGAGAGAGAGAGAGTATATCGCCCCCAGCAAGAGCTCGCACGACGGAAGAGAGAGTTAGCAGTGCCCCCACGTGGCCGCATCTGATCACGTGCAGCCTCCAGGGGACTACGGAGGCGTGAAGAAGCGTCGGTCCGCGCTAACGGGGGTGTAATTGACGCTGTCACCTGCACCCCGCATGGGCAAGGATTCAGACAGATGAGGGACGTGACGTACGAGTGTCGAGCCTAGGTACGCTCTGTGGGGATGGTAAGCCTAGTTTAGTTAACAGGGATGAATACGGCTTCTCTTAACGTGTAATCCCCGACAGTAGACACACGGATAAAGGTGTCGGTCTAGTGTTGTTTTATTTACCGGTGACGGGGATGATGAAAGAAGTCAGGGTTTGAATACCTGGTGAGGGTGTATAGAGGGGTATTGAAGGACGCGTAAAACACCATGAAAAGGTTTTTAAAAAATCCATTCACCGCGTATTACCACCCTTTCACACTATCTACATATTTACACTAATAAGGTAGGTATGAGAAAGGTAGAATTATCATGGAAATGTACCTGCACTTGCGTCTAGGAAGAGTGGGAAGATATCTAAAGTGGGGTGAGCTAGGTATACATTATTGGGATTCGAACCATTACGTCCCCTTTCACCACCAAACCAGACAAGCTGAGACTGACGTTTGGTCCACGTGCCCACCGATGTGGGTGTTAACAAGTATCTGGGTACGGCCAGACTGAGCGCGCGAGCGAGCGACTAAAATATAAAATAGAACACATTGGTTGTAATGGGGGGTAGCCACACTGGAGCGAGCGAGCGAGCGAGCGCGCGAGCGACTGAGCGCGCACGCTTGAAAGATAGAACTGGTTCTATTTTTCAAGCGCGCGCGCTCGACCCGGTACAGTCTAGTTTCCAGGCGCTAGGCAATATTATTGTATGTTGGTTCATTGAGTGCTGGGGAAACTTCTTATTTTGACATGATATTTGACTTTTTTCTATCAGTGATAGGTTTAACACACTTTCTATTAATGGCCTAATTTAATTGGTAAGACCATAAATAATAATATAATGTATATATGTAAACCCGATATGTTAAAACACTTCAATATTATAATCAAAGTAGGCCTTTACAAATAAGAATCACCATTAGTTTGGAGAAAGTATGAAAAAACCACAACAATATATAAGTTTTAAAAATCACCTTCAGTTCACTGAGCCAAGATTCGAACCTTTGCCTCCTAGTTAAAAGCTATCGAGTGCAACGCACCATTCCGCCACTGGTGCGGCAAATCTGATTTTAAAACACTTCAGTACAGTACCATACACATTTCTCAATTTATTAATTGGATGCACTCCTACTTTTTTCTTTTTTATATTATTATTATTAGCACCGCGTCTTACTATCCGTTCGGGTTATACGCACTTACGTTAATGTGTAATGGTAGGGAGGGTGATTGTGAGATGGAATGGAGGACCTACAGTTTAACGTGGAATCCGAACCACGGTGGAGGCCTGGCATTCCCCACATTCACAAGATGTCTTGTCAGAGGTGAAGGAAGGGTTTGTAAATCAGATAAAACTGTGCCGGGACCGAGGATTGAACCCCGGCCGCCAGCATAGAAGTCTGACACCTTACCCCTAGACCACCAGGTCACCCTTCTTTTTTATAAATACACAATATTTTCTGTAAAAATTTTCGAGGAACAGAGATGTACCAAGTGTCTGACAGAGACATTTTCTCTGATGAACTAGGGTCTGCTAATTACGCGCTCGCGCGCTCGCTCGCTCGCTCGCCAGTTTGGCCACCCAGTCGCTTGCGCGCTCGCTCGCACGCTTGTCAGTCTGGCCGAACCCTCTGTCAGCCACCTCCTGCTCTGGCCTGAGCACAGGAACTATTGCAATGTGACTTGCTCACCACATGGGCTGGTCTGATTGGAGGCGCAGGAGCAGTTAACTGCTCTGATTGGAGGCTCAGGACCAGTTAACTGCTCTGATTGGAGGCTCAGGACCAGTTAACTGACATTATAACTCGTCTCTTGGAGCGGGGACCACTAACATCCACATTATGAACAAATGGCAAGATAATATATATGGCTTCGCTGGTTGTAGAAACATTGGGGTTCGAATACCAGCTGCGTTGCTATTTTATTACTTTCATAGGGTTAGCATGCCCTAGTGTTAGTACTGGCTTACAGTGAGAGCTGCCTAACCTAAAACATCAAGATGATGTAATGGTATAAAGTGCCACTCTCACAAAAGACTGGACTGGATATGACGGAGATCGGGGTTCGAATGCATATTTCATTTTAAAGTTTACCATCCTCATTCCTACAAAACTGGCGTAATTTTAATATATGTATATATTGTATGGAGTGTCGGTGCTTTGTCCTACCTTCTGGTGGTAGTGACACAGGCAACGGTATACTGGCTGGTCTCTATAGTAGAGATACTGGTTTGTAGGAACAGTGCTCAGGGCAAGAGTGAGCAATGGTTGTACTTGTGGTATACTGGCTAAAATGTGACAACGCCGATCCAGCATCCTTACCGTAAACAACAAATACTGTTGTCATGAGTGTGGCTACGAGCAAGGCTAGTAATCTGGTCTACTCCAAATTAATTACTAAGAAAAGGTTACTATTAGCCCCGGATTACAAAGGCTTTGGTGGGCAGCTGAGGATAAAACGTGATGGCCCATCTGTTAACAAGCTGGCGAGAACATGGACTAATGGAACGTGGAATGTGAGAGGAGTGTGTGGAGAAGCGATGAAATGATTGGAAGAAAAATTTACATCCTGTGTGTATGTGAAACCAAGCGAAAAGGGAAAGATGTTTTGATGACGAGGGGTGGTAGGTATCCTGTCACTGTGGTCAGGTGTGGATGAATTGGTAAGAGAGAGAGTCAAGGGGTAGGCTTAATTCTAGGACCAACAACTAAGCTGTTTGTGAGAAGGTAAGTATAAGTTGGTGTCATCTTGACTTCTATGGGTACGTAGGAAAATAGGCATTTTGCTAACTATGTTGGTTGTTGGTTAAACTCCGGTGGAGGGTGAAGACAAGAATGTGAAAGTGGAGTTTTGGAATGAGGTAAATGATGTCTTGAATGCATTTGAACCGTGTGAAAGAATTATCATGTTAGGAGATAATAATGGATGGGTGGGTACCCAAAGAGAGAATTCAAAGAAAGAATGTTAGGAAGGTACGGTGTGACAGGGTAAACGAGAATTGTAATGACTAATGAGTTAGTGAGTCTGTGTTTAATTTTTTTTAAATATTTCGAGCACATGGTTTAAACACAAAGATATTCACTTGTATACATGGCAAAGGGGCGATTTGATAACGATGAATGATTTTGTGGTGTAAGATGAGAGACTTAGAAGTTTAGTAAAGAATACTAGGGCTGTGTGTGGAGATAAATGTGAAACGAATCACTTCCTAGTGATCTCATTAGTTGCATTAGGTAGAAATTGTGTGAGGAAGCAGCGCAAGAGTATTAAGCAAGTAAGAGTGAAAGTATAAAGGTTGCACGATAAAAATGTGAGATTTAAAGAAAACAAGAAGCTGTTCTGGAAGTGTGCAAAGAGAACAAAACAAGAAGTGCAAGGAAAAACATATAGCATTCAAACTGGACGTAGTGGGATGATCTGGAATGAAAAGGGTATAAGAGAGCAATGGAGGGAGTATTTTGAACAATTGTATGGCGAAAATATGGAGAAGGTAACATAAAATAGGGAAAACGCTACAAAGAGTGAAAGAATTAAAGAGGTTGAGGTGTTAAAAGCTACGAAAGTGTTAAAGAATGTCAAAGCTGCAGGCGTAGAAGGGATGCAAATGATGCCTGAGAATGAACGTGACTTGCAGAATTAATTTAATTGTTTGAATGTGGCGACAAGTAGAATATACACTCGTTTAAATGTTTCAAAAACTAAGGAGACAGTTTTTTATAAGGACGGATCAGTAATTATCAGCTTAGTATAAATGTAAAAATGTTAGAACAAGTTAATTATTTTGTGTGTCTGGGCAGAATATTCGTTAAAAATACAAGGGTAGATGATAAAATCGACAGACGGGTGAATGAATCTCGGAGAGGAGTTGGATGTATGTGTACTATTGCAAAGAATGAAGTATTATTGAAAGAGGCAGTATATAAAATGTGTTGATGCCAACATTGTTTTATGGATGTGCAGTATGGTTTTGTTAGGATAAACACAAAAGCAAAGTGAATGCGGCTGGAATGAGATATCTACGAAAATAATATGGAAAAACTCGTGTGAACAGAGTCAGTAATTAATGGGTGTGGAAGGAGGGTGGTTTTAAAGGGAATACAATAGGACATTTGAAAAAATCGTCTTATGTTGGTTTGAGCATGTTTAAGGATGAGAGTGGATCGAGTGACGAAGCAAATGTATGAAGGTAGAGTGTGTGGATCAAAAGAAAGGTGTAGGCCTTGTAATATCTGGCTAAATATGGTAGACGAGTGTGTGAACAAGAGGTAGACGAGTGTGTGAACAAGAGAAACATGAGAGTTTTAGAAATTAAAGAGCACGCATAGCTCGGTGTATAAATGTTGTTGAAGTGAAGAAAGTATGCAAGTATAGAAAAGTGTGAATAAAGTTAGTGAGGATGGATTAAGTAAGGATTTTTTTAAAATATATATATATATATATATATATATGCACACTTTCTTGCCTACTCCATAAAGGAACGGCGTGGTTATAAACAGTGAAATGGGGGTGGAAACAAAACGCATTAAAATCTACAGTAATATTGAACGCCTAAATAAAAAATACAGCTTGAATTTGTGATCGGTTGTTGAATGCTTAAGGTGGCTACAAGCGTCTTATCCTATCTTAATTCTAGGATAAACACACCAACCAGATCCCATAACATCAAACTACCACTGGCCACAAACCCGATGTCACAATGATATAGTCACATCGTTCGCAAGGAAATTAACCCGAGCACGGAGACAGATTTGTGGATCAAGTGTTTCCTACAACGGTATTCCTGTACGAAAAAAACGTAACCTAATTCAGCACATTTTGCCTCGATAGTGTGATAGCTAGTAATAATGTATTGAAAATATAGAAACCCTCATCATGGTCCCTCTAAAGATCGAACCAAGGTATTCAGCGTAGACGTGACATCCTCAAGCACCTCTCCTCATATCCAGGCTAAGAATGTTCCAGAGAGACGAGTTATCTTGCTAGGAAAATATTAATTTATTCTCGCTTGACTAACAAACTGTTGTTCTAAAATAAACTGTCTGATCTTATCTAGTGGTTATTGCTACAGTAAAAATATATATAGTTAGGATCTTCGAATCTTTAAGGAAATTTGAAATTCAAGATTTAAAAGAAATTTAAAAAATCTTTCAAATGTTCTATTATAATTTAATTTAGAGCTCTTAAATTACTTATTGATGGCTTATTCAACATGATGATAGGAAAACTAAACAACCAGACCTCATACCATTAATTAACCACTGAACAGAATGTTTTATCTTAAAAATTAAACATTTAGCTAGTATTGCAACTTAATAGTCAATGCCATAGAGAAGAATTTTATCTTAGAGTATACTATAAGTCACCATCTCAAGAATTTTATGAAAAATTAAGATAAGGTTTCATAGAATCTCTAAAAAGTATATTTGTTGTTACAGAGCAAAAGTTTGTTAGTCAAGAGAGGACAAACAATGTTTGTTACAGAGCAAAAGTTTGTTAGTAATGAGAAGATAAACAATGTTTGTTACAGATAAACATTAGTTCTGCTATGAGAGAACAGGAGGAGTTCTAATTAAATGCACCCGAATTCTCTAGGTATCCGCAGTCTGAGGGAGGACCAACACTCGGCCTCCTGGGCCAAAATCACACACTCAACTTCTGAACTAACAAATGGCGTCACTGCACTCGCACGCACTGTCACGCGTGTGTGAGTGTGACAGAGAGGTTACCTCGCACGTGGGACTCTGGACACGACCCGGCGCTCTTTGTGAATGAAGCGATCACGACTAACATCCCCTCCTAGCGTCGCGACACTCCCGAAGCTCAGGGGAGGTTTGGAGGGCTCCTCTTGCGCGCGCATACAGCCAACACGGTTATGTCACGTGCACCTTCTCAACCAACTGAGGGTATCACCACACGAATTACAAACTAACTGAGTTCTAAAACAAACCGGTACCAATTAGCACGTGGTCTGGTTTGTAGAGGGGTTGGGGTTCGAATGCCGAAGGGGTGCTCTTTGTCCAAAAATCGTCTCTAAATCTTAATTTAAAAAAATTGAATACACTTTCTCCTAATCCCCCTTCCTCATCTTACCCCGTTGGAGTAAACATGTGGATAATATTCCGGACGGGTAGTAAGACGCAGAACGTTTAATACACAACAAGCACAGCACCCAGTCCCCCATTCGACATTCCGTCATTTTGAAAGGGAGAACCCCAATGTGAAAATATCACCAATCCCAGCATTCGAACCCAAGACCCTTAATAACCCTCCACACGACCGAATAACTGGGAAAATAGACACAACATCCGACAATGGGAGCGATGAAATCATGTATTCTGATCTGAAGACTGTATCTGGTCCCTTCTAGTGAATACTCCGGGTTACCACACCACGAGACGACGTATGTATTATCTGACTATCCGTGTAGTACCACGCTTTATCCGTGGGGTGAAATGGGCTCTTAATACTAGTGGAGCTACAGTCTAATCTTCACAGGAAGTGTCTTGTTTGACTACTAGAAATGTTACTAGATTTATATTCATATATTCATACGTCAAGTCGTGTGATCTGCAGCTGTCACTTTTAATAGATGTTATCAAGTAATAATATTACAACAATAATAATATATTAACATGTTATCAATGTTGACAACAACATAAACATGTTTGTATTTTCTATACGTACCTTTCTATGAAGATTGGGATATCTACCTTATTCATACTTAGCCCCCATATTAAAAAAATTATAACATTGTCTACAGCATAGTTATAACCACATCGGTGGTCGCGCAGTCTAAGGCAGGATTGTCGATGATGGGGAGGGCCGGGTTCAAGTCCCACCTGGTAGTAATATTTGCTTTTAGGTGTCAGAGTTGAAACAGGAAGTCACAAAGTTGTTTACAGAGGCCTGTTCATCATCCGTGCGCCCAAACCATTCCTTGTACTATCAGTCTGTGTCACATAACTGCAGGGGCAGATGTGGGAAAATTTAGTTTTAAAAATAGATATTTTTTACACTCCTTAATGTTCTGCTGAATTCACCTCATGTTCCTGCGCTTTTTATTCAAACACAGCAAGAAGTAATTATAATGTTCGTGTATCTTCACACTCGAAAGAAATAAAATGTTTTAGAGTTGTTTGAATAGCGATTGAAAACTTAATTTTCAATTCAGACCAACATTTTACTTTCTCTCGAGGTATTGTAATCATAAAAAAATCTAACTCGATGTTTTGTAATGGCGACGTTGCATGATCCCCTGAAATCGAAATAGGGTTTTCACGAAGTCTGTATCTCGACTTGTCTCGGGTTTTCCTGAAGTCTGTATCTCGACTGTCTCGGTTCCAGGTCTGTATCTCGACTGTTCGGGTTTTCACGAAGTCTGTATCTCGACCTGTCTCGGGTTTCCTCAATGTCTGTATCTCGACCTGTCTCGGGTTTTCACGAAGTCTGTATCTCGACCTGTCTCGGGTTTTCCCGAAGTTCTGTATCTCGACCTGTCTCGGTTTCCTCAGTCTTATCTCGACCTGTCTGGTTTCCAGTCTGTATCTGACCTGTCTCGGGTTTCCGAAGTCTGTATCTCGACCTGTCTCGGGTTTTCACGAAGTCTTATCTCACTGTCTCGGGTTTCCTCAATGTCTGTATCTCGACCTGTCTCGGGTTTTCACGAAGTCTGTATCTCGACCTGTCTCGGGTTTTCCCGAAGTCTGTATCTCGACCTGTCTCGGGTTTCCTCAATGTCTGTATCTCGACCTGTTTCGGGTTTTCCCGAAGTCTTTATCTCGACCTGTCTCGGGTTTCCTCAATGTCTGTATCTCAACCTGTCTCGGGTTTTCCCGAAGTCTGTATCTCGACCTGTCTCGGGTTTTCCCGAAGTTTTGTATCTCGACCTGTCTCGGGTTTTCCCGAAGTCTGTATCTCGACCTGTCTCGGGTTTCCTCAATGTCTGTATCTCGACCTGTTTCGGGTTTTCCCGAAGTCTTTAACTCGACCTGTCTCGGGTTTCCTCAATGTCTGTATCTCGACCTGTCTCGGGTTTTCCCGAAGTCTGTATCTCGACCTGTCTCGGGTTTTCCCGAAGTTTGTATCTCGACCTGTCTCGGGTTTTCCCGAAGTCTGTATCTCGACCTGTCCCGGGTTTCCTCAAGGTCTGTATCTCGACCTGTCTCGGGTTTTCCCGAAGTCTGTATCTCGACCTGTCTCGGGTTTTCCCGAAGTCTGTATCTCGACCTGTCTCGGGTTTCCTCAATGTCTGTATCTCGACCTGTCTTGGGTTTTCACGAAGTCTGTATCTCGACCTGTCTCGGGTTTCCCCAATGTCTGTATCTCGACCTGTCTCGGGTTTTCACGAAGTCTGTATCTCGACCTGTCTCGGGTTTTCCCGAAGTCTGTATCTCGACCTGTCTCGGGTTTCCTCAATGTCTGTATCTCGACCTGTCTCGGGTTTTCACGAAGTCTGTATCTCGACCTGTCTCGGGTTTCCCCAATGTCTATATCTCGACCTGTCTCGGGTTTTCCCGAAGTCTGTATCTCGACCTGTCTCGGGTTTTCATGGGCCTCCCTTGTGGCTGTTTTTTTAAATTAGATATATAGACCCAAAATTAAGAGTAGTTTACTGAAGGGCCAAAATAGAAAATGTAAATTTTCTCAAAAATCGTTCTAAAAATTTTGATTAAATTCCGTATATAGGCAATGTTTAATATTATAAACAAAATGGTGGTTCTCATTTTCCCATGAAAATTACTTAGAAGTCACTTTACTTGAGCAGATATTTCCAATTTTGATAATATCTCCTCAACTGTTTGAGATAAGAAATAACCTATCATTGTAAAGTTGTAGTACTAACAAAACTAAAGATATTTCATTTGAATTTTGAAATATATTTTTATAAAACAAATAGTTTCTGAGCTAAAAGCAAATTTTTATATTTTTCCATGGAGATCTTTGAAATATTGAAATTGATTTTTATGCTCTTTGGTGGACAAAGATGCTCCTCTTTTATCAATGTTTCTGATAAAATGTATATTATTTCTTTTTACAAATCTTGCAAGTTTTTAGTAAATGTCTCTATTTTATTATAAAATATAAAATAAGTCTGTGTTCAGCGCACATTAACATTTATTTAATTATTTGTATTACAAATTAGGCATCAAAGTATGTTAACAATTCGACCTAAAGGAAGCGAACATTTCATTTTGAGTGGACCTTAGAACGATTAGGTAGACAGAGGGGGTGATTGAGGGGGATAGAAGGGATAGAGGAGGCTAGATGGTCGATAGAGGGGGGATAAAGAGGAATAGATGCTGGATAGAGGGAGAAGAAGGGGGATAGAGGGGTTAGAGGGGGATAGAGGGGCTAACGTAACAAATACGGCTATTTTGGACGGGTGTACATACTGGTTGCGAAAACATGTTAATTTGTTTTCATGAGAGTCCTGCTTCTTACCACCCAGCCCAGATATCCACGCTCATGGGCTAAGGATAAGAGGGATACAATTTAGATGAGTGTAACCGAATTCGCGTGGAGGGAGGGTAGGAAAACATGTAATAACAAACTCCTCAGAGCTCCCGGCTGGGATTAGATTTGAGCCCCTACCAGCAAACCATACAATACGAGACGGACACGTTTGTCCATGTGCCCTTTAATACGGCTCAAGATATGTTAATGAGTTGACCTAGGGGTTTTGGGATAAGAATAACATAAGAGAAGGAATGCACCATCATTAGTGTTGGGGAGTGTTGGGAGTGTTGGAGTGTTGGGGATTGTTGGAGTGTTGGGGAGTGCTGGGAGTGTTGGAGTGTTTGGGAGTGTTGGAATGTTGTGGAGTGTTGGAGTGTTGGGGAGTGATGGGGAGTGCTGGGAATTGTTGGAGTGTTGGGGAGTGTTGGAGTGTTGGGGAGTGTTGGGGAGTGCTGGAGTGTTGGGGAGTGCTGGGGAGTGTTGGAGTGCTGGGAATTGTTGGAGTGTTGGGGAGTGTTGGGAGTGTTGGGAGTGTTGGAGTGCTGGGGAGTGCTGGGGAGTTTTGGAGTGTTGGGGAGTGTTGGGGAGTGTTGGAGTGTTGGGGAGTGCTGGGAATTGTTGGAGTGTTGGGAGTGTTGGAGTGTTGGAGTGTTTGGGAGTGTTGGAGTGTTGGGGAGTGATGGAGTGTTTGGGAGTGTTGGGAGTGCTGGGAATTGTTGGAGTGTTGGGGAGTGTTGGAGTGCTGGGAATTGTTGGAGTGTTGGGGAGTGTTGAGGAGTGTTGGAGTGCTGGGAATTGTTGGAGTGTTGAGGAGTGTTGGAGTGCTGGGAATTGTTGGAGTGTTGAGGAGTGTTGGAGTGCTGGGGAGTGTTGGGGAGTGTTGGAGTGCTGGGAGTGTTGGTGAGGGATGGAGAAGTTGGGAGAATGAGGAGGTTGTGCTGATGTGGAGGTTTTGTCACTGCCGAACTCCCCTATGATATCATCTGCCAGTCCCCGCTCAATACACGACACGTAAAGACAAGTCAGACCTCACCTGAGGTCCCCGGATCGATCCCAGCCGACTAGATAATAGAACATGATTGACATATGAATAGGCCGCCTCTCAGGTCTGACAGAGGTTGGTCCTTGCAATAACGGACTAACTCTCTTTGAGCTAGGAGGTCAGGCAGAGTGAGGGTGTCATTCCTCGTAGCCTTGACCTATCTTGTACCTAGTGACGTAACATCAGCGATGAGGACCCTGTTGCATTTGTTAGTGGGCCCCTTATAAGTTTTTTAATCGAAAGTGGACTTAATAAAAAACAAATGTGACAACTCGACTTCAAAATGTAATTAATTACATATCATTTAGGTAACATCTGTATGTAGATTTTATGTTCTGCATAAAATCTCTCAAAATAATGTTTAAAAAATACATATTTTAGCTCTGTTCAATGTTCCTGGATGAATTAAAAAAAAAGCTTTTATTTTAATTCTTATTTAAATAAAGTTCAACTTAAATATATATTTCATCTCATAATCTCTAAAACCTGAGCTTAGTGATTGGCACAATCCACGCACATCCGTCATCACTTTATAGTTAGGAAAAAACTATCAATTACAAAGATTTTTGTTTTAAAAATCACTCACTGATTAATTAATGTAACAATAAAAGCAGTCAAAAGTCACAAATTAAAGAGAAACATTAAAATGACATTGTTGGGGTCTTACTTCTTAGATATTATTATTATTATTATTATTATTATTATTATGACATGACCCGCTCCCCTAAATTAAATTCCTGGATGCACCCCTGAATATTAATATCTTCAAAATTAATCCTGCTGTAAGTACGAAAAGGTCTTGTTTGTCTATAAAACACGAATAAAGCTATTTAGAGAATTTTTTTTTTTTTAATTTATTTAGCACCACGTCTTACTCCCGTTTGGGTTATAAGCTTAAGTACTAATAACGCTAATGGGTGAGGGATTGGGAAGGTCTAATTTAGAGAAAGTGAACTCACATTTACATGAAGGTAGAATGGAAAACCATCTTTGAAAAACAACCCCAGTTCACCCAACCGAGATTCGAACTTTGATCTCCCCGTCCCCGGCAATCTGGCTCAACACGAAATAGTGCGTTAGCTAACTACGCCACCTCTTCTTACAAAACCAATGTTATAAAAATAGGTCTTATCTAATCAAAGCAACAATATTTATGAAAATTATTTATAAGCTAAACAGAATCAAGCCTTCTCTATAAAAAAAAAACCTTTAACATAGGGCCTAGTTGTCTGTGGCCTAGTCCTATATCATTCAATACATCACCGGGAAGGTTTTCAATAACTCAGGTTTGGAGGCAATAGTAGTAATCAAGTGAAAGACAATTAGTGTCAAGTGAAGGGTTTTACCTGATCAGAATATAAATGGAGTGAGGGAAGGGGGAGTAGCTGGGCTTACAAAAAAAAGATGGAAAGATAGATAATGCAAAAAAGGGGTTGAGGAGGAGAGGGAGAGATGGTTCGGATAACAGTATTCTTGAAACCACCCCTAAATTATGGATTTAAAATTACCCGTTCCCAATCTCATTCAAAATAGTAGAGCTCTCTATCTTGAACTGAATCAAAAAGTCAACCTCTCACACCCCTTAATAATAATAGTAAATATAAGTTTGTGGTTTTGTTTATGTTAATTTGATATTAATAAAAGAGTGAATAATCAATTACAAACCTTTTTAAAAACATTTACTTTTAGAAATTAACAACTGTTTGTACCAGCTAAGCTAATATGGTCACACACACATAAGACGTTTTATCGTCCTAGCTACAACCAGATTTACCATGACTACCAGCGGTGTTCGAAACTCACCGGATGTTTCGAGATCATTTTGCCTATATTATTTTCCACGTTATCTACGCGCAAATGTAGATACACTTTCTCCATATTCTAACTCTCATACAATTCCTAAAGTGTGAACACGAAGTTAGTTCATAAGGATATTGAGACGTGAAGAATTGAAAAAGCAGTAGACATTTCAATCAAGACCTCTATAAATGTAACCTGTGAGTCGTGACCACATTCAGGGCCGTGGCATTTATTTTGTGTAATCACGTTGCTCGGTGAGATTATAGTGTTATGTTTACTTTTTAAATTAATTATTACTATAGGAAGGTACAAAATTCAAATACAGTAAAAACAGTTTGGTTACTAATTATGTTTCTTTTGGTTACCTAACTCAAGCAGTTGCTCGTTGACTTAGTTTGCTGTATGAGTCTCGTGTTAGGTGAGAAGCGTTGCTATCAAGCTTTCTAAATACCCACTTGGCTCGCTAATTCACTTTTGAAATATCTTAGTCGCTTTCATATAAATAATATAGGATAATGTAGTTTTTAGGAATTAAATCAAACATGTGGGCTTAATGGCACGCAATTTTGGGTTAATTGATGAGGTCAGGATTCATATTCTGACTGACGGTTCTGGGATTGATTTTCCCTATACAATTTTCCACTCTTCCTCCTCGAAACTTCGGATAAACTTAATCTTAATTCAACCTTTTTGATCCCTAACACATTAGAGAAATTAGTAAACATGTTTATAATCCAAACGGGTATTAAGATGCGGTGCTAAAATTTGTATATCTCTGATTAGTAAGAATATTAAAAAACTAAAATTTAAAAACCAGGATATTAATACTTGTAGGCCACAAAGAGGTTGCGATGGTCTCCAAGACAAAAATTGATGTCAAACCCGGCAAGAGGTTGGAAACCATTGAACTAAGCTCGCATTTCACCCACAGGTTAATGTTCGAATTATACAAGTGAATTGGGCATTTTCCTCTTCATACTCATCAAAATGTTAGTGATGGATGTTATCATTTATCAATATATTTTATGGCTAGGATAATTTAAAATGTGACTTGATCATAGTTGTAGATGTTAATTATCAACAATTAGCTAAAGTTAAGCTCTATAATTTAGGTTAAGAATGGAAATACTAGACAATAAGATTAACCTAACTCAGAAAAAAACAGCCAATGATCATTTGATTTCGACGTCTGTGTCTGAAATTTTCGAGCTGTCGTTTTTTATATAATGCGTGAGAGATAAATACATTTTCGAGTATTTCTTTTTCTTTTAACACTTGATAAGACACGCAAATTTTTATTATATGTTAGGCTATATTTATATTTCATGTGATGAATTGTTACTAAAATATCTAAATATCATAACTATGTATAAAACCTTTATAAATTTATGGAGCAAATAATGAATACCGATAGGTCGTTTCGCTCTTAGATTGTAGTAGATGCGCTTATAGATACTTACGTCTCTTTATATCCCATTGGTATCCCCGTTAACGCTATTCCCTTTCTAATCAGCGGAGCTGCAATTATGTAGCTTAAAAATAAACACAATTATTTATACAAAAATAAGCACCCATTATTTATTAGACAACCTGAATCTAGTGAACGCAATATATACTAAAGAAAAATTATTCTTAAACCACTTTTTTTCAACCCAATTATGAAAATTAACTTTGTCTTTTAGCTTCAAAAGTCTACATGTTAATATCACGCCATAAGTATATTTCCACTAGTGTGGGAAATACAGTAATTTTATGGTGGTTGTAATAATTGTGGTGAACATCACTTGCAAAATCTTACATGGGATTTGGAACAAATGGAATAACTTTCATGCCTCTTAAAATGTTTATATGAAAACATTAAAAAGTTGTCTTGTAAGAAACTTTTTTATTTTAATTTTAAATGAGTATACATATATTATGTTTATGATATTCAAATAATAATTCAATAGAGTGGATTGTGTTGCAATTCCCGAGGAAATATTAAATTTTTCAAAGTGTATTTTATGTGCATAGATACACTACCGTAAAATTTATTTACCTCCGACTGAAGAAACTTGCTACCCTCACTAGGGAGTCGACCGGTATAAGGATTATTAAACTCGCTATACTGTCACCGTTAGTAATCAGGTTGGGGCTCAATTCTTTAACAAATCACCTAGCATAAATTCAACACTACCACAGTTGGTAGAGGATGTGCCAACCAAGCTAGGCGTCCTGAGTTCCATTCCAGATGTGGTCATAGCTGTATTATTGATAAAATGTCGAATGGGGATTGAATATTGTTCTAAATCGTGCGCTGATAAGAGTATGACTGAAAAATGAACTGTATGGGAAAAAAGATTTTGTATTAAAATAAAACGTTAAACATACCAACGAATATTGTGTATTATATCTTAAGATAAAAAAATGTAGCAACTATATTTACTTGAGTATTTCTGGAAGAATCGAGTACAGCCGATTACGATACACAAAAGGTGTAGTCGACTACTTATACTCGATTCTTCTCATCACTAGAGCTCACTGAGTATAGGACATGAGTAAAGCAGTGCTGCCAATTCACATTAATAAAATTCTTGCCAGAATTCATAAACAGTGTCTCGTTTCTCACTAGATTTGAATAAATTAAATCTAGATTTTCAATAATCATTTTTAACATAGTGGTTAAAGTCTGTTGCCAAATAAAATAATTGATTTTTTCTCTTTAAAATTATAGTAGTCAATACATACTTTAAAATGTATTGACCTGAAAAAAAGAATCTTAAAAGTTAAATAAGGTTGCAAATTAACTTTATAGTATGCAGTGCAATCTTTAAAGAGAATGAGGGGTGACCGGTGGTCTAGGAGTAAGGTGTCAGACTTCTGTGCTGGCGGCCGGAGTTCAATCCTCGGTCCCGGCACAAATTTATCTGATTTCCAAACCCTTCCTTCACCTCTGACAAGACATCTTGTGAATGTGGGGAATGCCAGGCCTCCACCGTGGTTCGGATTCCACGTTAAACTGTAGGTCCTTCATTTCATCTCACAATCACCCTACCATTACACAGTAGCGTAAGTGCGTACAACCCGAACGGGTAGTAAGACGCGGTGCTAATAATAATAATAATTTAAAGAGAATGAATACTTCATGTTTAAGAAAATATTTTTACAGCCCACTTGAAAAGAGAATTAGAGCACTAATGACAAGACTGCACTCTAGTATACAAGCAGTAAGTTAAGAAGATTCCATCCTGCTGCCCTCTACCAGAAGTGTGACAAAGCTTTTACGTTAAACGTTCCTTCTGTTAAACCTCAGGTCGGCCATTTGTGGATACAATTCAGGATATTCACAAAAGCAGTTTATTACAAAACTATCGGAATAGATACAATTCCAGTTTTTGTGGATATAATTCCAGTGGATACAATTCAGGATTTTCACAAAAGCAGTTTATTAGAAAACTATCGGAATAGATACCATTCCGAGTGGATACAAATCCAATTTTCGTGTATATAATTATTGTGGATACAATTCAGGATTTTCACAAAAGCAGTTTATTAGAAAACTATTGGAATGGATACCATTCCGAATGGATACCATTCAGTCCCCTCGCATTAGAGTGGCGTTTCTATACTTATGAGTTAATGGCTAAGCAGAGAAGAAGGAGGGGGGAATTGAACTTTAGCCATGAGTGCGAATCGCGAGGAGAAGGAGGTAATTTCAATGCTTGAATTATTGGAGAGTGAACCATTCAAGGTGGAAGGGAGGGAAACAGAGAATTCAAATATCGCCCTTATCGATATTTAGCAGAGAATCAAACCAGTGCGATGATTTTAAACTCGTCTAGTTTAGTTTTGGCGAGAGGGGGATGTCGGGTTTTAATCCCGGCTCGGTAAGTTGAGGGTAGTATACCTTAAAATTTTCTCGATTTTATTTTATCACCGCATATCACTATCCGCACCCAGAGATAGTCACTACTGTCACTCATCAGATCTCTTATTGTTCTACAGTCCTTTGTCTTGTGCTCTTCTCAAATATTTACAGTCCATTGTTTCCTACTCTAATCGCCACTCAGCTGTTGTTAAGCAGGGATAATCTGCGGCTTTTGTCTGTAATCATCTCCAGTAGAACTAGTTCTCTCGATAGAATGTGCCTGACGTGGGCACGGAGTTCTTCTTTAACCTGACAGATGGCTGCACCTGTCCCAGTGCAACAAATATACCTGGATTGGGATGGAACCAGGGTCTAGTAGTCAGTGTCTACTCCCTTATCTATGGTCAGTGTCCATAGGCCTGGATATAATCAGGTATCAGCAGTTTTCAGGGGCGTTGCATGAAATATATTTTGGGGATGGAGAGGTGAACCAGTGTTTTTCCTAATTCTAAGTATTTCGAAATTAGAAAAATTCCGAAGTGGCAAAGGAGTACAAGGGCAATGTTTTGTGAACGGGGGGGGGGGGGGGGCAAGAGTCTCCCTGATTTATTTTTTTAATTTGAGTATGATAATAAAGCCTTAAACCAAGCTTTTAAGGCAACTGTATTTTTAAATGTATGTATTTGTTCATACTGGATTTTTAAAGATACAGGGTTTTTTCAGTGCAACTTGAATTATTATTTATTTCAGTTTACCTGCATCTGAGTTAAATATCCACTTGAGCTTAAATATATTTATTTATATTTGCAGATATAGTTCAAATCGTGTATTTTAGATTAAAAAAATTAACTGACCTTACTACGGGGGTTTCCAACATTTTGTAGTTTATGACAACTTTTCTTTCTGCGGCCAAATACGACCCTTTGATAATTTAAAAGCATTCAAAACCTAGTTTTTAAGTTTGTTCACTGTGTATTACTAGTTTCTACCAGCCCGGACTATCTACAGTTAGCTACACCAGTGGGATAGGTAAAATTTTAAGGAAAAATACCTTTATTTGCATGGAGGAATATTAGGATCAACTACCCTTGGCCAGAATTAAAATCCTTACTTCATCTCCACCAACAAACCAAACCAAAAGAGCGTGACATTAAACCGGCATGTCCACTAATGCTTGTTTTAATTATTATATTTGCTTATAATAATGCTAATATGCGACTAATATGTAGTAAAAGATAATCAACAAGCCCAGGGTTGGGGTATGATTTTATGTCATGCTAGAAACGTTACAAGGCTGCCATAGTAAACAAGTCATCAAGAAGATATCAGAATGGAATATCCAGAAGGAACCTAAGCAGCAACTAGGTTGTTTTTAGCACTTTAACAACTTACGTTGCTATTATAATTTTGCATCTTCCTAGAATCATTAAAATCCTTGAAAAAGTAAATATAAAGCTAAAACCTCTATATTGTGACCACACCCAAAACACGCTGCGACCCCCAGGTTGTAAACCGCTGCTTTATTATAACACACTTGGAAGCAATATTTAACTATTGAGCTCCCGGAGATGTAGAACTCACTCGTCACTTTAACAAAGAATTAGCAATTTGGCCATGTTTATTCAAAAACCTTTTCAACTGTAAAATAAAGCAATAAAAATGGAATTTATCGATATTTCTACACTCTCCCTCCACGCAAATGAGGGTTCACTTCCCCTCATTGAACCTTCCAAATTCCTAATCCATTAGCGTAATTAGTACTTAAAAGCATATAACCTGAATGGGTAGTAAGACGCGGTGCTAAATAATAAATAATAAATATTTCTACAGTATTTTGATACCTGTCTATCAATGTCCGGCTTCATAACCTCATGGAAGATGCCCTAAAATGTTAATACTGGTACTTCAATAAACTATTCAAAACATTTTGTAATTTAGCGAGTGGGGGTGAAGGGGCTTCCCCTGACATTTTATTAAATAACTTATGGAAAATTTTAAATCAGCAATCTTAACAACATGGGTATACGAAATGTCATGCAAATCAAACAATAAATAACGAATTAAAAAATGTATCCCAAATTTGAAAATCTTAAAAGGTGAATTTTTTTTAATGTGGTTTACTTAATCAAATGAAAAATTATAAGAGTTGTAACAATGTAACATAGCCCTATTACTCCTCTTCCTTCATTGTTGCTTTGACCTATTCAAATTTCTTTCATGAAGGCCTATTTTAATAAACGATGAAATAAGATACATCAGTTCAATTCAAACTAGTATGGATACTTGCTAGAAAAATGTGTGTGTATTTCAGAAGTCAAACATTAACACTAACTTCAATGTCCTCATTTCATTAGTCAGAGCTTTCGATAAGAAAACAATAAAATGTTGCATAACATTCACTGCATTTATGCCTTCAAAATTTAATAAAGCCCAAATTAAAGCATTGGCTGTACAACATTTGATAATTTGAACCATAAAACTGTGACAGTCTAGCAGGCACGAAAGTCTCAACTTAAAACACTAAACCATAAACCAAACATTGGCTAACAATGCTGCCACTTCAAGCATTGCTGGCTGAGGGAAATTTTGCTACTGGGCAGCTCATATTCCCTTACTATTCATTTCCATACCTCATTAGGCATACATTCACCAGCCGTTTTCTCTGCCTACTGACAACGGCGCTACTAGACTATCTAAGCTTTCTACAATCTACTACAAAAAGAATCTCCTATCAATGTTTTATGATTTTTGAAGTTGGGATTTTTTTTGTAGAGTAGGGGTCAACAGTTGGAAAATTTTAAATTTATCTGTACAAGTCTGTGGTTAAGGACTTTCATGATAGAAAGTAATGGGGTACAGAATAGGCCTATAATTTCCCAACTCCAGATCTCAAATCTCACAAAACTCCCAACTTTTAAGCTTTTAACCATCACGTGGGTGGGAAAATCCCCAATCCCCTCTTCCTGCAGCGACCCCCCTGGCAGTGTTTCAGTCCTTTTATAACCAGGGACTAGCATTATTATAGCATTGTATATAACCAGGGACTAGCAGTGTTCAAGCATTGTATATAACCAGGGACTAGCAGTGTTCTAGCATTGTATATAACCAGGGACTAGCAGTGTTCTAGCAATGTATATAACCAAGGACTAGCAGTGTTCTAGCATTGTATATAACCAGGGACTAGCAGTGTTCTAGCAATGTATATAACCAGGGACTAGCAGTGTTCTAGCATTGTATATAACCAGGGACTAGCAGTGTTCTAGCAATGTATATAACCAGGGACTAGCAGTGTTCTAGCAATGTATATAACCAGGGACTAGCAGTGTTCCAGAATCGTATATAACCAAGGACTAGCAGTGTTCTAGCAATGTATATAACCAAGGACTAGCAGTGTTCTAGCATTTTATATAACCAGGGACTAGCAGTGTTCTAGCAATGTATATAACCAGGGACTAGCAGTGTTCTAGCAATGTATATAACCAAGGACTAGCAGTGTTCTAGCATTGTATATAACCAGGGACTAGCAGTGTTCTAGTAATGTATATAACCAGGGACTAGCAGTGTTCCAGCATTGTATATAACCAAGGACTAGCAGTGTTCTAGCAATGTATATAACCAGGGACTAGCAGTGTTCTAGCAATGTATATAACCAAGAACTAGCAGTGTTCTAGCATTTTATATAACCAGGGACTAGCAGTGTTCTAGCAATGTATATAACCAGGGACTAGCAGTGTTCCAGAATCGTATATAACCAAGGACTAGCAGTGTTCTAGCATTTTATATAACCAGGGACTAGCAGTGTTCTAGCAATGTATATAACCAAGGACTAGCAGTGTTCAAGCAATGTATATAACCAGGGACTAGCAGTGTTCTAGCAATGTATATAACCAAGGACTAGCAGTGTTCAAGCAATGTATATAACCAAGGACTAGCAGTGTTCAAGCAATGTATATAACCAGGGACTAGCAGTGTTCTAGCAATGTATATAACCAGGGACTAGCAGTGTTCAAGCAATGTATATAACCAGGGACTAGCAGTGTTCTAGCAATGTATATAACCAAGGACTAGCAGTGTTCAAGCAATGTATATAACCAGGGACTAGCAGTGTTCTAGCAATGTATATAACCAAGGACTAGCAGTGTTCTAGCATTTTATATAACCAGGGACTAGCAGTGTTCAAGCAATGTATATAACCAGGGACTAGCAGTGTTCTAGCAATGTATATAACCAGGGACTAGCAGTGTTCAAGCAATGTATATAACCAGGGACTAGCAGTGTTCTAGCAATGTATATAACCAAGGACTAGCAGTGTTCTAGCATTTTATATAACCAGGGACTAGCAGTGTTCAAGCAATGTATATAACCAGGGACTAGCAGTGTTCTAGCAATGATATAACCAGGGACTAGCAGTGTTCAAGCAATGTATATAACCAGGGACTAGCAGTGTTCTAGCAATGTATATAACCAGGGACTAGCAGTTTTCAAGCAATGTATATAACCAGGGACTAGCAGTGTTCTAGCATTGTATATAACCAGGGACTAGCAGTGTTCTAGCAATGTATATAACCAGGGACTAGCAGTGTTCTAGCATTGTATATAACCAGGGACTAGCAGTGCCCCGACCTAAAAGCTAAGCTACAAGACTAGTGAATAATTGAGTATGGCCGAGATAATGAGCGAAGGTTCCTGAAAGAAGAGAGGATATAATGCTACTCAGTGAAGTCAGCACCAGAGTGGTCAATATACAGCTGGATGATATTATGAGGGTGTTGTTATCTTGTCCGAGTAGAATAGTTGGTACGTAGACATGTCTGATTAGGAGAGTTGGTACGTAGACATGTCTGATTAGGAGAGTTGGTACGTAGACATGTCTGATTAGGAGAGTTGGTACGTAGACAAGTCTGAGTAGGAGAGTTGGTATGTAGACATGTCTGAGTAGGAGAGTTGGTACGTAGACATGTCTGATTAGGAGAGTTGGTACGTAGACAAGTCTGAGTAGGAGAGTTGGTACGTAGACATGTCTGATTAGGAGAGTTGGTACGTAGACATCAAGTCTGAGTAGGAGAGTTGGTATGTAGACATGTCTGAGTAGGAGAGTTGGTACGTAGACATGTCTGAGTAAGAGAATTGGTACGTAGACAAGTCTGAGTAAGAGAGTTGGTACGTAGAAATCTCCTAGTACGATAGTTGGTACGTAGATATGTCTGCGTAACAGAGTCGGTACGTATACATGTCAATAGATTTACCTGAGCAGGAAATAAATGGGGTGAGGGAAGGGGGAGTAGCTGGGCTTAAAAAAAAGATGGAAAGAATGATAATGCCAAAAAGGAGTTGGGAAGAAGAGGGAGAGGTGGTCCGGATAAACGACCCATCTGGCAGAAAACGGCTGAATTTTTTGAACAGTTTAGACACGATTTAATTTGAAAATACCAAATTTTGTTTAAATCCTTATATTATAAATATTAATTGTGTATGATAGAACAATATGATAATTTCATGATAATTTTGTATTTAATGTTTGATTTAATTTTAAATTAGTCAAAATTACGTCTTATTGTAACAAAGTAAATATTAATTTGTAACGTTCTTGTTAATTTAGTTAATATTAAATTTACAAGTTAAATAGAATACAAAAAACCGCATGTTGTTATTATGTATAGTTTTTGAGAAAAAAGCTATACAACTTAATCTTTCTTATATAGTAGGTGTCCATTCGAATCTTAACATCCACCACAGAAGAAGAAAAAATATATATATTCTCAAAACCATCCCGAAATTAGGGATTTAAAACTACCTATTCTCAATCTCATTCAAAATAGTAGAGCTCTCTATCTTGAACTTAATCAAAAATGTGGACCTCTCACACCCCTTAATAATAATAGTAAATATAAGTTTGTGGTTTTGTTTATGCTATTGATATAAGAATGTGAATAATCAATTATAAATTTTTTTTAAACATTTTCTTTTAGAAATTAACAACTGTTTGTACCAGCTAAGCTAATATGGTCATACACACACACACACACACACACACACACACACACACACACACACATACACATATTTATGGATTTTTATCGTCCTAGCTATAACCTGATTTACCATGACTAATATCGGGGTTCGAAACTCGCCGGATGTTATAGATCATTTTGCCTAAATGATTGTCCACTTTATCTGCAAGCAAATGTAGATACACTTTATCTAAATTATACCTTTTTCATACAATTATTAAAGTGTGGACACGAAGTTAGTTCATAAGGATATTGAGACGTGAATAATTGAAAAAGAAGTAGACATTTCAGTCAAGACCTCTCTATAACTATGTTAAGAAAACTTTTGATTTAATTTGTGTTAATAATTTTTACTGTCTCGCACCCCTCAGGTAGAGAAATTATCGTTATCATAATTAAAAAAACTTGAAATTTTGATAAATATCAACATCTCATGCCCCCTGAAACAGAAAAAGTTATTTTTGCGATGCCGCCTGCTTGTGTGTTTGTGTCTCTGCATAGGGCCTAAACCTTATCATCGATCAGGCTGAAATTTGATATTTAAGGTTTTTATAGGGTTCCCCAGGGAGGCTTTTGGAATTAGATATCCAAACCTAAAATTAAGGGTAGTTTACTAAACGACGTAGCCTACTTGGTGAATTCGAAGCGATTTTATGAAGCGGGTTGCATCTTGACTCGGCGCACTCAAGCATGAAATAAATATGTGGCCTCGTCTGACCGTTCTTACCCCCTCCATGACTACCCTTCCCCTCTTTTGACACCTGTATCAGATGGGTACAAACTCCACTCGCCATTCGATAAGACCAACCGGTCAGCTTTTCAGTGTAGAGATTCAAATACAACCATTTCTCGTGCTGATAGATAAGTGAACTAAGCCACTATACCAATGGTCTACAACCTGGGAGTCATGACCCCATTAGGGGTCGTGGCATTTATCGGGTGGAATCACATTGCTTGTTGAGATTATAGTGTTATGTTTACTATTAAAATTGATTATTATTATTATTATTATTATTATTATTATTATTATTATTATTATTATTATTATTATTATAGGAAGGTGTAGAATTCAAATACAGTAAAAACAGTTTGGTTACTAATTAGGTTTATTTTGGTTACCTAACTCAGGCAGTTGCTTTCTGACTTAATTTGCTGTTGGAGTCTCGTGTTTAGCCGAGAGATGCTGTTATCATAGCTTTCAAAATACCCACTGGGCTTGTTAATTTCTCTTTTGAAACATCTGTATCGCTTTCATATAAATAATATAGGATAATGTAGTTTATAGGAATTAAATCAAACAGGTGGGCTTAACGGCACGCTAGTTTTGTTTAACTAATGAGGTCAGGATTCATATTCTGACTGACAGTTCTGGATTGGATTTTACCTAAATAATTTTCCACTCTTCCTCCTCGCAACTTCGGTACACTTAATCTTAATTCAACCTTTTTTATCCATAACACATTAGCGAAATTGGTACACATGTTATAACCCGAACATGTAGTAAGATGTGGTGCTAAAATTAGAATAGCCCTGATTAGTAAGAATACTAGAAAAGTAGAATTTTAAAAAACAGGATATTAATACTTGTAGGCCATCAAGGAGTCGCGATGGTTTTGAAGACAAAAATTAATGTCAAACCCGGCAAAAGGTTAGAAATCACTTAACTAAACTCGCATTTCACCCACAGGTTACTGTTCGAATTATACAAGTAGATTGGACATATTTCTCTTCATACTCATCAAAATGTTAGTGATAGATGTTATCATTTATCATTTTATTTTATGGCTAGGAGATATTAAAATTTGGCTTGATCATCGTTGTAGATGTTAATTCTCGATAATTAGCCATGGTCAAACTATTATTTAAGCTAAGAATGAAAAATACTAGGTTCAATAAGCCTAGCCTAACACAGATCAAAGCAGCCAGTGATCAATTTGATTTCGATGTCTGTGTCTGGATATTTCTAGCTGTCATCTGTTTTACAATGCCAGAGAAAGAGAAAACCCTTCGGGTATTTCTTTTTCTCTTAATACTTGATAAGTTATTGTCATATACTTTACTCTTTTATGCGAATTTTTAATAAATGTCAGGCTATATTATATTTCATGTGATGAATGGTTACTAAACTATATAAATATCATAAATATGTACAATATCTTTATACATTTATGGACCAAATAATAAATACATATAGGTAATTTCGCTCTTAAATTGCAGTAGATTCCCTTTAGACACTTACGTCTCTTTCTATCTCATCGGTTTCCCCGTTAACGCTATCCTTTTTTCTAACCAGCGGAGTTGCAATTATGTAGTTAAAAAATTAACACAATTATTTATACGAACTAAGCACCCATTATTTATTATACAACATTCACTGATGCATCTAGTGAAAGCAATATATATTTAAAAAATAAATTCTTAAATAACTTTTTTTCACACAAATTATGAAAATTAACATTATAGGAAAACATGAAAAAGTTGTCTTGTGAGAAACTTTTTTATTTTAATTTTAAATGAGTATACCTATATTATGTTTTTGATATTAAAATAATAGTTCAAGTTTATTTGTGAAGCATATTAATTTATGTATGGTAGCGTTTTTAAGTTGCACAATGCTTATCTTGATTGCCACCATACCCGGTCTTGAAGAGCGTGTCACTCTTAGACAGTAGTGACGTTGAACACTGAAGAGTTATGTCAGCTCTTATCATTCACATAAAAATTAATAATATACTTCTTCATTCATATAGTTCAATAGAATGGATTGTGTTGCAATTTCCGAGACAATATTAAATTTTCAAAGTATATTTTATGTGCAGCCACAATAAATACACTCCCATACCATTTACTTTCTGAAGAAACCTGTTATCCTCACTAGGGGGTTGATCGGTCTAAGGATTATTACACTCATTACACTGTCACAGTTAGTAATCAGGTCGGGCCTCAAATCTTTAACAAATTACTTAGTATAAATTCAACACTACCAGAGTTGGTAGTGCGTGTGCTAACCAGGCTAGGTAAGTAGTAAAAGCGTAGGTATGATCGATTTTCCTGCAATGGAGAGAGCAAGTATTGTAATTTTGGAGTGACGTATTTGTCGTCACCTCATGTGTATGGTGACGTTCCGCATTTTGACGTCACAGATTTGAATGAATTATTAAATGCGAGGCACGTAATTAATTGTGTGTACGTGACATCATAAGATAATAAGGTCGTATGATAGTATGACGTCACATTATATATTGGATTTGAATAATATTAAGTGACTGACAGATAATTAATTGTGCAGGAGTGTTTTATAGTGTCGTCATAAGATAATTGTGATTTAAGTGCTTAGGTACATTATGTCAGTAGGACGTAATGACGTCATTTTTAATTATACACTAAAAAGTTATATGCTCTTACTACGAATATATAATTTAAATGAGAGGGAAATATTACTAGAAATGAAAAAATAAGTACAAGTTTTTCCACATCTAATTATTATAAAAAAAATATACATATTTCACAATTTATTATTGTTATCCATAAAAATCAAAGATCGTCATACAGTGACAGATAGTCAAAATATGGGACAGGATCGGATGGATCTACAAACGATTTGGAGGCGAGGGTATTGTCTATGAACATCGATACATTAGGGTGATTTAGATATTTTACATGGCGTGTGATATATTTTTCAAGATTGTACAGAGTTTTTAATTCGTCCGTAGACAGGTAGATCTGAATTTTTTTTTATCACTCAGACACAATTTCCACACGCCGAAAAGTTTTTTCACCACAATGTTAAAGTCGTCCATGCTGGACTCGAAGTTTACACACGTCTGCACACAGTCGGACCAAAACGGCATTTCTTTGACGAGAAAGTTCCATTGCGGGACGCTGAGTATTAGACGATTAGAATTTGATGAAAACATCACAAAAGCGTAAAAGTTTCGGTTAGGAAAGAGGCCCACCGCCACGTGTTTGTTCTGTTTGTCGTTTAGGTAGAAAGTCTTGGTTAGCAACGACGGTGATTCATCCTGCACCATATTACAGCTGCACGTCACCTTCTTCATCGCTGTCTGCGTCTAGACTGATGACCTGTAATCAACAGTCGTCACAATTAAAGCTAGTATCGTGGTCGTCGTCGTCGTCGGTGATTGGACAAAATTTATCCAATTTCTCGGCGCTGTGAAATCTGTCGAATCGTGCCAAAGCGTTTGCACTTTTTAACGCGCACGGGGTGATGTCGTGACAAGCGGCGGTACACACCCAACAATTAGAGTTGATCAAATCAACAAAGGTACATTTATAGTCCTCGCATAGTGGGATGAATGTCCGGCCTGTGAGACGGGACAAGAAATTTCCTTTTCGTTTATTATATGCGTAAGGCACGACGGCTTTATCTAAAATTTGTTTTAGAATTGGAACCAATTTGGAGTAGCACAAGCCGGTGGTTTTATTGAATTGATAGCACGAGGATTGTTTCTCGTCGATGAAAACTATGACTAGCTCGGTGACCACCCACTCCTTTTTCGAGTTTACGATAAATGAAAAATCAAAGATGGCCGACATGATGTTCATCTGTCAGATAATTGAATACAAATGATTAAATAAAATTCTAGTATACCTTTTATATCTAATGCTGGAACACACGTCTGGGCACAGCTGCTAGTACACCTTGGACAGTGGCCAAAGCGACGCTTGAACAGTGTGACGGCCAGTCGTTCGTTCTTGCACAAGTCGGCGGTTGAGAACAGGTCTGTGAATCTCCTCAGGCTCCAGCCGGCGTCCTTGGCAACGGCAAACAGACAGCAATAGTGCCCGCACACACCGGAGGCTATGGCTTGGAGTCGTTTGCGGTTGTACGTCCATCGTGTCGAGTGTTTATTTAAGAATCTAGTCATCGCTAAGCTCGGTCGTCTGGCATATGTATCAAAATACTCCCCAAATTTGGAAAAATATAGAACCACCCAATGAGAACCGGGTTTAGTGTGAGGATCTAGATTGACCACAAATAAGGCGGGACGAGTGAAATTTTGAGGTAATTTGTCCGAAGGAAATGTCCCTTTATAGATTGAAATTTTGCCCCGCAGCAGCAGTGTGTCTATTTGATGAGAATTCATGGTGTTAATAATTAATTTTCACCTCCCTATTAAAATCTATCGACACCGTCCCCTCGTACTCAGAGTAAAACAAACAGGTTATGGCGGTGTCAAGGTCTGTCTTGAACTGTAGCTCAAATCTCACATTCCCTCTGTCTGAAGGCTGGTGTGCGAGTCCTGTCCTGCACTGTCGGGAGTCAAGTCGAAGGCCAACATAAAATAACCTTTATTGAACATGTCTCGCGTGATTAAATGTCCGTTGTTTTGATGGTGTATGCCCAATCCCGAAAACAATGTGTCATAGGCGAGGGTGGACGTGTCGACGTTGTAAAAATTTATCAAAATGGGCAAATGTTTTTGGATTCCATTTACATACAGGACGAAACGATCAAGGTTTCTATGAATGAGTTGAAACGGATTCGTGTTCAAACTGCCCACAAACGCATCGTTTGACACTATTGTGAATAAAACAATTTTAGGGATAACCCCTTGAATAACATTGTTTAGGCTCACAGACTTGGATCCTTTGGGTACGGTCACAGACTTGACGTCCACCCGATTGAGGTGGTATTTGGCCGGCTTTCGTAACAGTGTCTTTTCTATAGCGAGTGAAATAGTCGGCGACACTTCCACGTGTTTCACAAAGAGGGTGGCGTATAAAATTTTCAACCGCACGTCGGTATTTAAATTGTCCGCTTCTGTGAGCAGATAAAACTCTCTTTTGTTGCGAATTAATTTAACGAGCAACGAAATATTTTTCAATAGCAAATTTGAAATATTAAATATGTCGGCGTGTAAACGCCCCACCAAGTCGACCGGATGTTTTAACAAGTCTAATCTCGTGGCGAAGCCTTTGTTCTCTATGGATGCAGCGAGTTCACCGTTAGCGGCAGGGGTATCCAAAAACCACATACCATTCACTAGGTGGATGTCGGAGGCGTCTCTACCGTAATTAGTTAAAGTCTCTAAATAAGCCCTGTAGGCATAGTTGTCTGTCGAGGTTGTAATAGGTGTTTCGTTGAGAGATATATTGATTTGACTGAATAAAGAATTTAACAAGTTGTTGACGCATCCGATTTTATTGTCGGCTGCGACCGGTGTTCCGTCCCCTTTCACCAGTTGAATACGAAGATATAATTTAATCGAAGAGAGGTCCCGAAAGTACTCGCCGTCTCCGGGGCAAAAAAACTCTAACTGAGCGTCATTGTCCACGGAAGTGATGGGTTTGTATTCGACCACTTTATTATTTTTAATTACCGTTTGAATGCATTTTTCGTCGAAAAGATCGAGTTCTGTTTTTGAACACTCAATAATTAATCGAAAATATCTTTTTTAGCTCTCTTGTTCCCTCTTGCTCTGGCGCCCACCTTCGAATTAAGTCGTTTACGCTTTTTTACCATTTTTAAGCCACGTCCCTCGACAGCCTGTGTGACGCGCTTTTTAACTATATCACCGACTTTTTGACCGGGTTCGCGTGTCGCTATGTCGGCCAGAATGTGCGAACCTGTTTGTAACGCTTGTTTTCCCACCGCTTTCGCCCCCCTCATAAACAACGGTTTGACAAATCGAAATAATCCGCCCAAAAACGATCCGAGGCCACGGCCCCGTTGTATTTTATAACTGGCGTGATAGACGGGACCGATGTTTTCTCTCTCTCCCTCCATTATTAAGACTAAGTCAAATTACTACCCTCCGTATCTATTTATCTAGTTTTTTCTCTCCAAAATGTAAAACCGCTATGGTGGGCACGGGACCCGATTGAAAATTCACTCGTTCGCCAAACTTTGTGTATAAGCCTATACTTATAGAGTCAAAATTACATTTCTCGACGGAGAAATAGAATATAGGAAAGAACACGTGATGTGCGGTGGCGGAGGGGAACTATGATTCTAATCCATGTTACATACGAATCGCCTAGCAACTGTGGTCCTATAATGTCAGTGTACACAAAGACAGCCCACGATGGGTATTTTAATTGGTTGTTTCGCTCTCTCCCTGTCTGTTAAATAACGCTTTTGATGTTTTCTAAAACTAGCCAATCTTTGATAATCGTCAATTTTTTTTCTAGATTTCAGAATATTTTTCATCTGTACAAAGTCGGTGGTGGCGTTGTCATCGTGTTTATCGCGAAAAAGCTCGGGAGGTACGAGAAGCATCTGCTTAAGTTGTGACATATTATTATTTAACCAATGCCCCGACAAGGGCGGAAAGAATAGCCGGTAGAATGATGCTCAGGAAGCCGCCCGATTGAACGACTATATTTCTTTTTCTCTACAGCGAAACACCGCTGCTAGCCAATTTCCGGTCTGGCCGTTTTCAACACCGACATACGTGTCTATTTTTCTTGACTAGTTTCATCTAGTAGTCTAGCGGGGACAAACACTTTGCAAATAGTGTCAAATATGTCCGTTTTGAAGCGCAGCGTTCGTCCGCGTTCTGACTCAGATCAAAGAGTAAATACCCGTGAGGTGATTCGGTTACTTTCTATAGATTCTTTGTATTTCGGTGGATTATCCGGGTAAACTTGTCTAGCTAGATTTTATCTGTGTTTGATCACGCGGGTTTTTAAACACAACAATGTATTTAGCGTTTAAGCGAGATGTCACGAGACTTATTTCCTGATGGAAAAAGATTTTGTGTGATCATAATAACCGATAGGTTTCTATGATGACTCCCCTTTGGTAAAAAGTTCACTAACTTTGTTAGAATAAACCTCATTCATTAAATCGTCCCTAACGATGAGTTGAGCCCCGCCGGTCTTAAATCAAAATTGTCGGTTCACCTTCGTGTAGTGTGGCGTGGTGTTGACTTGAGTGAATAGAATTTCTCTCGCTGAAAACACCATAAATTCTATCAAATTTATCCACACTGCTACCTGTTTTAAATTTACAAAAAATTCTTTACAAAAGTAGTTTTCCCGCAATTAGATGGTCCCGCTAATATCAGTGTGAAAGGTGTGTACAAACACAGACATCGATGTGCACTCGTCTGTTGTTGCTTTAAAACTAAAAAGTAAAAATTACTATTTCAAATTTATAGTAGTGGTGGCGACAAATCAATCTCTAAGAATTTTACGTTCGAAAGCGTACAAAGAATTTAATTTTTTATATTTATGACCGAAACATTTATCATAATTATGATGGATACTATCCTTCAGGGAGGGACACCCCAAGTCTATCATATCAATAACAAGTTGTTTTTTATCCAATTTCCATTTAAAAAAATTCTTTTCCTCACACTTTTACATATATTATAGTGAGGCGAGAGTGACAATTTTTAAAATTATATTAAATTGATCGGCGTTCATATCACCGTCATCCCATTGCAGACCGTGATGATTATATGTAAGCAATCACATTGTTTTTAATATGCCAAGGTAATTTTGAAAAGGAATATGGCGACTTAAATGTATAGTGATGTACATCACTTCCACCATAGATATTATACTACATTCTTTTATTATAAACTTATTGCATTCATCTTTAAACCCCTGAAAAACTACAATTACATTGGTCATTTTGTTGATGTTGAACCAAAACTGTAAAGAAAAAAACCAATTAACAGTCACTGTGTGCGGAGACCACTGTAAAAAAACAACCAATTAACAGTCAATGACCAGAGACCAATGTAAAAAAAAAAGTCACGTACTACATATCACGGCTCGTCTACGACGATGTCAGACATTGTTGACATTTTTTCTTTATAGACGGCGGTCCATCAATTTGTGTTATCCCCTATTATTAATGTTTCCAAACAATATTTATTATCTTTCAATTCGTGCTGCGTAGAGGGAGAGGTAAGTTCCAAGCGCGATTTATATTTCTACACCGTATGTTTTTAATAAATCTATAGGTAAATTATTCAACTCCACGGCAGACATCAGACACAAATCCTGCTTCTTTGAGTACGCGAGGATGGACGCGTTGATTTGATCCATTATACTAAATTACAATTACCGGTGACACGATCTTTTTAGGGATGTCACTCGATCCAAATCCTCCCTCCCACTCTGAGTGTTTGATAGCGAATCATTGTGTTCAACTCTAGGGTAATCAATTTTCACGCATACTAGTTGAGCAATTTTATCACCCCTTTTAATTCTGAAAACAGTGTCGCCGTGATTAATGAGTAATACGCAAATATTACCTCGATGTCTTCGTCTATAACTCCGGCCAAAATATCTATCCCGTGGTGAAGAGCCAGACTAGATCGCGGAGATATTCTACCGTACGTTCCTGCTGGTAATTAAAGAAATATTTATCTTAACTAAACGCCTGCACGAGGGCTGTATACTGCAATTGTAGGGACTTTTTAAAGTCTAGACCTGCAGAATGGGTTGTGGCTCTAACCGGGGAAATGGCGTTTCTATTTATCTTTTTTGTACTTTAATACAGATGACACTAGAATCAGAGAGAGAGAGAGAAGAAAATGTTAATATATATTTGATTAAACACCTGATAGTTTTTATACCAGAAGCCGGGGTTCGGTCCCGGCATCAACTATATCCGAAGGTACGGACGTGTTTGTTATTTAATCTCCTACGTTTTAGTGAACACTAATATTATAATTTTTTCTCTCCAACTGGGAGACGACGATGGGCGCCTCTTTTTCTTTTAATTTTTCGGGAGTTAGTCACGTGTACGGGGTTCATGTCTTTCAAAATCATGTCTTTAATAGTCGTAAAGTTTACAATCTTTGTGTTTTCATAGTTTAGTTTATACCGCTGACTTTGGTGGTGGACCTGTATTCGTTCGTCTTGGACAAAAACATTGTAAGAATAATTTTTTGGTCCACCGGAAACAAATTCTATAATGTACGCGCTCTCAGAGTAGGTGGTCAGCTCATTTGTCATGTCACCCAACTTGTCGCCTGTCGGTATCGTGTACGTGTCTGTCGGTCTTATCACACTGATAATAGTGTCCGTGTCACAGTAAAGACAAGAACCGCCCAAGTGCCTGAGATATGAATACATTTCATACGGGCACCGGTGGTCACGTACGCGGCTATAGGCACATTGACCGTGTCAAGAGGGAGGGCGGCCTCGTCACGGTATGTCCACGAGACGCAAGCAACCTCGTCATTGGGGAAAATAATGTTGCGAACCTCTGTGCCGGGAGTGGTGAGTAGGGAGAAACAGTCTTTTGGGTTGTTCACAATGGTGTCTGTGTCTTGTTCTCGTTCAATGCAAATCGTCCCAGAAAGAGTTTAAACACAATTTGGCGAGTGCGCGCTTTCCTGGATTTTTAAACATTTCGTTTTTATCCAGCACTATTCCCTCTGTTTGGTAATACTCGATAACGTAATTGTCTTTGTCCTCGTCTTTTTCACCCATCCAGGTTATCCAGACGCCTCTTGTTTGATCTTTGAGGAACTTGTTAATATACTTACAAACAGTCCCTTCTCTGGTCTGAGGATCGAACTGGGTAATTTTATATTCCCAAAATTCGTGTACTCTAACCATCTTGTAGCCATTTCAAGCGCTAGTCGAACCTTGTCCACTATCCATGTGTCTGTAATAGTCCTGTCAGAGTTGGTGTGTAAACAATCCCTAGGTTCATCTCGTTTGCACAAGAGGAGCATAAACAAAACATTAATTTTGATTGTGTCTTGTAGGGCAGTACGGGGTGATACAAATTTCTAGGAGGTAGAACAGTGTATTTAATTAGACCCTCTCGGTCTACGACGTCAGCCGGGCAATCGTCGGCGACAAAAATATTTATAGGGTGGCCTACAGGAAATTTAAAATATTTGCATACCCAAGGATATAAACTGCAAACATCAAGATATCCTTTTTTCTGTCGGGTTGTCTTGTAGTGTAAATGTCATAGATTCACACCATCCACCGTACAGTGCGTCACGTGGATTGAGCGGAGCAGTTTGAATCATAGGGTGATTGTTTTAGCTCTAGATCTAGTTCTGTGTCTTCAGTCAGTATTTTGTCAAAGTCACACTCTCTCATAGTTGTAACAGTGTACCCTGCGGCTCTAAATGCTCGATCTCTCAACAGAGTGAATCGTATCGTTCGGTGAGAGTCTCTTTGTCCCTGTTATAGTCACGTCACGGTTCGAAAGACATGTACACCCGTGGAAGAAACAACCGTCAAACTCAAAAAACTCTTTTTTTTGCTTCACAGTAGCCGTCCAATTTCTGCTCAAAATTTCTATCTCACGCCCGTTGAAGCATGCTGTATGTGAATACCGGGGCGGTTTTCTCCAGATAGACTAACCATTTTATGGCTTTCACAGACTGTCTGTCACCGCACCTGTAACCCCCTTTGGCAGGATGGCTATCGTATCGGGGGTTAGGAACAATTTCTAAGTAATCGATTGCACGCCGACGAGATTGTAATAGATTCCCTAAAAACGTCTGTTGCACCTATATTTAGAAATAAATGACGAAATGTACGGCAACCCTTGCGTAATACATTTACGTCATCCACACAATAGGCCTCCAGCTCTGACTTATTATAAAATATATACCCTGGCACATTTTTCTCAGCGTTGCCACACCATAAAGTCATTTCGCTCATCGGTTTCATATAATCCGCACCAAAACATTTCTGGGACCGGGCATCTCACCGATATAATTTAAATTCTTTTCTGTATTAAACAGATAGGGGTAGTGTCCTTTTTTACAGTCTAGCCCAAAAACGCTTTCGGGATCTGTCTCAGTGGCATAGGTAGGAAACACAGGCTGTCCTTAAATTGTATATGGTCCATTGTCATGCAGAGTATTTTAGTTCCGTCCGCGATGATTTTAGTGGTGCAGTTTAGTGATAGAAATATATTCAGGATAAATATAGCGTCAAAGCCTTTTGCTTATGCCAAGAACAAACAATTTTATTGGCAAACGGCCTCGGTTGTCTTAGGTAGTCGATGAAGCCGTCTACCGGATTTATCCCAAAAGGAATGAGATCGTTTCCCGCATTGGTCCAATCCTCGTCCATATTATCGTTAAATTCACATTTTACACAATAGTGTTGTACGTGAAGAAAATTCGGTTCGTGCACAAACCAATCATTGCTTATAGCGGGATCTTGTCTAGTCTCGAATCATAAAAATACCATTAGGTAATTATCATCAAGTGCTTCCGACTCAACACCTGCATATAACAACGATGCGGGTTTTCTTTGTTCTGTTTGACGTTGCGCAGTATGTTTTAAAACATTCGTGATTTATCCCCTTTGTTTTATCACAGGTAATACACACTTGTGTTAAATTCACAAACTGTTTTCTTACCGTCAATTTTATTCGATTTATGACTAGTGAAACAAGCGGCAGACCTAAATATTCTGTTACATTCATTACAATACATATTTTTTCACTTATACAAAACGGAGGTATGGACATACATTTGGGGCAAGTACTCTTACATGAATGTCTTGCACCTCTTTCAAAGCCGGTATTACATCCGTCGCAAAAATACAGAACGGAAAACGCAGCCACCATATTGATTATTACGTTAAAATGATGCGTGACGTTATCGTACAGTAAGTAATGTACCTAGTAGAAGACGAAAACCTCTGATACCACAATCATTGACCGTCGAGAGTGTATTATACACGCGTAATTTATATTCGTCACCAAAATAACGTTGAAATTTATCGAGGATGTTCGGCCCCCCTCCACCCGGATAAATCTATCCACGTTTTTGCGAGAAGATCATCTACAACATTTTTATTTTTTCCTCTTAGTATAAGATTTATAATTAATATCATTTGTAATTTTGGCTATCGTATTACTATAGCGTCGCCAAACAATTTGTCAATGATTTAACAACGACAATGCTCCTTTTATCATGACTCAGATAATCGTTTGGAAGGCACCTTATTTTTAATGCTCTCTTTCCGTTGCCCATAATCATTTTGATATGATTCACTTTAATCATCAATACATCGGCTATACCAAATCTGGGTTACTTGAATAACTTTTGTTAATGTATTCATAATACTGTTCACATCAATTTGTTCACATCTACGGTACGAAATCCCAACCGGTTTAACGAGATTATTCTCCGTGTTCGTGATCGTGAGTCCAATTAAATCGTAAGGTGTCGTACCTCTAAGCAAGTATGCTAATAGACTAGAGAAACACGTCTTTAGTAATGCAGTGGACTCACGTTCGTAATCAAAGCCTTGAATAGAACTAAAATATCCCTGCCTAAGGTGTTGAACGAGTATAAGATCCTGTCTCCCTTATTATGGTAATGAGTCATTAGTGTTTGTACCGCCGCATAATCAAAAATGTTTTCACGTTGTCTGTTAATGTCTGAGGGTTGGGGGTCTGGCATTGTTGCTAGATTCGTTAGCTATAAATGTTTGTTCGTTAGACACTAAAAAAGAAAAAAAGAAAACTAATTGTTAGTTTAAATAAAAAATTTGGAAAGATGTCAATGAAATGATAACTTGGTATAGTTAAATTCTCCTTTTATAGGCCTCCAGCTCAAGTGTTTTTTTCTGAACACACCTTTCAAAATCATGTGTTGTATGTTGATTTCCAACCACCCTTTCACCAGCGAGCTCAATATTAATTAAAAAGATACGTGCCCAGCCATGGTCTCGCTTCTCTACGACTAGCTGGTAGTAAGTTGAATACTTAATAGAAATCAATCACATTCAATTAATTAGATTATATTTTCAAAAAGTATTTAAGTTTAATTCAATTAATTTAGTTTATATTTTCAAGATCCTTTAGATTTAAAAAATGTACTCAACACGTCTATTGTAAGACAGGATATAGTTAGGAAATATGAAAATGTACATCATAATAAAATATAAATCAGACAAAAATTGTATATTTTATTTTATAATCAATAAACCAAAATACATTTATATATATAGGTTCTATATTATTAGCCCTGGAACAATTGTAAGACAGGATATAGTTTGGAATTATGAAAATATACATCCAATAATATTTAATCAAACAAACATTGTAATTTTATATTTTATTTTATAATCTATAAACCAAAATACATATATATATACATATATATAAATATATATATATATATATATATATATATACAGGGACGAAATCGAGGAGGATATTTAAAAGATTTTGGGGTAATAATATAGAACCTATGTAGTATATATATATATACACATCGAGGAGGATATTTAAAAGATTTTGGGGTAATTATATATAGAACCTATGTATATATATATATACATAGGTTCTATATTATTACCCCAAAATCTTTTAATATCTCCTCGATTTCGTTACTCTATCTTCTTTAAAATCTTTTTGTTTTTTCAAAAGCTACTCTGCATGAAGGAACTCGCAAGAAACTCCCAAGAAACAAAGCCATATAGGTTCTTTCAAATTGTGGACAGTAATTTCCATTCTTCTTATGAAACAATTTTCTGCACAGATGTTGTATCTCGTGTAACATTAGTTGCATATTGTTCGCGGTGTCTTCCAAATAATAGAATTTGTAAAATAACTGGTTTGTTCTAGGTATATTTCTAATGCTTTTTCTTCTATGTATTCTTTAATTACTAACAAACAACAGGGGTTTGATAATTGATGCGAAAGTCAAAGCATAATCAGTAAATCAATAAACCAAAATACAATATATATATTATATATATATATAGGTTCTATATTATTACCCTAAAATCTTTTAAACATCCTCCTATAATTGAATTTGTAAATAACTGGTTTGTTCTAGGTTATTTCTACTGCTTTTTCTTTATGTATCCTTAATTTATGCGGAAAGTCAAAGCAATAATCAGTAAATCATAAACCAAAATACAATATATATATATATATATATATATAGGTTCTATATTTATTACACCAAAATATTTTAAACATCCTCCTATAATTGAATTTGTAAAATAAACTGGTTTGTTCTAGGTTATTTCTACTGCTTTTCTTCTATGTATTCCTTAATTTATCGGAAAGTCAAAGCATAATCAGTAAATCAATAAACCAAATACAATATGTATATTATATATATATATAGGTTCTATATTATTACCCAAAATATTTTAAACATCCTCCTATAATTGATTTGCAAAATAACTAGTTTGTTCTAGGTTTTATTTCTACTGCTTTTTCTTCTATATATTCTTTAATTTCTAACAAACAACTGGGTTTGATAATTTATGCGGAAAGTCAAAGCATAATCAGTAAATCAATCAAACAAAATACAATATATATATATATATATAGGTTCTATATTATTACCCCAAAATCTTTTAAATATCCTCCTAATATTGAATTTGTAAAATAACTGGTTTGTTCTAGGTATATTTCTACAGCTTTTTCTTCTATGTATTCTTTAATTACAACAAACACCTGGGTTTGATAATTTATGCGGAAAGTCAAAGCATATCAGTAAATCAATAAAACAAAATACATATATATATATATATATAGGTTCTATATATTATATATAGTTCTATATTATATATATATAATATATATATATATATATATATATATATATATAGGTTCTATATTACCCAAAATCTTTTTAACATCCTCCTCGATTTCGTTACTCCATCTTCTTTAATGTCTTTTGTTTTTCAAAGCCGACTTTACATGAAGAAACTCCAAGAAACATAAGTCGCAACAGGTTTTCCAAACTGTGGACAGTAATTTCATTTATTCTTACGAAACAATTTTCTGCACATATATGGTATCTCGTTGTTAACATTATTTGCATATTGTGCGCGGTGTCCTTCCAAAAATTGAATTTGTAAAATAACTGGTTTGTTCTAGGTATATTTCTATTGCTTTTTCTTCTATGTATTCTTTAAATACTAACAAACAACCCGGGTTTGATAATTTATGCGAAAGTCAAAGCATTCGCATGTTGCTAAATCAGTTAAATAATTTGACACTTTATTACACGTTCATAATTACGTCCTGCAGAACTATCTACGACTGATGAACACGCCATGTTGAAGATTATACATCTATTCATTAATATGTACGCCTTTTATAGTAACCATCTCAATGTGTTTCTTGAACAGACTTTCATCTTGAGCTGTGTGTGATTTAAATGTAGTTGGCTTTCAGCAGCGACATGAATATCTAATTAGAAATATACGTGATCAGCCTTGGCCGCTATAATCTCGTCTCGATGGTTAGATGGTTGAATACTTTTTGTGACCTGAATTATCTAATTAGAATATACGTGATCGTCCTTGTCCGCTTTCTCTTTATAGCGGGAGTGAGTTGAATACATAATTAGAATTTTAGTATTGATGATGTTCACCTTGAAGCTAGACACGACCTATGTATTAAGACGTTAAAATTATTAAAATTGAAATCGGGTTGAAGACTTGGGGTTTAAAAAGCACCTGCTTAGACTTCGATCCACCGACGCTTCTGAGGACCAACTACAAACTAGGCGGGTGTGATCTGAGTGCAGATAAAATACAGCAGATTAAATCAAGGTAATTTTTATAATTTCTTTATTTATTTTAAAAAAGTTTCTGTCTTCCCTTTTTATTTCTATAATATATTTGTTTGAATTTTTTAAAGATATGGACAAGTTTATAAATGACTTCCACTCAGCCAAGAAACCGGGCGCATTCAATATATTTCTTAAAGAAGTTTAAAGGAGAAATTTATCCCAGAAAATTTTTTATCTTTTTATAAAGAGAACCAAGTTTGCTAATCTATTTATGTAAAAGCCTATTAAAAAGATTAACATTTGTTTGGTTTCTTCTACCTAAGAAGTTTTTCAAAATTTGTACAAAAAAAGCATATTGACCTTGTAAATGGATCAAACTCTGTATTAATTATGAAGGAATAGGGTTGACAGTTCTATCAATGCTTAGGATTGTAAAAAAATCATGTTTAAAAAGTTTTAATATTTGGTAATACTGGTTAAAAATTTAAAATAAAAAACTACTAAACCCCTATTTTAATTAATTTTGTAATAATGGTTAAAAATTGAATAAAGTTATTACTAAACCTTTTTATAATTTTAATAGTAAAAAATATAATTATAAATTTACATATAACAATTTTATTTATGTGAAATGATATGTTTTTTTTTTAAATTTAAAATTTAAAAACTTGTATTTTTATTTTTTTTATTTCTAGTAATTTTAGACAAAACCCTCGCCCCCAAATGTTTGTAGATCCATCCAAACCTTTCCCTATTTTGATGACTTTGATTTTTTTATGGATAACAATAAAAAATTGTGAAAATGTAATATTTTTTTTATAAATTTAAAGTGAGAAAAAATTTATTTATTTTTTTTTCTTTAATATTTCCTCTCATTTTTAAAATTTTAATTTTTAGTAAAACATATAACTTTTTTTTTTAATATGACTCATTCGTCTTACTGCTAATGTACCCCGGTATTAAACCACAATTTTCTGTCACGTAAACCTCCGTCAATTAATTTTCTGTCAGTCATTAAATTTTTTTCAAATCCAATATATAATGTGACGTCATTATTACGACCTTTAAATTTTCTTTTTGACTACACCAATTAATTATTCCCGCATTAATAATTCATTCAAATCTGTGACGCAAAATCGGAACGTCACCATCCATGAGGGGACGACAAATACGCACTCAAAAAAATTTCAATACTGCTCTCTCCTTGCAGGAAAATCGACTACCTACGCTTTTACTACTTAGGTTCCCGATTTCCTTTTCCCATTGGGCATAAAACATTATTGAAGAAATTCGAAGAGGAGTGAATTGGTTTTTAAATTTGTGCGCTGATAAGAGAATTGATTGAAAAAAAGAATGTATTTTGGGGAAAAGATTTCGTATTAAAACAACAGTTAACAATAACAAATATTGTTCATATTGAAGATAAAAAAGGGGGGCAACTAGAAAAAGAACGACCCAAATACTTTTTCTTGATTTTTCTGAAAGAATTGATACAGCCGGGTTTCGATACACAAAAGGTTGTCAATACTGTTAAGTACTTTCCCCGACACTTGCTTGTACAGAAATAAAATGTGAGCAGCCCTAGATATTGTATACTAGTAGTACAAAAGGAAACGGACTGATTTTTCACCGCGTAGTTTGGTATGATTTTAGTGCAAATATTTATCGAACTCATAGATTTATTTTGGGTGCAGCAGCTGCATTAATTACTAATAAAGATATTGAAAATTATGAGAGGGAGCGTAGGAAAAAGAATATGGACACAGTACTGGTTAGGAAAGACGAAATATTGGTCGCAGGATGCTAAATATGATACATTCGGATGCTAGTTAATATATATTCGGGGTGACACAAACGTTTGGTATCTCCCTAAATTTGTATTCATTTATTTTCAATGTGGTCAGAGGCCCCTAAACCCATGGGTGTCTGAGTACAGTATCCTTGATACACAAATGTTCTTTTTTTTTTAGGCCTACGCACACTTTATATTCTAAAAAAAACACTCAAGGTTGGCATGCTATCAAGTTTATTTAGATTAAAATTGGGTCTGGAACACAGTTTGTCGTTTTCAAATGACATGTTTTAAATTAAGTTCATATATATTAAATATATTGTCATACTTTGACAATTTGGTATTATATAAACAAGGATGTTTAGAATAATTTTCTGCCAATAACAAAATCACATCCGATGACCATGTTGGCGTCATTTATACCATTTCTCTACACAACAGTCTCAGCACGCATTGATTGGTTGAATTACACAGATTAGTGTCGGAACTAGTACGAAAATAGCGCGTGTTCTATCCTCACAACTAGTATGGTAGCCAGTACCAAGTGGCAGAACCAGTATACTTTTTCTGATTCACACGACGCTAGATGATGACGTGCTAGCTAGTGCTAGCTAGCACACTGGATTTCAAGTACGAGCTAGTGTCGTGTGATACGGGCTTTACTTATTTCTTCCCATCACTAGAGCTCACTGAGCATAGGAAGTGAGCAAAGCAGTGCTTCCAATTCAGATTAATCAAATTCTTGCCAGAATTCATCAAAAAATGTCTCATTTCTAACGAGATTTGAATAAATTAAAGCTAGATTTTCAAATTCGTTTTTTAACATAATGGCTAAGGTCTGTTGGCGAATAAAATAAAATATGTGCCTCTTTAAAATTAATTAGAGCACTAATGACAAACTTATATTAAATTCACGTACATCAATTTTATTACAAATTAATTTTTGAAGCATCTTCAAGGAAAAAATAAAAACTATGGTGAACAGTGATAATATTAATATAAAGATAGTCAATATCTATAAATAAAAGTAAAATAGAGTAAAATATTATCAATGTTGACTGCGAACAATTTGTTTATATTTTATAAAAGGTACTCCTAGTGTCCCCTGACCCAAAGTGTATAATCGAGCAAGACTGGCTGATATAGGATACGAATATCCTCTGCAGCATATCCCTTATCCTACAATACATGTTAAGTAAAATAAAAACTAATTACAGCAATGTGTTTAGTTGTAAATCAGAAATAATTTAGAACGCAATGCTTTTTAACATTCAATGTAATGTTGGCAGCCTTATAGGAGTCTGCAAATTTCAAATAATTACTTAAACTTATTCAAATAACTGAATTGGCTGCACTCTAGTATACAAGTAGTAAGTTAAGAAGATTCCATCTTGCTGCCCTCTAGCAGAAGTGTGACAAAGTTTTTACGTTAAACGTTCCTTCTGTTAAACCTCAAGTCGGCCATTTGTGGATATGATTTAGGTATTCTCTTAAAGGTGTGTGTTTCCAAACTGTCTGAATGGATACCATTCCGATTGCATACAATTCCAGTTTTTGTGGATATAATTCAAGAGGATACAATTCAGGATTTTCACAAAAGCAATGTATTACAAAACTGTCGATACAATTCCAGTTTTTATGGATATAATTCAGGTGTATACAATTCAGATTTTTCACAAAATCTGTTTATTACAAAACTGTCGGAAAGAATACCATTCCGAGTGGATACAATTCAGTCCTCTCAAATATAACACATTGGTTGTAATGAGAGGTGGCCAGACTGGAGCGAGCGAGTGACTGAGCTGGCGCGCTCAACCCGGTACAGTCTAGTTTACAGCCACTAGGCAATATTATTGTATTGTGCCAGGCTGATTGGAATTAGCCCACACAGTTAATTGTTTTAACCTCGTACAAAGTCCATACCGATTCTGCAAGAACAGCGGATGAGATTGAACTTACCATGGCCTAGCCAATGTAGTAGTTAGGTTGTGTGATCGTCATTGATGGGCCACATTTAACTATACTGGAGTGATAACTCACGGAAAAATATTGAAATAAATCATATCTTGTTTTGATTCTCCCATCAACTGTTATTCGAGCATGCGCCCATACCCGCTGCAGGCATCCACCCCTCCAAGCGCTATTGCTCCGAGACGTGATTGGTCAACCCCCCTTTTTCTCCTATCCTAGTCTGGTGCCAATCGGGGAGCATATTTAACATCATGTATCGTTTAAAATTTACACAGAACTATGTTAATTTTCTCAGCTGAACATATTAATAACTTTCTCTTTCTTCGTTTAAGCTACTAGCAACAAAAAGTAACAGCCCAGGACGCTAAAAGGCGTCGAATCCAGCCGTGGCTAGGACCAGCGCCAGATAGCATCCCGCCACTTCAAGGAAATTTATCCTGAGTATCTACGCGGTCTGTCTACTCTGCTTGGGGAGATGGTCCGTTTATTAGCACACTAGAATTACAATCCCTCTCAGGATTATAGGATTATTTCTGCTAGTCATTTTATTCACTATGATTTGTTTATCATAGTCAAGAAGTTGATTATATTTTGGTATGTAGCGGTGGTGGCTCGTAGCTAAAATTAGTGGGAGTGCTGCTACTTTGTTTTAAAATTGTGTAAAAGGAGAAAAACGTGTATAAAAAGAACATTTATTCAGGAACTTGATAAAATCTTAACAAAAAACAGACTTTTTTTACTTACTTTAACTTAAATTGTTACAGTTCAAGCTTGATCTATTCATTTAAAAATGAAATCCATTCTTCTTGTTTTAATTTGCGCAGAAAGTTCAATCATTTTCTCTTTGATCTCTGGATGACAATTGAGGAAATTTGTCTCCATTGAAAGTACTGCAAACGCATTTAGTCTTTCTGTTAAATAAAAGAACCGAAAAAAAAAATTGAATCAAATAGAATAGCTGGAAGCAGAATAATAATCTAATTCTACATTCTTCTACACTTTATCACATTCAAGAATATGGTACATGGATTTTAAGCATAACACACGCTGAGTAAAAAAAAAATCTTCATTCCACCATCACGCCAGAGTCGGCACTGCGAGAGCAACAGAGCTCTCTATACCTGGCAGTCCCGCTTTCCTTCCCCCTTCTCCTATGTGCGCATGCGCACAGCAGTCAAACACCACGTCACTGGCACTGTGAAACGCACAGTTCCATACAAATAATTTTTTATCTTTTTCATAAACTGGGAGATGGCTACTGAAATACTGACATTAAGCTTAAGGAATATATATTGTTAGAGAAAGATCGCCGTGGGTCAAGTGAACCGAAACAAACAAGGTAACACAATAAAACAATCATTAGTCGGCACAATAAAGTAACAAGTAACGAGGTCACGAATGTGCGTCCCTAAACTATGACGGGCGTGACTCGACTGTCTATTGTCTGGTAAAGATACACGCTGCGCATGCGCTACCACTAATATGGCTACACTAAACAACTATAACTCGTCATAAAAGAATACCAACATTCCAACATATATTGTACTACAAAAATAAAGAAAGAATTAAAGAAAAAAGGACTCATTATATTAAATGTTATTGATAATATCAAGTGGAAGTAGGGAGTGCTGCAGTTCCGCAGTGCCTATACACGAGCCGCCACTGATATGTAGTGATCCGTCACTCAACGACTCTGCTGCATTTATATTAGAGATGGGTCGAATCCACTATTTCTCGAATCCGAATCTACATTTTATTTTGAAATCTCGAATTCGAATCCTAGCAAATTGTTTGAAATTTTAATGATTTACAAATAGACCTACATTATTAAATATAGGCCTAAACTGTAAATTAAAATTTATTTCAATCATGTTTTCAATTTTAATCAACCCCAACCACCTCTCGAAAAATACATGTTAAAATCCAGCCAAATTAAACAATCTAGACTCATATTAATGTTTAAAGATCAAATCAATCAAAATTTGAGTGTCTTTTAGTTATTTTTAAAAGTGTTGTTAAAATTAGTTAAGCTTTAAAAAAACATGTGAAATAAACAGATTAGGCCTAGTTATCCTTTGATCAACTTTAATCATCATTGAAGGATTATAATTTGTTTTATTAAGATAGCAAAAATGAAAATACAAATGGATATTTTTAATAAAGACTAAAACAACATTCTTAACAATTAAACATACATTGGAAATAGTGAGCTCAATAATGCCTAAGTTTGTTTTATTATTATTTTCTTATATATCCATTATTTATCTTCGTGTAGAAAACAAGAAATATATTTGATTCTTGCGATATATCGATTTCTGAGAATACATTCTATTTAAAACACGAACATATTTTCAACTACAATATGTTCATTCCCACTTTATAAGACAGGGCTACGTTTAATATTTTTACAATTACTTCAATAACATATTTAAAAAAATAATAAACTCTTAGTTAAAATTAATTTAAAAACAGATAATGAATTAGCACGTCGTTATTTGATTCTTAAAACTCTAGAGCGCTTACTAAGTGATCAGATTACCTGAATCGATTTTAAACAAACAATCGATATACAATACGTTGGCCGGTAGGAATAAATAAAGTTGTATTGGTGTCTGAAGGTTGACAGTATTTATTTTTCATGAAACCCAACTAAATGTCTAACGTAAGGGTCGTATGCAATAAATTGGGGTTCTCTGCATAATTGTAGATAGTTAAAACCAGTTGGGTAGTAAGAATTAACAGTATCTTTATTTAATCATCACTTGGGCGAGTAAACATAATATACGTCATGGCGGCTGACTTTGTATCGTGTGTAATGGCATCTGACTTTGTATCATCCGTAATGTGTTCTTGTTTCTGTTTTAAAAAATCCATAATTTGTTTTATTTATTTCGAGTTTATTTGTAATTCTAGTTTTTATTTTATTTTTTGAAGAGTTTTAATGTGTTCATTAAAATATTTACAAGATTGTTCGTGAGGTGAATGTTTTAGAAGTGAGCATGTGCCGAAACGGTCGACTCCAAGTTTCCCATACAGGTGGGAGGGTAGGGTACTAGGCACCTAAGATTTTCCACACCTAGCAATTTTTTATTTTTTTTAATAACGATTTTATTCGTGCTAATCTCTTTTGTCCGACAAAATAAATATTACGGATTAAGTTGTGCTTTTTCAAGTAGGCCTTACTAAGTAATTTTTGAATTCAAAATATTATGCTTTGTCTATGAGCCTATGAAGTGAAAGATTCTACCATCGAATCCAGTAAAACATCGAATCCTCGAATCTCGAATACTTGTCAGGATTCGGTGGATTCGAAGATTAGAGTGGCTTATCTCTAATTTATATTCTAATCTATATTTGTTAGTTATATATGTATAGGTATGCCTGCAGCTTGGCTGTTGGGCATTTGGTTCCTTTCGAACAAAACTTGTTTTTGGCTGTGTATACCTTGTTGGTCTATTTACACCTGTTCGGCTTTGGGACACTTTCCGAGTCGGCTAGCGCTATTTGATTAAGTAGTTGAGTATAATGTGTAGACACGGTTTACTTATTTTTGGGTATACCTCTTATGACTTAACTATTACTTAGGTGTCACTTATTGACCTCTTGTTATGGTTGTTGTATACTAAACCTAGCCGCTCTAAAGTAGTTATTTAAGCTTGTATGGGACTTTCTGTCTCCTTTTACTGGAGGAACGTCAACACCAGTAAATTAGGAGTTTTCTATTAGCAGTTCATGGCCTAATTAGGCCTTTAGCCCCAGTAAATTGCCTCATATTCTCTTTGTTGTTTAACATTCTCAATTTAACTTGTTGCCTGACATGTCCTAGCTTGGTCTCTTAGGACTCTAACACATGTCTATATTTAATACCACTTAGACTGGTTCCTTAAGTTTCTTCGAAAGAACGCGTCCGTATTCTGCTGTATACCTTTCTGACTAATATTGATAAAGGGGGAATTTCTGAGAATTTCTGATTATAACAATGCTGCCCTAATTGGGACATATTTATCCCTAGTGTATGGGATATAGTTTGAAGCCCCTACCAGTGGTCCTGACTTTCACGCAGTTTGTAAACATAATTAAAAAGGATAGTAACTTTGATGATAGTCGCCTAGTTCCCAGGATATATAGTTATATGGGACATCTAGAGCAATATGAGTTTTCATCCATTAATAGGTGGATGAATAAACCCTTTGAAACTATATGCTTACAACCTAGTCCTTGGTAGCCTTTTGCTTAACATCTTGAATTATAACTGCCAGTTTACAACTTTCGAAACTAAGCAAGTTCCTTGTTCCTCTTGTTGTAGGTTTATATTACTCAATATTGACCGCTTAACCTTACTTATTCTATTGATGCTAATTTTTCCTCATAAAGCTCTATTCATATGTGCAAACTTAATAAGGCCTTTTGTGACCGGATTGATACATAGTTCACCAATACATCTTCTCAACTACATAATTTATGTATTCTATTTTTATGTAAAATCAGAGAATACACCACGACACCCACTTATGAGTATAATTTTTTGTATTTGACTTATTGTATATTAAATAAACTATTGTATGCCATATACTTGTTCTTTCAATCATAACTTTGACCCCCCTCCCCCTTTAGAAGGGTTCAGTATGTTGGTTCATTGAGTGCTAGGAAAACTTATCATTTTGACATTATTATAACTATCGATAGGCTTAGCACACTTGCTACTAACGGCCTAATTTGATTGGTAAGATCATAAACCATACCTATATATGTATATGTAATATTGAAATGTTAAAATACTTCAATATTAAAATCAAAGTAGGCCTTTACAAATAAGAATCACCATTAGCGTGGATAAGGGATGAGAAAACCACAACAATAAATAAAGTGTAAAAAACCACTCTCAGTTCACAGAGCCAAGATTCGAACCTTTGCCTCTTTGTCAACAACTATCGAGAGCTATCTGCTAATCACGCGCTCGCTCGCTCGCTTGTCAGTCACGCCGTCGCTCGCACGCTTGTCAGTCATGCAGTCGCTCGCACGTTTGTCAGTCTGGCCGAACCCTTAGGTGTACACCTCGGGACAACTTGACTATCCCCTCTCTTACTATCACAATTTTATTTGTCTCTCTTTCTCTCACAGTTATCGCTATCTCTCATAGCTCTAGCTCTCTTTTTTCAAGGTGTATAAAAAGTATGGCGGAGGGGTGAGGAGAAGGATTTAGAACGTAAACATGTTTTATTGCTGTATTTATTTATTTTGTCATCAAATGAAATTTGACACTTACGGCATCCTCAAAAATAATTGACGACCGTTAGTAAAATGTCGGGCGTTTTTATTATTGCGACCGTCACTTCCCGAATAAAATTGTGAGGTTTGTTTTTATCCCGAGCCCACGACGACCCGCTCAACTGGCTTACTGGCACTTTCCCCTGGCAATATGGCGGGAACATGTTGCCAGCCTTATAGCCTGGGCTGACTTGCACCTGCCACCTACTGAGATACATCACAAAGTCAAGGCTAAAATAAAGAGCTGTGATAGGATGCCCTGTTTAAATGTAAAGAACGCACTCTATGTCCCGAGTTGTAAAGTTATTATTATTATTATTATTAGCACCGCGTCTTACTACCCGTTCAGATTATACGCACTTACGCTAATGTGTAATGGTAGGGTGATTCTGAGATGAAATGAAGGACCTACAGTTTAACGTGGAATCCGAACCACGGTGGCGACCTGGCATTCCCCACATTCGAGTTGTAAAGTTGACATTATCAGATGACCTACAATAACAGTAATAACAGCTCTCACACTCACGTGTCGACTAGAGCGCTCGGTGGTTGAATGTATCACTAACGTCGGTTCTGATGTAGACAAGATTTGTTAATATAAGTATACAACCCCCGGATTCAATAAATAAATTATTATTATTAGCACCGCGTCTTACTACCCGTTCGGGTTATACGCACTTACGCTAATGTGTAATGGTAGGGTGAATGTGAGATGAAATGAAGGACCTACAGTTTAACGTGGAATCCGAACCACGGTGGAGGCCTGACATTCCCCAATAAATAAAAATGTTTTATCTCCAGTTTTAAGAAATAGCTCACCAAAAAATAAATATGATGACACAATCGTGCAGACTTGTAATGTGACCGACGTGTGAAAATTATTGGGGGGTCTGGGGGGTATAGAATACCCCCGGGTGGGTGGGCGGGGGATCCGGGATTTTTTTTAAAAATTAAAGCTTCAAAACTTGAGTTATGGACCTATTTAGGACTTAAATCTTAGTTTTTTCAATTAAACTGTATTAAGTAGATTAGTTTAAACAGCATGATACAACAAAGCTGTGCTTGGGTATATCCCACTCTAAAACAAGCTTTCTCTTCTAGGATGTAGGAGGAGAGGTGTGAAATAATTTGAAACAATGGAAACATACTCACAAAGTATCATAACAGTTTATCGACTAGAATATTAAAATAAAATAAGCAAGTACATTTAAATTTAATACTCTCTTTTTTAAATAGATCAAAGAAAATATCAAAGAAATACTCATCAAAAGTCTATCAAAATTACTTCAGAATAAGGCAAAAAATTTTCTTCGCACTAGGTTCAGGTTGCTTTTGATGAACGCTTTTTCAAGTGGCCTAAGATACAAATTGTCCAGCACAGTCTGATGTGCGTTAAGTACTGCTATGTTCATATGGATTAAAATATTGGGGGGCTCTACCCCTCGCCGACTACATTGGGGTGGCTCGCCCCCCCCCCCCCCCACCCCCACCACATGGAGTCGGTGCTAGTGCTTGTGACAACATTTATCAAAAATCAAGAATTAGTAATCCATTCCATTAAAGGTTTTATAAGAAAAAAACAACTATCCAGTTAATTAAATGAAACTTTATTTTATTTTGATTTTGACCAAAATTGCCAAGCCCATTTATTTCTTCAAATTTACTAAAATTTGTCAATAGTGAGTGTTGGAATCAATATTTTTAAAAATGAACTCAATGTATGAACATGTAATATTTAAATATTGAGTTTGAACAAAATCCATCAAACTATTTTGGGCTGTAGGTACAGACAGACAGAATTGTAAGAGACACTGGGGCACATAAGCTCGAGGTCCCCGAGTGCTGCGACTGTATCAAAGCGAACTTAAGACCGGTAATTGGACCCTGGGACATTGTTTCGTCAGGTCTCAGGTTCTGCGGATATATCTTGTTCACGCCAGAGGCGCTAGGAGCAGTGCTGCCAATACACTCTACATTTCTGACCCTTAGATCTAGCTTTGTTCACTCCAGAGGCGCTAGGAGCAGTGCTGCCAATACACTCTACATTTCTGGCCCTTAGATCTAGCTTTGTTCACTCCAGAGGCGCTAGGAGCAGTGCTACCAATACACTCTACATTTCTGGCCCTTAGATCTTGCTTTGTTCACTCCAGAGGCGCTAGGAGCAGTGCTACCAATACACTCTACATTTCTGGCCCTTAGATCTTGCTTTGTTCACTCCAGAGGTGCTAGGAGCAGTGCTACCAATACACTCTACATTTCTGGCCCTTAGATCTTGCTTTGTTCACTCCAGAGGCGCTAGGAGCAGTGCTACCAATACACTCTACATTTCTGGCCCTTAGATCTTGCTTTGTTCACTCCAGAGGCGCTAGGAGCAGTGCTACCAATACACTCTACATTTCTTACCTTTAGATTTATTTAGTTTCCAGAGAGGCTCTCGCAGATTCCTGGATTTATAGCTTTTTTAAAAAAACTATACGTTAGCTATATCCTTAAGTAGAACATTTTTTTAATTTTTAATTTACCTGATTTTGAACTACCCACATCAATGGTCTCATGGTCTAAGGCATCACTATCGCATTACACTAAATTGTCGATGATGGGGAGATCTGGGCTTGAATACCGGGCGGGTGGTTTCCCCTAAATGGTTTCACATTCTTTCCATCTACAAATGAGGGTACCCGTTCTACACACCCTACCGTACTAATTTCTACCGTATTTAACATTTATATAGGCCTTGCGGGTAGTGAGATGCGATGGGGAAAAGAAGAAAAATTAATCCATATGCGAGGCAGTTCCTTACATTATCTCTTTCTACTGATACACGTGTTTAGTATAATAAACCCGCCTCGGTGGCGTAGTTGGCTAACGCGCTTGTCGTGTTGAGCTCGACTGCTGAGGACGGGGAGATCGAGGTTCGAATCTCGGTCGGGTGAACTGGAGGTGGTTTTTCCTAAATGGTTTTCCACTCTCCCTCCACGCAAATTCGGGTTCACTTCTTCTAATTCGACCTTCCCAATTCCTAATCCATTAGCGCAATTAGTACTTAAAGCTTATAACCCGAACGGGTAGTAAGACGCGGTGCTAAATAATAATAATAATAATAATAATAATAATAATAATAATAATAATAAAAAATAGTATAATAATTTGCGCCGATATGTATCCTGCATCAGGAACTTAGGCAGTTCAATATATTTTGAGCCTGTATTGACTTCATCTTATGTAGAAAAAGCTTTTAATTTCTTTACTAAGAAGCCTTACCTCCTTTGTTTGGGAAACAAGTGGGATATTTATTAAATATAGATATTTTAGTGAGAAATTAAATAATTTTGATCGTTTCTGGGGGTATTTTAATAGCACCAGTTGGCAGTACTGCCCAGGAAATACACAGACCATTCATTCCCGGAACAGTCCTTGTTAAGTTTGCATTAATTGGGCTGATGTTGATGGTCAGGATTCAATGGAAACAAAGAGCTCATTAAAATAACTAACAGAACTAAACTTTGCGAGTTTATTCCGGTCTGACTGATTAACTATGGTTCAGCGCCATTTTGAAACGAGTGTGGTCCTGTGCAGCACAAGACGAGAAAAGGGTTTTCTTCAGTTCCTAAATTATCACAATTATCTTTAAAATATGTCGGGGAGTTGGTTTTCAAGAACATTCCTCATTATTTTATTAAGTAATTTGGTAAGTATTATAAATATAAGTAAATGTATAATGATTGTAATAATTTATTCAACTTTGTTTTTTCAAAGATTAGTCTGACACATTAAATATGTAGGGGGTATGTCTGTCTACTAAATAAGGGTCCAGGGTTTGAATCCTGGTGTGTCCTAAAATATATCATTGCTGAAATGTGAGTTTACCTTTTCATAGTGATAAATTACTGAATGAAGACTGGATGTTGTGTCTGTTCTAAATGTAAGTTAGTTTATAAGTCATGTGCTGATATAATCAGTTGGTTCAAATAAATTTAAATTAGGAATTCAAAGATTAGAAAGACCAATTTTACCAAAAATGTTACGGTATGTGTGACCTGCTTCAGTGGCCGCATGGTGTAAGGCGTCATTATCGCAATAGACTAGAATGCTGATGACGGGGAGATTGGGGTTCAAATCCCGGTCAGGTGTACAGAGGATTGATTTTCATAAATTCTTTTATACTCTCCCTTAATGTAAATGCGGGTATACTTCCTATAAATTCCACCTTCCTTACACCTAACTGATTAGAGTAGTTAGTATAAACTAAACAGGTAGTAAGACGCGGTGCATTGCCGCATAGGGACGAAGGTTCTGAGTGAGGTGGTTTGGGAACAGTTCCCAGGAAAGTCCAATGAAAGATCAATTGTACTTTTGAAATTTATTTTAAAATAACTATTTCAGTTAAAATACGCACACAGATATACTGTATAAACAAATTTCTTGATCGTTTCTGCAAAAAGCAAACTTTTAAATGACTAACTCTGTTTTTAATGTTGAGAACGATCGAAGTACTCTTACGGCATTTATCCATCCATTGATATAATTATAATTATCAGAGTTTGTTTAAACTGTCCTGGGAATTGTTGTCATCACTCAGTAGAACACTCGTTGGTCAGGTATCAACGAACACACATTCCCATGTCAGATATCAACGAACACACATTTCCATGTCAGGTATCAACGAACACACATTCCCATGTCAGGTATCAACGAACACGCATTTCCATGTCAGGTATCAACGAACACACATTTCCATGTCAGGTATCAACGAACACACATTCTCATGTCAGGTATCAACGAACACACATTTCCATGTCAGGTATCAACGAACACACATTCCCATGTCAGGTATCTAGAGCAGAACCTGCACTTGTTCCAGTGTCTTGTCAAGCTATCAACCGACGTTTCAGCTATAGAAAAGGATTTCCCCTATCAGCTGGACGATAAGCAAGTGGAGGATTCCGTTAGGATTGCCCTGAACTTCAGTGAAGAGTACAATCAGGATTACGAAGACACCCTGAAACTCACAAAGATGCTGTACAGCACCGCCTTTTACCTGCCCAACCAGGCACGGGCCGTCCAAGCAGTCCTCCGACGCTACAAGGACGTCATCGCCACTGTGGGACCCAAGGAGTTTGCTGAGGACGTCGGAAAGTCTGACATCGCGTGGTACTTCCTGCTCACCAAACTGGATCTCTGTTTCGACGGAGAGAAGTTGAGAAACGCGGGCGAGAGTCAAAAACTATCAAACGTCCACGATTATCTGGAACGGAAGATTTGGGAACTTGACTTTTTCCTCGTGATAAGGAACGTCTCCAACGATGAAATCGGGGACAGCAAGTGCACGGACGTGCAAGATATACTCCAAGATCTGGCAAAGTCTAATTTGGTAGAAGATGACATCAAATTCGATCTGCAAGAGCTGAAAAGGTACGTCAGGGCCTTTCCAGGGGACCGTCAGACTATCCTGAAGCTGTACAAGCCCCTTCAGGCTGGACTCGACGTCGTGTTCAGGAATGACTACGCTCTGGACGCTTTCGACCCAGACAAGATTGTAGCCCTGGGTTTGAAGGGGGCGATGCGGACGGTGCGCAGTCTTCTGACAACTCAGAGCTTCAAGTTGATGTATTACTTGATGAACATGGAGACGGAACACTTTAATACTCAGGGTGAATACATCTGCTCAATTCTCAAGAGTTTGTCAGAGAAGACTCAGATTCCAGAAAATTTGAAAGAGGATATGAAGAGTCTTTTGACCGTTTTCGACGAGAATTCTGCTGAAGCGAAGAAGCCCCTTCGTATGGTGAGTTTGATGCTATGTTCCAATTTTCATAGGAAGAATCTTATTTTTTCAGTTATAGCAGTTACTATATCTACTCTGACGTGTCCATACGTCAAGTCATGTTACCTGCAACTGTAATTTTTATAGATATTATCAATTCCTAATAAATAACAATAATAATATAGTTGGATGCTATCAATAAAACATGTTTAGATTTCTAAAAGTCCCTTCCTATAAAAATTGGTATGTACACTAAGCTTATGGGCTCAGCTCTGACCCGAAAGATCGGAATTCTGACTTCTACCTTCTCGTCGCTAGAAAATCAGACAAGCCATGGCTGACGGCTTTGTCCGTGTGTCCACTAGTGTAGGTTGAAGCTAATTATATCAAGTAATATCTAAGACTGATGCATTCATCATTTCATTACATGTTTGTGTATTTCTTTAAAGTTAGTACTATCTGATAATAATGAACATTTGATTTATTTTTACAGAGGTCTAAATAAATCTCCAGCCGCATGGTGAATGTGAGCAGAAAACGAAGAAAAAACTCGACTCACCAGTCTCACCTTTCAAACTGACAGTTCTGGTCCTTACACACATTGTTTACTCACCAGCCTCACCTTTCAAACTGACAGTTCCGGTCCTTACACACATTTCTTACTCACCAGCCTCACCTTTCAAAGTGACAGTACCGGTCCTTACACACATTGTTTACTCACCAGCCTCACCTTTCAAAGTGACAGTACCGGTCCTTACACACATTGTTTACTCACCAGCCTCACCTTTCAAAGTGACAGTACCGGTCCTTACACACATTGTTTACTCACCAGCCTCACCTTTCAAAGTGACAGTACCGGTCCTTAAACACATTGTTTACTCATCAGCCTCACCTTTAAAGTGATAGTACTGGTCCCGACACGTTTCATGCGACATTTAAACTACCAAAATAAAAGTGCAGATGAATAAAATATCACTGATAAATTATATCCGGGAGACTTATACAAAGTTATTAAATATATATATATATTTAATAACTTTGTATAATATTTTTAATAATTTCGGCCAGGCACACTCAAATAAACAATGTAAAACAAAACTATTCATTATCTTTATTGAATACTGACATTTGATATATTATTCATAAAAAAAGTAAAGCCTAACTGAAAAGAAAGAAAAAAAGAATATCAATTGAAATAAATATTTGTTATTCAAAACAACTCACATTTAGAAATAAAATTTGAATCTTTGAATGAACTAATTATTATGAGTAACAAAACGGGGCGAAAATTTTAGCTCGACTGTTTGGCATTTTGCCTATCTCTCTGTTCTGCAAATTACTGCCAAATTTGCGGGCCAATTTTAAGGAAATGTTTGGCAGACAAGTGGAAGCGAAGTCCACTGTTTATAGAACTACTAGTAAGACTTTAGTAATGATAATAACAAGGAGGAGCAAGGTCTACTGTTCACAGAACTACTAGTAAGACTTTAGAAACGATAATAATATGGAGGGAGCGAGGTCTACTGTTCACAGAACTACTAGTAAGACTTTAGTAACGATAATAATATGGAGGGAGGTCTACTGTTCACAAAACTACTAGTAAGACTTTAGTAACGATAATAATATGGAGGGAGGTCTACTGTTCACAGAACTACTAGTAAGACTTTAGTAACGATAATAATATGGAGGGAGGTCTACTGTTCACAGAACTACTAGTAAGACTTTAGTAACGATAATAATATGGAGGGAGGT